>OY284480.1:5525761-6125761 GCA_958336345.1 Dorcus parallelipipedus | reverse complement strand
AATACAAAAAACAATCAAAAGTTCGAAAAACAGTACATAAAAAAGTATCAAAAGATATCAGCTATACTCTATACTCCTTCAACCCTTCTTGTTATATACCTAATGAGTATGGTATCTGGTGCCTTTCTTGTATAAGTAAGTTAGACAGCTGTTCAAAAATTACCTACTGGAGGTCCAGGAACACTCCTAACTCATCAACCCAACTGATCGCAGAGGTGCTCAATGGGATTCAGATCTGGGCTTTTTGCTGACCATTCTAGACATTCAATTTTATGATTAATAATTTTCCATAATTCGTGTCTTGTATTAATAATATCCTACAGCATTTTTGTCTTCAATATTTTTTTTGGCAATCAAGTGACTTTAGGCAGTTATCGAAGCATTGGTATATACTGGGTATTGAAAAATTCGATTGCCAAATTTCTAGGGTAAATAAATGAGATTAAAACAAGCCTTTTTTGTTATATAACCCAGGGTCGGAAATTAATGATTACTTAATGAGACTCTAAAATAGTAGAAACATAAAAAAATTATTAATATATTAAACGAAAAAATTAAAAGTATAACATTTCAGAAAACGGTTACAACCTTCGCTCAGGATGGTTGCCCCCAATTTGCACACATATCTGACAACAATGTATTAATATTTGTCTTGTGTGTTAAAAAAGTATCATAAAGTAATTATTAATTTCCGACCCTGGGTTATACCGTGATTTTATCTTAATATGAAACGTTGTTCATATTACTATGGAAACTAATTCCAATTTTTAAAAATTTTGTTGCATGATCGTCGTCGTTAGGGTTTCTAATGTCATGTCAAATCAGATTTGTTCATTTTAATTTGGAACATCTGTCAGGTGAAGAAAGTTAGTGAAAATGTATCAGGAAGAATTACCCTTGGACAAGTAACTAATGCAATTAACAACTTTTATAATCGTTTAGGAAATTGCATGGAGATAAATGAATAAATTTTTGAAAACTTGTTGTGGTGTTTGTTTTGAATTAAAGAATTTCTGTTTTCCTTATGCTTTAAGTTTACTTATTTTAAACTAGAATAAACTTATCTAATGTAATTAAAAGTCGCTATTATTTTGTAGTACAAGTATATCGAAATCACTAATAACAGAACAGATTCATGACAGCTGTCATCTGATGTTCTATTTTAAAAAGGACACTTTAATTTACAAATTGTAAATGTTGCTATGGATTCTCAGATTCGTACGTAACAGCAATGTTTTGGGTTAAAATAAATTCACAGTATAACAAAAATGGCTTATTTTAGTCTCATTTACTTACCCTAGAAATTTGGCAATTAAATTTTTCAACACCCTGTATACAGTTCATTTTTTTACTATATGCCGATCGATAAGTCAAAGAACTTTTATGTAGCTATCTCCTTCTAACCTTTGTGAAATGACCTTGCGGTTTTTGCCATGTCATGTCATTTCATCGTATATTTTCCTAACTCAGATCTTCACGATCGACATAAATAAAAAAATAACTTTACGTACATAGCGATTTAAAACATTTTACTTTTCTTTGCGACTGATGGAATTATTATTTACATAACGGACAGTAGCTCCGTTCTAAATCCAAACGTTTTAAAAAATTAAATAGAAGAACTTATCTGGTGTCAGCGTTTTCGATACACCTGCACTGGTTGCAGTCCAGAGTATTTGCATCTCATTTTAACTTCATTTTATAACACAGCATGAAGACACTCTGAGTATTTTCGATTGACTGTACTAGAAACAATCGAAACGCTATAATGTAACTAGGATGAGAAGACCAGCAAAAATGTACAGCTGCAAATCAGTCAGTAACATAAACATAAGATTTATGTAACGTATGACTCACCCACGTTGCAGAAGATGCACCTGCAAATATCCAAGCGATGATTCATTCGTGTGCCGTGTGCAAAATCTTATGACTCATCTACGGGCATGGATCTAATACCGAGCCGTGTGCAAAAATGTCAAGGCAACAATTGACGTAATACCCCGGAAATAAAACCCCTATAAAAAGGTGACAAATCGAACGTTAGCGCATAATTAGAATAAATCTAGTCAGAGTGTCATCTAGTGTTCATCATGTTACTTAAATTATTACCGTAACATTTTTGGTGGAGGCGCCGGGCACCTCCTTGGACATTTGCAGGTGCATCTTCTGCAACGCGGGTGAGTCATACGTTACATAAATCTTATGTTTACGTTACGCTCGACTGATTTGCAGCTGTACATCTTTGCTGGTTTTCTCACCCTAGTTACAATAAGATTAACATTTTCTTGATATCTTCTTTTTACTTTTATGCAGCACAACTAGTGACCTGATGTACAATCATTTTTTTACTATAAGCCGGTCGTATAAATCAAGAAAATATACGACGAACTGACGTGACATGACAAAAACCGCAAGGCTGTTTCACGAAAGTTAGAAGGAGATAGCTGCATAAAGTTCTTTGACTTATCAATCGATCGATAAATAGTAAAAAAATGAACTGTAACAATACGGTATTTGAAAATATTTTGTACACCCCTACGTGTATTATGCCTGTTTTAGACGGTCATATTTTTGTATCATATTTGTTACGAAGTGAGTGAGAAGTGCCAATTCAACCAATCAACATTCACTGTGGTAGCTTATCTCTCTCACTTTGTCACAAATTTGTACAAGAAATATGACCGTCTAAAACAGACATTATACCGTTATCGTATTTTATCCTAACTTAACTTTATTAGCCATATGTAGTAAATGACTTAGTACAGGCAATAAATTACTTGTACTGTTTTTTATTTTAATTATTATCCATTACTGATTTAAAGTTGTAGGTACTCTACAGGTTCATTAATTTTATAATATTTTGTTGAAGGATGTAAGGTTATCAATAATTGTCCATGTGAATCGGTGTGTTTATGACGTGATGTTGAATAATTAATTATTCAATTTACCTCATCTAATAATAAAGAATGGAGATATTCTCAGAGTGCTCCAAGCAGTCAATTGAAAACGCTAATAGAGATGTTTGTTTTTCTGAATTTTATGTAGAGTACTTTTGCATGTTTCTTGCCGTTGCACAGTGGGGTATTTGTCCGATCTAGCTGGCCAAAATTATTTCTGTTGCATAATAGATTCAAAACGTATTTAATAACTTATATATGGTATTTGAAGCCAGCAGAAATAACGTCGTGAATGATCTAAGAAAATTCAAAAATGTAACAAAAATTACAGCATGCCATTAAAAATAAGCGAATAGATAAAGACTTCTGGTACAACCGGAAGTGATTGGAACTAATTTTATTTATTTTATTTTATTTAAAAAGATCTGTGTGGAACACCTCCATCACATAAAATTCCAATTTCTAATTGAATCGTTTCTTTAAAAAGGTTTAATGAGTAGTTTATGTAAGTAACCTCTGCATTTTTTTGTTTCAGCTAATAAGCGAAGAATCGGGTGATTCCGGCGCCACTTTTTTAATAACTATAAAGCTAGAACCTTCCTCTTTCTACTTATGAATTAATAAATACCGGGACGCATCCTGAAGTATAACAAATTCTTCAAGTTATGTTGATGTTGGCTTTAAAATGTATTAAAAATGTACTTCTTTCAAAGTGATTTAACTACGTTAAAAGCAATGCAATTGTAACTGAAATCATTCAAATACATTTACACTTACCCACTTCAGGACAGTGCATAATTAATCGCTGTCATAATTTTTTCGTAAAAATATAATTAATTTTTAAGACTAGTACTGCAAAATATGCCGAGAAAAAAGCGCATGCACTTTGCAGACGGTTCAGATCAGACTGATAATAATAAGTAAAACGTAAGATAAGGGGAAAACAAATTGTGACCTGTTGTTTCTGATACATTCAAGATTGTCACATAACCATTTATTTTTATATGAAATAAATTTGAGAAATTGACTTTTGGCCAGCTAAATCGGGCAAATACCCCACTGTGCGTTGATGGTAACTTTGAAAGAAAGTTCTAATAATAGCCTCTCCTTGTTCGTCATCTAAGCCTGGAATGAAAACCCTAACAAAAATCTCTCCTTGTTCGTCATCTAAGTTTGGCCATGGTTGCTCTAGCTTAGAACCTTCTCAGAGTGTTCTCAATTTGTTTGAACCAGGTATTAATTAATAATACAATACTCTTATAGCGCTCTAGCTTTAGAACAGTAGAACTGGAGCACTAAATTGAAAGCGCTGCAAGTTGTTTACTATTGATGCCTAATGGTGCTTGATAGGTTAGGATAAAATAAGGTATAATATAGGTATTATACCAAGGCTGTACAAAAAAATTTTAAATACCGTATTTTTATATCACTAAGTACAACCAAGAAAAAAGTCACGAGCCGCCACTGAGTAGCGAGGACCTGTGCATTTGGATCTTAGTAACTTAACTAAATTACTGTTTCCTAATTAAATTTAAATTACCAAAATTTCTTGATGAGTTAAAAAATTGCTTTGCGGAGACACAGATTACACTAGCCTGCGAAAAAAATATTTTTTTTTGCGGATGAAATAAAATTGGGTGTTTTTGAATGATTTTGGCATTGTAAAGAAGAATCTGTTATTAGTTTTTTTCTATCACGTCAGGTTTTAAAAAAAAAAATCAAATTACTGTAAAGGTCGGCTATATTGAACCCCATTTGAAATGAACTCTTGGTTATAACGTCCTACATTTCGAGCAATTAAAAAACCTATTAAATACATGCTTCGTATTTATTTACCGGTTATGGCAAACTTTGGATATAACGAACCTGTTTTGGTGCATTTTTTGGATTCGTTATAATATAACCAGACTTTACTGTATACAATTCTCCCCGGATTGAGTTGACAAGAGGAAAAACTTTTTTAATATCAATTTTACGTAAAAAAGTTATTCTTTACAAAAAGTTCTGCTTCTCAAGAAACTTCAGAAACAATGGTTAAATTTAAATTTTTAATTACAGTCTGTCTATAAAATTCAAATTTCTTAGTTTCATATTGCACATATCAAAGTAACGTTTTTATTATTGACTTTACGCAAAACATGTATTCGTTACAAAAAATTCTACTGTTCGAGCACACATAAATTTAAGTTTTTTGACTACATGTACATTCTGTATAAAAAGATTCATTTCCTCGGCAAATCTCAGAAACCATACTCAAATTGGAGTCACGAAATACAGAGTGATTCGGCTAAATTCTAGTGGGGTTGGCCATATGACCTTAGTAGTTAGAGCCTAAGTTACAAGGAGTATTCCGCAAGCCGATACCTTGCCCATAAAATGGGAAAAAACAGTCAGTTTCTCGAAAATTATGTTTGAAGAACGTACTTTGAAATATTGTATTTAAAAAAATGGGACGTGATGAAAAAATTATTACATTTTTTTCGAACCCAGGAACACCAAATCTGTTACATAAACTTAGTTTTATGTCATCCGCCAAACCTTCGCAGGCTAGTGTTATTAAATTTGCGCTTAATAATGAGCCGGTCTGTGTTTCGTCCTCGTGTGTGCGAAAGCGTATGTCGTGCTCGTCCACCGAAACGAACGCGATTTTTTTTCGTTTCTGAATGAAACGCGAGGTTTTAGTCGCTTAGCATTCCGCAACGGACGCAAATCATTATGTAGAATTTCTCTCCGGCTCGATTTTCTATGTGGAATACTAAGTTCCAGTCGTTTTCTTCAAACTACAAATTAGCCACTTCGATTACTGGCGCCTTTATCTGTACTCGTTCGACGATCTCACGCTCTCTTTCGCGTGAAGAAATCAGATATATATGTACATGAAACTTCTTTGCTTCTTTTCTTTATTGAGCGTATTTGGTTAAGAAAACGATATCATTATACAATCCAGCACAGAAGCTTTTAGATTTTATATGTATAAGGTGAGCAACGTTTTGATTCATAATTTTTTGTTCTCTTTTAATTTCATTCAAAATAAACAATTTCGTAATCATTAACAACAAAAAATTGCACGTACAGTCAATGAACTTTCGTCGAGCAATAAATTACGATGAGAAATGTCTCAATACAATTCACCGCGAGACATATGTACGCGTACGTCACTGGAATAATTGTAGTTTGGAGTCTGAGGTGAATTGAAAGAAGCGCGCCTTCGCCTATGGAAAATTTCAGCAAGGTTCATTTCTTCTTTGAGCTTTCTCTTCGTGCGACGCTTCCGAATACAAAGCACCACGAAAACCCCGACAATTACGCCACACAGTGCGAACGCAAAACGAGCAGCATTTTAATGGTGCCCATCGCGTTTATTTATCGTTACGCAACGCCCGAGTTAATGACATAATTAGACTCGTCGACATACACCTTGAACTATTTATATTTTTTCCTCCTGCTCGCTCGGAGGTATACGTATAATTCTATCATCATCAAGACACCCGTGACAGGGTTGCGCGCACGCACACGTCGCGCGAGCAAATATTTTGCGCGATTGTTTGCGGGGGCCTTAAATCATTCAGGCGCGCTAGTGTTTGCTTCAGGCTTTGTTCGGGCATGGATTACATTCTGTTTGAGTTTATTGTAAAAGCGTAATGAAATTGAGTGATGTAAAAGGCAAATACTGCGCACCTCGCTCGCACCGCACCGGCTCGAACCGGATAGAATTTTTCGAAAACAAAATCAGGTTTCTTCGTTCTGTACACACACACACGAGCCGTGGCGTTTTATTTTCTTCGGTTCGTGGAAATTCTCACATCGGGGAATTCTTGCTTGCATATGTATGTGTTGCATGCATGGGAGGGTATGGTGGTACGAAGAAACGATCGCGGACAGGTAAAAATCTCGTGATGGATTCGAAGGAAAAGAAAACAATGCTGAATTTAAGATTACATGATTTACATAAATATGTACACTGTACTTAACGAGAAGTTACTTCAATAGATTATTTTCATTCATTTTTTATTATAAGAGTAAATAAACGAATATGCGAGGAGAAATTCAAAAATTATCTATCTAGCCATGAACAAGAAAAGAAGGAGGAATTTAAATATTTTTATTTTCCAATAAAGTTAACGCAGTTGCGTCAGTTTTTGCCAGTAGTTATAACCCTCTTGAAAAAAGTTCTTTTGGAAGCTCAGCAAAAAATTATCTATAGCACCTTTTAGATCCTGACCTCGCAGGTTCCTTTTAAGTTGTCGAACTAGGTAATAGTAGAAGGATCAAGTCTTTATGGAGGATGGTCCAATTCAATTTGACGTCGATAAATTCCTTAACTTTTCTTGCATTATGCACCTTGCAATTGCCGTGCAAGAGAAAATTTCCTTACAGAGGTCGTTTTTATTAAAGAGCCTTTTTTATGTTTTGAAGTGTACTTCGGAAAGCTTCTACATGAATTGTTAAGCCTTTTACCATATATTCTATTACAAGGATCACAAAGAATCGTAGTCATTAATTTTACTGCAGAACTTTGTGCCCGTGCCTTTTTCGGAAATGGAGAAGGTTTATGATGTATCCAATGTATAGATTCTTGTTTTGTTTTTGAATTTCAAAAATATACTCAAGTTTCATCGTCAGTAATAATTTGTGAAAATATATTTGGATTCGCCTTTAAAGCGGTAAAATTTTGCGGTGAAAATTTCTTGCGGCACAATTTTTGTTCTGATGACAACAGAACAACGTGATCCCAGCGTAGAGACCCTTAGCAAAGACCTAAATCTAAGTGCTGAACCTTCAGATATTTCAACTTGTGCGGCAGTTAATGATACTTAGAAACGTTGGTCCTTCATTATTGAATTCTCAGCTTTTTTCACCATTTCTGAATTTCGAACTTCTAAGGGTCCCCAACCAAAGAGCTTTGACTAAAACTTGACTTGCACATATGATGGACAATCATGGTTAGTGTAGGTATTCGACACTCTCTAGGCTCTCTTTTTTGATTTTTTAATTATTTTTTGTGTCCAATTTTTGTGGCTCTATGAGGAGGTGTGCACAAAAAGGGATTTCAAGAATTTTTCAAGTGGCCAATTACTCTGGCCCAGAAATGAGAAGCCATTTCCTGGATATCTAAAATTGAAGGATTTTAGACCCTTTTTAGGTGATGTGCCCAATTTTTAATTATCTTACGGTCTTTTTGAGGAACGGCTAAATATTGCTTCATGTGCCGAATCTCTGCTGAAGTATATGTCCCAGATTCTTCACGCGAATTTTCAAATTGATAATGTGGAAACCAATCATGTTTTTTTTAATCTGTGGTGGTTGCCCAACAAGTCAAAGATTTGTCAGGACCTCAGGAGCGGGAGTGTGTTTGAGTGTTTGTAAAGTGTTCCATGGCTTTGTTACTTCCAACTTTCTCGCGTTTAAGGGGAAGCAGTGTCGAATTTTATCCCCAACAGTGAAGGGTGCCTGAAGTCGATACCGACCATCCCCGAGAAAAATTTCGAGTGCGGTTCGAACCGACGACAATGCGATTGCAAGGCCGGTCCCCTTACCACTGGACCGTTTAGGCGTTAGTTCGAAAGTTATTTTTGTGTATCTTAAAAAAAATAAAATAATTTGAAGTTGTTAATTTTTAGTTAATTGAGAAAAAAACAAAATTATTTAAATCAGATAAATAATAACAATGATCATTCTAGCTTAAGTGTTACCAATATTTAATATTGTTATTTAAATGTTTAAAAACAGTTTTCTCTTTCTCGTTTGCTTTTTGAAATATTTTTCTCTGTTGAATGAAACTGTAATTGTTTTGAATGTTTTTTTAAGTTCATGTTCGGTTAGTTTCTGTTTTTAAAATTAAAGGAATATCATTTTTTATATGTATGAGAATAATGAAAATTTTTGTGCAAATCGGTTTTGATTGCAGCGGATTCCCCGAGCAGGCTCTGTACAGCTGTTTCAGGCCTAGTTGGGCCTTCATCAGCAGAACCTTAGCCCGAGATCTCCACTGCAAACCAAACCGATATGTCCTAGGGTTATTCGCCAATGCGATGTGAAAGTAATGGACATTTAAGTAGCGACATCTTTCGATTGCTTGTTGACCTGATATTGCAGTAGGATTGACAAATTGAAGCCAGTCCGCCACATAATAAGTCATCCCAATGCAAGGCGGCCATGTGCTTTGACAGTTATTGACACTTATTATGTGGCGGACTGGCTTCAATTTGTCAATCCTACTGCAATATCAGGTCAACAAGCAATCGAAAGATGTCGCTACTTAAATGTCCATTACTCTCACATCGCATTGGCGAATAACCCTAGGACATATCGGTTTGGTTTGCAGTGGAGATCTCGGGCTACGGTTCTGCTGATGAAGGCCCAACTAGGCCTGAAACAGCTGTACAGAGCCTGCTCGGGGAATCCGCTGCAATCAAAACTGATTTGCACAAAAATTTTCAAAATGCTTTGACAGCACATGGCCGCCTTGCATTGGGATGACTTATTATGTGGCGGACTGGCTTCAATTTGTCAATCCTACGGCAATATCAGGTTAACAAGCGATCGAAAGATGTCGCTACTTAAATTTCTATGAGAATAACGTTATACAGGGTGTCAATGAAATATGGCACCAAAAGTATAGCGCGTTTTTTGGTTTTAAGTTCCCAATTGCCTTGCTTCAGAGTGAAGTAATGAAAGGCCATTTTCAGGTGTCTGGAAATGATGAATTTTACCTCTTTCTCAATAAGCAATTCTTGATAGGTTGCTTGATAAAGTGCCCAATTTTTGGGTGTTTAGGGCCAGTTTTATAATGGAATTTAAAGGTGACTTTAAATTGAAAGTCACTTTTAGATATCAAAACAAATATGAAAACACATTTGTTTACACATCTGAATGTGACTTTAATTTTAAAGTTTTTGTGTAATTTGGGTATTTGAAAATTTTTATTCAATTCGCAATAAATGAATATGTTCATTGCAATTATTTTTATTTTTCCCTCTATCATTACAAGACACAAATTTCTCTTGATTTAATACTACTAATGGCCAGCATGTTTAAGAGCACTTTTAACATGGAATGGAAAATGGTTGGAAACGTAATAAGAATACATTTTTCCAAAATAATCGAATTTAATTAAAATAATTTATTTATTCACGTGCAATAAAACATAATAGGTGAATTACCATAATTAACTAAGCACTAACATTAAGTTTTTCTTTCGCTATATGTATTAGTTGTATTTGACACGAGCTTTTATAATTGGATTCTCAAACAACTTAGTACGGTCTTCCAGTTGTTTACTGGTGCTATCTCTTCTTTGCCTTGGATTTTGACTTGACATTCTCATTGGTGTCGGAGGGCTAACCTCGAGAGCATTGGTCTTGGCCATTCTTATTACATATCCAATGTTTTCTTTCGTTCTATATGTATTTAAAACTTCTATGTCTAGTTAGAAACTAATAATTTAATAATTTTGTAATCGTAAGAGAAAATGCTTATAAAGATAAACATTTAAAGAAGAAAAAGATATTAGAAAACAATCAATCAATGGATTTTGAAGAATGTTTCTTTTCGTTTAAATTTTTTAAATTTGTAAAAAAATTCTTGGAGAACTTTCAAAAAGTTTAAACCGTCGATGCTTCACTGCGCGTGGATTATTTCTCCCTGAAAAAGTTAGTTCAGTATGAGCGAAATGCTGATGTCTTAAAAGCAGTTCGAGCAATAAAACAAATTTGCTTGAAAAATTAAACTACATATTATAGAAAAAAGTAATTAAAATACAGTAATAATAAAAACTAGAAATCTTTGTTTACGGTAATGAAAAAAGAAAAAAAAATTACCAAGAAAGATGAAAGTTTTTTTTTATGATTCGTGGTAAACATTTGAATGTTGAATATATTTTCATGACAACTTAATTTCTTACTTTTAGTTTAAATTTATTGAAAACAAAACGATTGGGAAAACCGAGTGTGTACTTGCTTCAATTAGTCACAATCACCAGGAAGATCAAACAATTCAGTTCAATGAAATATACGACCACAAAACTCGTTCCTTCTTTTCTCTGAACGAGCTTAACATGGAACTGTCCAAGAACAAGAATAAGTACGTTTCCACTTGTTTGATTCCTACCATCTAGACACCTACAGGAATGTCATTATACACTGCAGGCCAAAAGTTTAAGACCACCTTAACGAAACTTACTTTTGCCAGCTGCATTTGACAATTATGACACTTAATTTGTTTGTATATGGAAATTTGAACGAAGTCGACATTTTAACACATTTCCGTGAGCAGAATTTCATTTGTTGTCGATAAACTAAAGGGATTTGAGATCCTTTTTTTCAATTCGTAAAATAATTTACGATTGCAAGTTCTTTGGCAATTATTCTTTATGATTCAGTGTGGTTAAGTGAAACTTTAGTTAAATAATACTAATAAATAATATGTAATTGCTAAAGAACTTAAAATTTTGAGGCAGCAGTTCCCTCTGCTATCATCAGGTTGCGAGATACAGGACGAAACAGAAGCAGATCGCACTTTGGAAGATCACGATCTACTTCGCTATCGAGAGACGTCTTCGGGGAAAACCATTTGTGTAGCTATAGTAAGTAGCCGTCAAGAACCATTATTGAGAGCTGTTCATAAAACAAAAAGGCTTCGGGGTTTGTAAACAATTGCTTATTAAAAGAAAGTATTTTGGACAAACGATTAATTTTGAGGTGATTGGATCTAAAAGAAGGGCTGATGTACAGTAAACTACCAATGAAAGTGACTCTGTTATGTCCTGGGGACGTTTTGCATCACATCAAATTGTGCAGACTTAGCACAATTTACAACCTGAAATTTTGTAAAAATTGGTACTGAGGATGCCACGTGTAATGTATGATGTTAATATGAATGAAAATTGGGATTGGATTAATTACTACGGCATAGTCTCCTTAAGCCCAATTTTACGATCATGGAATAAGGACGGAATAACTGTTCGCCGAATAACCTTTAATGTTCTTTCATATCTACTTCACACCTACGTCACGTTATAAAAATAAAATATACAAATACCATGTTTAATCCAGAAAGTAATAAAAGTTAAAGGTAGATGGTTTGATGAAAAAGATGTTTAACTATTATATTATCTAATTTATTAGTAATTTGTTATACGTATTTGTCAATTATTTTAAGTTATAGGGTAAATAATACTTCAGTCATTAATTGTATTAAATATGATAAATTTGTATAAGATCAGTTTGTTTTTCTTCGTTATGTTGTCTTAAACCACCCAGAACTGCAATAATTGATGAACACCCGTTATTTACAGCCACATGTAAGCCGGACGGACTAAGTTAGAGATACAATAATTGAGTATCATCATGGTGATAAAGGCAATCAATGTTATTGAAAAAGAGGGACGAAAAAACGAGGGCCATTCACACTTCGGTACTCCTTTAGTTGTTCCCAATAGATCTGATACTTCTCCCTCCTGAGTAATTATTACTTGATGTCTGTTGGTCAAATAAATAGCCTTCTTAAGAAAATCAATCTGAATATCCATTATAGCAGTAGGGCAGATTTAAATCCAGACTGCTTAGTAGGAATTAGATATGTGCAGATAAATATTATTTAATCATTAATATTTTTTTGTAATATTTCAAATAAGGTTGGTAAGATGGTGATAGAGCGGAATGATAAAGTTAGGACCATTATTATTCTTTGGGATATGCACAGTCAAAATTAAAAGTACATAATTCGATGCGTGCCTAACTTTTTATTGCGGAGACATTACTTTTAATTCTGTCTGTACATACGATTTAATCAATTTTCCATGTCTAGGGTTACGAATTCTGAAAAGCTAATTTACGGGAAACTGACATTTCATATTATGGGACACAGGCAAAAAAATTAGTTTATATTATTTTCAAGAATGAGCAAAAATGTATCGGTAGCAGAATAAAATACTCTTTTAACTCCGAATCAAACTGCAAATTATTTAAATTATTAATTAAAAAAAAAAAATTAAACATCTTTAGGTAACAGATTTTTTTGTGTACAGTGTTGCCAACTCACCAATTGTCAAACTTCGTATTTTCTTAGAAAAAAAATCGTATTTTAACGATGAAAATCGTACCATCCCGATTTAACGTTTAATAATGATAATAAATTGAAATGAATTTGTTTACGGACTATTATTTTCAGTTTGAAATTCGCGCTCAAATATATCTGTCCCTTTTTGTTTTTTCCGAGTTTGAAATTCGTCTTCAAATAATATTCCTGCCACTTCTTGAAATTTTCTTTTTTGTTGCTTTTCTTTTTTGAAAGAATGTCTTACAATAATGTTTTTTTTTGTTTATATTTTCTGAAATTATTTCATGTTCTTTGGTGAACATTACGATCGTCATTTATTTTTCTTGCGTAAAGTAATCGTTTTCTTTTTTTTCTATTCCGATTACATTTTTCCAAGAGTCAAAAATATTTTTATTTTTTCTTTTTAGCTATCTGTGTAATCTCTAAATAAATCGTACTCTTGCGAATATTACGATCGTCATTTGTTTTGTTAGTTTCTAGAGAAAATTTCATTTCGAATCGAAAAGCCTCCCTAGTTTTTTTCTGAATTGACTGACGGATTCATTGATTGAATTAATGGAAGACGGTTCATATCTGGTAATAATTTGTATGTGTACAGACGATTTGATTTGTTTAATGTTTAGATATGCCCGTTATATGTTTAATATTTGGTTAGTTCCCCCAACATGATTTGTTCGTAAACGAATTGGACATAATTAAAATATCCAAGTTCGAAAATAATTTTTTTCCTTAAAAGTTCTTTCTTATTTCGTTTGTATATTATTATTTTGTTCAAATTTTTAAGACGATTATTCTCGTTTCCTTTTGGACATTTTTTCTTTGCTTCAGACTTAAAAAATTCTGAGTTAGCTAAAAAAATTATAACACCTTCGTTAAAAGTAAATAAGTAAGTTGTGACGTTTCAGCACTTGAAGTGCAAACTTGCGTAACACGATCGTAAATTCTTCCTAGGTTTCGCGATCATTATTAGCATAGTCTGTTGTACTTTTTCGCGCTGTTTATGCAACATCAATTTTACAGCCCCCTCATATAACTGCGGCGGACAGGTGTACGCGATAATGCGCTATTATCATCTTCATTATACGCTGTTTGCACAGCGCTAATCGCAACCGTATTTGCTTTAACGTAATTGAAATCTCGAATGGCCACCTTGGCCCAAAAATTTCTTCGACCTTACCATCATTCTGTCATCTGGGCGTGATAATAAACTGCACATGCACACGACTTTCGAAATGAGCGGCGCCGGGTTTTACTGTGAATTTATGCCCAATTAAAATAAAACGGAGAATAAATTCGCGATGCGACCGGTTTGGTTGACTTGCATAAAGGCTTTCACGATATTACTGGCGCCTTTTTTGGCATTTTGGGATTTGTTTGAGAAGCACTTACATATCTTCATCGATTTTTTTAAGATCGTTGAGGTCTTTCTTGATCGTTATTCCTTATATAAAAAATTAATAGCAAATCTGCTCTATGTGAAGGGTGTAACCATGTGACTAGTACCAATCATTATATGTAGTCATTCTGTATTTATACAGCAGTCGACTAAAGTTCTTTCTGATAATGTTGTACTACCAAGGGGGCCATATAGGGACTCTAATGTAAGGTCCGGACCACCACTGAAGACGTGCACCAGTATCGTCGTTATACTACAAATCACCAGTCCGGCGCAATTAAGGCTCGCTATTACAAGCGCATTTATTGCTTTTTGTTTATATTGGTCCTTCCACCTCGCAATTAAACTTCAATCAGCGCGCTGAATTATGCATAGCACTGTAGTTATTGTGCAATCAAAACGAATCTGTGACCTTTCGCTTCGCCTTACCAATCTAGTATACCGGTCGAAGGACGAACTCGCGAACTCTGATTATTAACAGTCTTTCGTGGTGAAATTATTTCAATACAGACCTGGAGATTGGCAGCGCCCAGCTGGAAAACATACCGGAGTGAGTCACTCCGCAGTGATAGTGTGTATCGAAGAATGTCGTTTTACTTCATTACCAACGAGCAGCAACAATGATAAAACAAGTCGTTGATAGGTGTTTGCTTATAAACAGTCATTGAGCACTCGAAAAATTGCATAATCGCGTCGCGTTAACAAATTTTATTGCGTGCTCGGCGGTTTTGCAACAGTGTTCGGGACGTGGAAAATTTATGAGCACTTAACACCGCTTAGTTAGAATTTTCTTCGTGGTTGTTGAGGTGAGATTTATCGCCAAATAAAACTCGAAGGAACACAACAGTCTTTAAAATAACAATTTTTCAGTTTAAGAGGCAACACAGTTATTTTAAATAGTAGTAATAAACATTTTCTTTCGTCCGGACACAATTATGAAAAACAAAAGAAACCGAAGAAAATGATAACAGCAATTGATAGTGTTATTACTACCGAACATTTTTAAAAAAGTCTTATTAAGGAAAACAAAAAGAAGAAAAGAAGATTGCTATAAAAGAAACTTCATGTTCTGAATCATCCAGTAATAAAAGTGGTAACAATGATGAAGTAATAGAGCAGAGAGAGGATTTTTACGGTGACGAAAGCACGCGTAGCGGGTACATGCACTACAGCGAACTATGTGCGGACACTTAACGAACCTCGCGAGTCAGCTGGCTGACTTTCGTCATCGCGTAAAAATTCCTCTGTCTGGTTATAAGCATTATAAGTGGGTCATTCTAATCGGCGTTGCAGAATGCAACTTGGTATGTTCCTACTATCAAGCATTGTCAAGGCTGCCCAATGTTGTATCCTGCTACTACCAAAAGTTACCGAAATTGCACCTACTTACCAGTTGCTAAGGAGGTACCGCGTTGATAAATTGCAAATCCGATTAAGCTGGTTTTCCTGCTTTGGAGAATTGGGTATTTGGGGATTGCTGTCATTGGTTTACTGGCGTGGGAGGCATTAGCAAAATCCCAAAAAATATGTTCATGTGTTTTCAACTTTTCTTGGGCAATTTGAAAATGCATGCGCGTTTCTCATTAGCTCAATCAGCTGTTTCTAATGTTTTTAAGGTCAATTTACAACAGCAATTTACGTCAAACATACATACTTCGTACCCCCTCTTTAATCACCAATTCTTCAAATCTCCAAAGCAGGAAAACCAACTGTAGAATGACCTGGTAAGATGATTGTTGAAATGAAAAGAACGGTAAGGACAAAATAAATGACGGGGATTTGTTCCCTGATTAATGTTCAAAAAGTTATGTATCTACAGTGTGATTTTAATAGTTGTGAAAAATGGCCTACAGTGGCCTAAAGTAGTCGGTTGTACACTCAGAGACTCCCGTACTCCATACCATTGTAACGACCCTACGGAATTGAAAACAAATGATTAAAGAAACCTATACTTAAATACTAGAGAAGAAATTCTTAGAGTATGTATTCAAATAAAACAACATAAAAAGGAATAAAATAAAATGTTTAAAAGTAAAATTAAATATAAAGTTAAATGAAAATTAAAAAAAGGATGTAAAATTATTTCAAAGCCAAGAATAATCAAAAAATTTTTTCACGTGAAATTTAAGAATAGCATTAAGGGCCGTTTTCAGAATAGAACTTTAAATTTAAAGTCACTTTAACCTATAAAAACACATTAATACTCCAAAGCTTAGAGCGATTTTAAATTAAAGTCTCCTCTAGCTCTATTATGAAAAAACGGCCTTAAAAATTTATTTTTAAAAGTGAACACAGAAAACGATTCAAAGTGTAATAATAAAAGTATAAACTTAAACATTACAGTCAAAATTAATTCGAGGAGAGAAGAAGCGGTGTTACTGTTAGTCGGCTTTCACACCAAAGTAGCATGCTACGTGCTACTTGCATCCTGGATGCACGCTGCATGCCATTAATTTTAGAACCTATGTAAACAATTGATAATATTCACACCGGTGTAGCGTAGCATTCATGCGACTTGCCACTTGCGACGTGCAGCTTAGCTCATAGGACAAGTTCCATATTTTGCTACGCTACTTCAGCAGAGACCGCGGTTTCGTCTTAAATTAAAACATTGTCAAGTTAAACGATGGTTCTTGACAACATGCTGACACCAAACCTTCAGGAACCACAATGTTGTGGTTCTTGTTCTTGATGTTTTTTCATCATCTCATACACGTGCTACAAACAGTATGGAGGTCTTTAACAATCACACCTTCTCTTTCTTTTTCTCCTCCTAACAATCACCGCTGCAATTAACGCCATAACTCCATCTTCGGACGACATCTTGATAAAAACTTGAAACTGTCCCCTTAATAGTTGTTTTCATAAGAGAAGAGCTCTGCGTCATAAATAAAACGTGTCTGGTGTTGCATCATCAGACTTAAGAATCATAACTCCGTCCTTTTTGCTCATTCACCGTTAACAAAGACATACTAAAATAATTGTCCGTTGTAACTTCGCTGATTGATTACGCAGAGCTCAAGTTCCGTGATTTTCATATTATCACTTAGAATGAATTTATAAGCAAATCTGCATTTGTTCTTCAGATATGTATGTAGACAACTCAACTGCTAATTATTATTAAATTGGGTTTCAATTTTTTTTTTCAGGAAAGTAGAAAGAAATATTGGCTCCAAGCTTTTTACTTGTGGAACCCCCGATTGGATTGAGTGCAAAGCAAAATATTTTTTCTCTTGCATAAATTCGTAAGAAATTGATGATCTTTCATTTTGCAGAGTAAACCTACGTTTCGCACCTCATCAAATCACTGTTTATTTCGTACACAGTAATGTGGAATTTCCGTACTTTTTTTTATCTTGGTAATCACGTGTGTCAACTTCCAGTTTTTGCCGTCAGTGCATCGGCGGGGGTTGTAAAATCTCGCGCCTCACGATGACGAGATGCTCGTTTCCTAATTCGTTGTCTAAACAAAATTACGAGCGAAATTTATGTATGCATTTATTACGTGTTAACACGTTAATAAAGCCGTAATTTTCCTTTCTCTGGTTGATGGATTTACGGCCGCCGCAGGAAATTAACACCTTCGGCAATTTTAATGGTTATATGAACCTAAATCGATATAAAAGTTGTTTTTTTTTCGGCGAAGACACATTGCTAATATGTTTATTTGTTTGTCGCGATGTTTGATGAAATCGTTTTTCAAAGAAACTTATTATATTGCTTTAAACAAAAACAACTTGGTCGAGCAAAATCATCAAATACGTTGATTTCTAGCTATGCCTATTGCCTAGAGACTTGATCTCAAAATTTGCCGAAAAAATAAAATTTCAAACTAATTGGGAAATAAAAAGTTAAAATAAACTGTTCAAAATGTCGTGTTTAAAAAACCAATTTTAAAATAATGTTTTTCTTAAAATCTTTGTCATTTCAAGTGTAAGAATACATAGGGTGTCCCAACAGTGCGTTTTTGGGCAATATCTGGATAACTAGGTACTGAAATAAAAAAATTTCATCGCAATTTTCTTTTTAACTTTAGAGGTCTACTACATAAAATTATTTTCATCTTTACAGAATGAATCGAAACAATGGTGCCGGATACAACTTTTTATATTACCAGTTATAAAACTGAACTCAATTTTTTCTGCTAACAAACAACTTGATTATTTATTTATTTACATTTCAGTCATTTACAGAAATATTTTATACGTATTTCACATATAATTTAGAATATAACGTAAGTTTTTACTATTTTTAAGTATTATAATGTATTATCTTTAATTTTTACTTAAAGGTTAAATATTTATAAAATGTTCTACTGAGGATGCCAAATTTAATCTAGAGAATATTATCTTCACAAATTTTTGACGAAATATGTGAAAAATAAAAAAATTAGGGATAAAATACTGAAAAATCGCCCCTTCAAACTACTCTTTAAAAAAGAGGGAGGATCTAACAGATGTGTCATGTTATTCTAAGAATAGTGCTATATTCAGTTTTCGACGATTGTAAAATCGAGCCTAATGGGTCAATTCTGCGCATATCTGTAAGGACCGTAAGATCTGTTAGCCTGTAAGTAAGTCAGTTATTAAAAAATGGAATTCTGAAGTTCTTAGTATGATACGGTTTCTTGTAAGTGTCTAAGATAATGTCGCAGAGACTTTTGAGTAATCCTAGAGACCTAGGAGAAATCATACCTTCCAGAGAACTTCAAAATTCTATTTTTTAATAATTGATCTTACGGTCCTTACAAATATGCGCAGAATTGACCCATAAATCGTAAAAACAACAAATAGAAGAATTGTAATTAAAAATGTGTTACTATTGCCCTTTATTACATCCAAATACCAACAACTTGAATATTAATGATAAACAATTAAATTATTAACTTGTTTTCGATTCGGTTTCGTGCGAATCAATTTGATTCCATGCGAATCGATTCCATTCTATGTGAATCGATTGTATTTGTAATGAACGATTCGATTAATCAATTCGATTCGATATTTCCCGAATCGCACAGACCTGCTCCCTTATTATTCCCTTTTAGCAAAAATTTTAGATAAAAGGGTGCCCTTATTTTTTGACGTTCTATTTACTCTAAAGATATCGGGGAACAATTTTGAATCACCGTGTATGTGATATCCAATTTTAGACCTTATTTAAAGTTTTCGAAAAGTCCAAATCGATTATTCAATTTTCTGTAATTAAGAAATAAATACAAAAAGCCATCTTCTATAAAAAAATACTTAAAATTATAGAATATCAATGTTTTGCCAGTTCTTCCGATCTTAATCACGTCAGTTGTTATTAAAGCTCCTAATATGGAATTACTCGAGAAGAAAATCTGTAATTCTCTCAATGCTCTAGAAGAATGGTTTAGCGCCAATAACCTAAAGGTAAATTTAGATAAAACAAACATGATAAAGTTTTCGGCAATGAAGAAAGATAAAATAAATTTATTATACAGGGTGTTAATAAAAAGATTTTACACCGTTTGGCAGGTGATAGTAGAGGTCAAAACAAGAAAAAAATTCTAATAAACCCATATCCAATTCTCAATACAGGGTGTCCACGTCATGTGTTCACTCTTCCAGAATTTTTATTTTTTACATAAAATTTAGGAGCGATAAATTAAATAAAAAGCTGAATTTGCCGACATACCACTGGCCACCGTAGAACTTCCGGTTTCGCCGGAAGTGATATCAACTTTCTTATTTTAAATGAAATGCCCTGTATATTTTTACATATTTGGAATCTACAGATCATTGTGAGTCCGAATATGTATCACTTGGTAATTTTGGTTTCCATGACAACGAACAAATTTTCTTTTTGTTTTTCAGTATGCAAAGCTATGTATGGGGTATTTTCGTTCTAATGCGACCAAGTAATTCGAGAAAGCAACTTCTTTGGTTGCACTTTGGTTTATTAATATTTTTACAGCATGTGAAATTTTTAACAGGTCCTAAATTTTTTTTTAACGGAATTTCTTGCGTTTTTTAGCATAGTTTAATAAAACATTTTTTTAATACACTGTTACCAAATAGAGGGTTATTTTTTAAATTTAAACAAAGTTGCAGTCGCCGTCGAAGAAACTCGCGCACTTGACTGAAAGCAACTTGATTTTTCAGTTGCTGACAAGCGTTTACAACTCTCTGCCAAAGTTCATCTTCTGTATTAATTTCTCTGGCATAAACAGTGTCTTTTAAATAAGTTCCGTAAAAAAAAAAAATTGCGACCTAATGAGAATTTCACATGCTGTAAAAATGTTAATAAACCAAAGTGCAACCAAAGAAGTTGCTTTCTCGAATTACTTGGTCGCATTAGAACGAAAATACACCATACATAGCTTTGCATACTGAAAAACAAAAAAAAAAATTTTTTTCGTTGTCATGGAAACCAAAATTACCAAGTGATACATATTCGGACTCACAATGATCTGTAGATTCCAAATATGTAAAAATATGTAAAAATATACAGGGCATTCCATTTAAAATAAGAAAGTTGACATCACTTCCGGCCAAACCGGAAGTTCTACGGTGGCCAGTGGTATGTCGGAAAATTCAGCTTTTTATTTAATTTATCGCTCCCGAATTTTATGTAAAAAATAAAAATTCTAGAAAAGTGAACACATGACGTGGACACTCTGTATTGAGAATTGGATATGAGTTTATTAGAATTTTTTTCCTGTTTTGACCTCTACTATCACCTGCCAAGCGGTGTACAGTTTTTTTATTAACACCCTGTATAATAATAAAATACTTACCTTAACCGAAGAAGTTCTCTTCCTTGGACTAAAGCTGGATTCTTGTTTTAACTGGAAACCACATATGTATAGATTACCTAACTGCTAAACTTGGACCATTAAGTTACGCGCTACGAAAGCTTGCAAGTAAATACAGTGTAAATCAAGAAGCTCCTCTCTGTGCTTATTATGCATATGTAAATTCAAGATTAAAGTACGGCACGAGAGATTCTTGTCGAAATATTTTTAGAACTAAAAAAATACATACCTTGTTCGGTCTTTACATCCTCGAATGCGCTCTTTTGTGAAAAAACATTACAGCCAATTTCAAGATGAATACATACTGGATCACAATCGTGGTAAAACAAATAGTTATCTTACTCAAACTCATTTGTCAAAGGTTCAAAGAAATGTTGTTTTTCAAATAATAAAAACCTTTAATGTTATACCATCCGAAATTAGAGATTTGACCTATCACCAATTCAAAGTTGTGCTACAGCGACATCTTTACAGAAACGCGTTCTACTCTTATGAAGATTTTTTGCAAACCCGCATTGTTTGTGATATTTAAAATTATGTTGTATACATACATCATATTTGTTATATGTTCTTGTCTAATTGTTGTTGTCTTAATTTGTCTCTGTATGTATTTTATACTTTTTATACTTTATACACTGTATTATACTACATATTATATTGACTTGTTCTACACCGAGGTATTACGGAACGAAATATATATTATTATTATTATTATTATTATTATTATTAATTAAAAGAAGTGAAAGTTTAACAAATTTAATCACATTTTATTTCAGGTTTTACAATTAATAATCGTTACTGCAAATTCACAGCTAGCGGAGTCATACCTATTAGATATCATATTAGAAAATGTCTTACGACTTTAATTAATTCCAAAGCATATTGAGAATTTTAAAAAGAAATTTGGAGGAAAAAGGGATTGAAAATCTAAATAAACAAAAATACGAAAGTAAAATATCTCAATTACAAAAATTCAAAATTGGTAATAAAATTATAAAAATATAGGGTAACTGACAATTATTCCGATAAAAAAAATCGTATAAGAGAATGAACAATATGAATTAAGAGACAAATGTTAAAAGGATTCTATGGAAGAATTTATAATTAATTAAAAACTTACTCTAAAACCATAGTTTTAATGATTATTATTTTATTGACTACTTGACACACACAATGCGATCTTCTTTTCGATATTCTGGAGTTAGTGTTTCACGGCGTGGGGTACCGTGAGCTTGACCTACAAACGGAATTAACGTAAAATTCCGTTGAATTTAAAGGTTAAGTTCACTCCGGACGCCACACCGTACCTATCAAAAAACTATAAAACTCTTTTATGACGTATTTAGGGACGCATCGTCGTTTTGCGAACAATTTTCAAAAAACTAAAGTACATAATTTTTTTTTAATATACTTTCGAATCTTGCATCTATTCGTGGGTTCTTTTCTTATCAGTCGCCCGGTATTGCAAAATGTAGAAAGTAGACATGTTTAAAGTAACACATACATACATACTTTTTCCTTTTTACATCTGTATTTTCTTGTTATTGTTAGATCTTGAAGAGCGTATTTTGAAAAAGATTTTTACTGTACAACGAAATGTCAATATTTCTTGCGTATAAAAGTTGTCATGAAAATAAATACTTAACAGTTTCATAAATTGTGACAGATAGAAAATATTTGGAAAACATTAAACGTCTAAGTAAACTGCTTAAAAACACAGGAAACAACATGTATTTAACTTGTTCATGCAAATCTGTCGTCCTAATTAGTATTAATTACGAAAAATGGCCTATTCGTATGTTATACTGGAATTATTAATCGTTTCCGGTTCCGGTTGCGCTCTTCATAATTAAACGTTGTTTTGCGCTGTTGTGAGGATTTTGTTTTGTTTACGTAATTCTTAGTTGTCTTTCAAGAAAATGATCTCATTAATTAAAATCCTACAAAGCATGGCCGTATGTAACGGACTCAACAAATTAAAATTCCTCCTTCCACGTACACCTGCTTTACATGTAAGCGGATGATGTGCCACAATCAGATTTATTTGCGAAGTAAGGACAATGCCGTTAAACTGGTCGAATACAGGTAAACTCTGGCGCCGCAATCTTGAATCCACTTTTTTCAAAGTCAAGTGTGCTGCACGTTTTACGACGACTTAATTGGTATAATTTCGATTTTACTGCGCTCGAATAAGGCGTAAGCGGACACTGGAGAAATCAGTCACGGACTTATCAGTGGCAGAATATTTTTAACTCGGCCGGTCGGCTATGCTAATTGCTGTTATTATTTTTATTTTTGTCGGTCATTCGACTCATTATTTGATTAAATGTTGAGCTGGTCGTTAAGGAACTTTCCCCTAAAACACATGTATGCAACTTGGTTTGCACAGCTGTAATATGTGTTGTATCCCGATGGAAAATAATTTTTAAAATATTGTAATCACTCATTACAAATTGACACGCGCCATCATTTGTTTTAAAGTAAATAGCATATCTCAGAAAACTGTAAAAATTCGGACTGTAAATTTAAAAAAATGAAATATTCAAACCACCCCGTGCTTGCGCTTGCCTTATCTTAACATAACCACGATGAGAGAAGAGATTCAAATATCAAAGTACAGTAATAAAAATACACAATACATTCAAAATTAATTCGAGGAAAGAAGAAATGGTATTCTGTACATTTAAGGCTTTTGGTACTTACGAGTATGTAACGTTGAATCTGAATTCATCCAATAATCCAAAATTTGGGACACTTTAGTTTTAATTTCGAAGATGTTTTGTTTAGTACTTACTTAAATTTATTAAAATCAAACAAAAGAAAACACTCACAGAAAAAAATTTATTTTATCTACCGAATATAAGTAAAAATAAGGAGAAAATTAATTTATTTATCAAAAAACCGAACTGAAAAATCGCGACGAGATTTAAACACAGATCACATTATTTATATAATCTACCTGGAGTCTCTAAGAGGGGTAAAATGACATCACCCGTAACAGTCAAATTCAAAATATTTCCATTTCGCTCTAGCTTCCGTATGAAAATGTATTTACCTGTAGAGGACGGGCCATTTCTCTATTCCGTTTGTTTTTTCTTAGTACGCCCATATCTATATCCATTTGCGGATACCAGCATGTTTCTCAAGGTTTGCAGCTCGGAATATACTCTTCGAATTGTTTGTCTACTCTAACCACAGGGATTGACTGGTTACAGTTTCAACTCATTGCGCAAAATTTTGTTTTAACTTGATCGCTTTGTTCTAATTCAGACTCGTACGTACGTTTTTTATTATACCTGCATCAAAATCTCTGTTTTTAAAACTAAGGGCCGTTTTCATAATAGTGCTAAAGGAGACTTTAATTTAAAGTCACTTTAAGCATAGGAAAACTAATGTGTTTTTATAAGTTAAAGTCACTTTAAATTTAAAGTTCTATTATGAAAACGGCCCTTAAAAGCGTGCGAAAAAGGACGATTAAAGCACGCCGTGTTTTAATGTTGCCTAGGTAACAACACATACAATCTCCATGTTAACGATTCAAAATGCGATCCACAGGCAACTTTACAAATGTCATTCAAATTTTCACATTTTAGCGCAGGTATAATAAAAAATATCGTATAATACACGTGCATAAGAGCCTTTAAAGCACTTGCGCCGTTAAAAGCGCTCCGCTTCGCGTCGCGCTTTTAAACCCGTCGCGCATGCTTTAAAGGCTTTCTTATGCACTTGTATTATAAGATACTATTCTAATTTTGAAATAATAAATTTTTGTATAGAATTCCGTTTTTCTTACATTATCACACTGTCCTTAAAAAAAGAGCCTCACAATTCTTACTGCATTTAGAAGGCCGGCCCTGGTAATCAATGCGCTCGGCGGTAGACTCTCCTCACCGAAAAACGTCTGGGATCTTGCAAAGATCGAAGGGGTTCACTTCCTGCTAGAATTCGATGTGGTCGTAGTCGATAGCAATCAGACGATAAATAAAAGAGTGGACTGGAGTGGTCTATCGAAATTGCTGGTTTCTTCTTTTTGGGTGATGATAGCAATGGGGTAATTGGTGACAGAAGACGTACTCGTCGCAGGAATTTCTTCAGGACGTTTCGGTTATGACGTTCCTTGCTTCTTCTCCCTATTGTTGGTCTTGATGGCGTCGGTGGTAGTAGGATGCTGCTTGACCAGTTTCTGCTCAAACAGTGATGTAGTATGTCCTGCTCGAGGGCCAGTCAGCACCATAATAGATGTGTGTCGCAGAGGGCTTGGTAGCCCCAAGGCGCTGGGGTATTGCACGAGCGCCGATCAGCGTCAAGGCAGATGTGTATTGCACGAAGGTCGGTCAATGCCAAGGCAGATGTGTATTGCACGAGCGCTGGTTAGTGCCAAGGCAATTCAGTGTTCTCGACAAAATGCTGCGCAAGAAGACACTGAGCCGGAACAGCTCGCGCTCTTGCTTTTGTATGGTAGTTTCGTGATGGGGATTAAGTAACTCTGATTCATTGGTCTGAATGCATACTCGAATCAACGACGAGCAGAGCTGCGTCTTATTCGTCAAGGGACAGTCTTTTTGTGTTTGCTCCGGTGGTTATCTTAACGACCAAAATGAGGTTGAGATCCTATTTGTTGGCCAATCTTTTGACGATCGTCATTGTTGCTTTGTTAAGTAGATGTCAACGTGACGTTTCGCCCGTTTCTGTCTGTATGACATTGCTTAACGTTTGTCAATCTGAAGTTTCTTGACGTCTGTCATTCTGATATTTCTTAACGTCTATCACCGTGACATGAATTGTTGATCACTAAGCAACATGTGAGCCCCCAACAGCTCTACATAAAATCTGTAATTTAATAAGTAAAAAAATTGGTTTTTGCGATTTGTTAAAAACATGGGTTCGGTGTTCCGTTTTTATACAGGGTAAATTGACAAAATGAAATAGTAAAAGAAGCGATTTCCGAGAGCATAGGGAATATATTAAAAACATTCTATGCGCCATATTCTTTATATCGTAAGTATTCGGTTTATCGCTAATGTTTTAATAATAAAAGATGTTTTAATAATAATACACTTTGTTATATCAAAGAAGGTATTTATTTTTAAATTATTTCATGGTGACGACAACCAGAATAATCTGTTTCGTTTGTTAATTATTGTAATTTCGTTTTGTGTGCGGAGTTCAATGAGAAACAAATTCTGTTATTATAAAAGACGAATTATTAACACTAATTTATTAAAAATTTAACAAAAGTAAAGACGCGTTCGCAAACTCCCTATGTCTGCTCCCTATCCTGTGTTGTAAATCGTTCCTCGTTTCACTTAAGGCCTATTTATAGCTCGATCTTAATCGTAATCGGAATTTTAGTCGCAATCGTAACAAATTTGGAATATATGATTTCTGTTATTGCATATATAACTCGAACGGAATCGTAATCGCAACCGCAAAAATTATTGATACATGCCCAATTTGATCCGTTTGTTATGACCGACCAATCAAAATGAAAAATATAACGAAGCTAAACGAATTTGTCGACAAGAATGCAGGGCCGGCCTTTCAAATGACGGGGCCCGGGTGCAATAAGAATTGTGGTGCCCTTTTTTCAAACACAGTATTTTAGTATGCATTACGAGGACCAGGGGCGTAACCAGGAGATGATGAAGGTGGCACTTGCCATAGGCGTAAGCGAAACAGGGACAGCTTGTGGATTTCAGTGAATTTCATTTAGATTTGTTTCGGCTTCCAGAATCGAATCCTTTAAGCACATGTGTTACTTTTGAGACATCCTGTGCATTCGTTTATTTTATTCCCGTTTTATTTATACAGGGTGTTTAAAAAACATGTTTGGAAATTTTACCCAGTTATAGATCACATCAATTCAAACACAAAAGTCTTAATGAACATAGGGCCGGAAGTCAAACGTTTCCGAAATTTTTTGAGATTTTGAAATTAAACTTATTTATGCGCAGTGGGCGTTGAGTTAAAAATGTTGCTTTGATTGATTTGAACTGTGCCTGGGAACTGTCTCTGTTGCAAAATAATTCACTTTTAGAAATTGGTTGTACTCCTCATCATCAAACATTATTTCTTGAAATTAATTATAATGTTGAGGTTCGTCTTAATTTTACACAATACAACACTAGAACGTTTAAATCACACAACGGTTATTCTTATACTTACACTCTTATACTTGACAATGTCTAAATCTAAGAGCTCCTCCAAAATATTCTGAGCTGAGCGAGCGCGGTCTGTCAAAATAAGCTCTAGTTTTCATTACCGAATGATTCTGAGGTGATTGATGAAAAAGGTCGCATTGCCGTACACAGCTAATAATAGCAAAACAATGTTGCTTGAGATTCATACGGTTAGGATTACAGCTAAAACTCCGATTACGATTACAATCGAGTTATAAACAAACCTTAAGCATTATTTTTACGACTTTGAATAATTTGTTCGACTTGAATAACATAAGTGATTTTAATTAATTTCATAGTTTATTTGTACGAATAGCGCGTTGCTTTCTTCTATCAACTGATTAAGTTGTTATGTGTCAGGGTCAAGTTTTACAGCTTTATTCTCTGAGTAAATATCGTAAAACGTTTATGACTCATTTATAGGGTAGGTGAGGGTAAAGAAACGCAGCGGGGAAAACGTAGGCAGTGTACGTTGGTATACTGGTGCTTAAAAGTATCCGAATGAAAAGCAATAAAATAGTTCGAATTTGACCCTTGTGGTAAACTTCCACAGTGCCAGGCGGTCATGCCGGTCGTTCATCCCTGTTCATCTACTAGCAGGGATTAGGCTTTATACTGACCAATCCTATGAAAGTCGACGTCTTGAACATCATTTTGCATGCCAGTTTCTTTCGTTTTCTTGAAGGTGAAATCAACAAGTCACGTTTTTCAGCAGCCATTAAAATTTGGTATTGTTTGATCTCATGCCTTCAGCCTTACTTAGCCATGATGATTTTACCTAGTTTTACTTTGCTTTTTTTCATGATTAATTAATTAATTTTTGATTAATTATAAACTTTTTAAACATTTTTTCCGTAATCTATGACATCGATTCTCTTCCTCGTTTTTTTTTTTGGCGAAGTAATTGTCGGTCATCCTGTATGTACTCATGTAGGTGAAATTAGGGCCCTTTACACGTACGGTTTTGCGTGCAGATCTATCTGAAATAAAACAGCACGTGATGACTGATTTTGCGTCAACCAAATGCACACTTACTAACTTGCAGTAATAAATTAAAATACCCCCAATTACAACAAACACACTTTTAACGAAAATGTAATGTTTCATAGATATGAGATAATGAATATTTGTTTTAGAAATGGTTATAAATAAAACCAATGAAAAAAAAAACAAGACAACAAACGTCTATACTCACTTGGTTACATTTTATTTAGTGACATGTTACAGCGAAATAAATTTTCCTATTTCCGGAAAGAAAATTTTCAAACAGGTAGCTAATTTTATCACGTGGGTTTTGGAAATTCTTGAAAAGTCAGTACAATTTAATTAATGGTGGTTAATTTTTTGTTTGTTTTTTATTTCTAAAAATGGCCTCCTCCTTTTCTCCTCATGCTTGGAGATTTCTGCTGTTGTTTAGGCTCGCCGCGTTTTTCATTCTTGCAGCTTAATGATTAAATAAAATTCCTTATCTGAAGCGTCTTCCGCTTTAACTTTCTTACTTGTTTTCAGGTCTTCATAGTTTCTTTTCTCAGTTTCACATTTGCCTTGTTTTCTTCTTCGCAACCGAGCGCGAGCGTTTACTTTTCCGGGTTTTCAATTGTTCGGTAAATTTCTTCACGTCATTAGTGCTGTCAAAAAAGAAACCACTTTAATTTATTTTCAACTGGTTAAATTGATCGTTAAAGAAGGACTAACTAACTAAGAAAGTTAGTTGGCTAGTTGGAAAGTTATATGGCTGCATATAGTAGTAGTTTATGTATCAAGTACGCAAAATAAGGTTTTAGGGGACGAATCGTAATTAAGGACGAGGCGACGAAGGAGCCGAGTCCTTAACGAGATGAGTTCCCTAAAACCATTTTGCGTACGTGGTACATACAATATTTTTTGGTACACGCTCGCCAAATCACCAACATTAAATGCATAAAACTTAGGGATCCTCTTTAGTTAGTGGTGGTCATTCCGAGGTAATAATTTTTTTGTTCTGTATCCGTCAGCACGATGATGGGCTTTTTATTTTAAAATACTTAGCTAACTTTTGAACTGCTTTTGATTAGCGTCATTTCATTAAAAAAATTTAAATCCGCATGCCAATGATCGTTTTCAATTGTAATCACGGGAAATAGATAAAAAGAGACGCTCCTCGTAAATGTTATTAATTATTTTATTTGTATTATCAATTCTTTAATGCAGATGTCTGTAATGGAAGGGTGCTTTTAAATTTCGAATACTTTTATAATTATGTCCAGAAGTAAAGAGGTCTGTTTTTATTGGTTCCTGTAGGTGGACGATTGGTTGTCTCCGTCCGCTTTTACCATCGTAAATGAGATGGCGCAGACTGGAGGTTTCTCGCGCGAACCACACCGGGACGCGAAGACTTTTGAAAGTAACAATTGGAAGCTCGCCTGTCTGTAGTAGAAACGGCGTTGTTGGGGGCGCAGCTGGTGTACACCGTTCTTCGCCTCCGCCGCACGTATTACCATAGAGCGCGATAAATAGAAATTGCAAAACGGCCTCTCCTCTCCTATTTTTAGCGCGGGCTTCGACGACGAAAACGTTTGTGTCTAGCACGCGAGTAACCGATTTATTTATACGATAGGTGATAGGTGTTCGTTGTTCTCTCGGCCGACTAAATTCTTCTTTCTGTTTGTGTCTGTTTTGGTGTGCCTTTGGAAAATGAGGCGGTAGTCGGATTGTTTCAGCTCAAAAAAGGTAACTGATTGCACGAGAATTACAACCAATTAAATAATACTCGATCGTATATATAAATACAACCAAACAAAAAAATTCATGTTTGCTTTTAACAATTAACAGCGCGGAGGTTCTTGTTAACTATGCTGAAAAAAAAGGTGGGCTTTTGGTTTTACAGAAGCTCTTCTAGCTGAAGTTTTTCTATGTTAATAAAATCTTGGATGTTTTTGCGCAAAAAACACGCGGCGTTTGCGTAGCGTGACGAGCGTTACCTTGTCGCAACTGCTGCATCGGAATTCTTTCAGAGGATTCTTTTAGTATCCTTGACTTTTTCCTTGGGTGTGTCGGTGTGTTTGTAGGTATCGTTAAAAATTTTGTCTGAAAGCAATTCAAAATTTCGACCACCTGAAATGTTTTAGTTTCATATCAGTTTGCTTTGCCTCTTTTTTAGAGAACTTTGGATGAGAGCTGAAAGAAATCTTTAAGCATTTTCATTCAAAGCATTCAAATTTTTGGCTTAAATCTTGGTGATTTCTTCCACGTTTTGATTGATTTTGCCCTCGTTTTTTAAAAATACTATACGAAATTCTAATAAAAAAGTTTGGGCTGTTACCAATTTGAAGCAAACCTCAAAGTGAAAGCATTTGAAGAACTTGATATCCAAAGCTGCAAAAGATTCAAGGTTAACGGATTTTCGGTACACATCTTCAATCAGAAACGTTTATACGCTTGCAGCCGTAGATCTCTAGCTAGAAACTCATGGAAAAGCAAAGTTTCTAATAACACCGATGTATAATGATCTATTGAGAACACGACACTTAGTGCATTCTGCTTTATTTTAATAAGAGATTTCATCTTTAAGTTTGATAACACTTAAGAATAATGAGCTATTGAGCTGAGATTCTTGAAGAAACTGAAAGAAAATACGAAATTTTAGGAAAAAGAAAAAAGACAGACCGGCAAGACAAGTTTTTGAAGTTCGAAATGACTGTAAGAGGCAGGTTAAAAAGTCCTGGAAAGCAAAAATGTGAGCAGCAGAGAAGAATCATGTGGAACGAGGCAATCGAAGAAGAAGAAGAATAACACCGATCAGAGTTTGAAGCCAACGGTAGAACAGGGAAACCATAAGCGACCTGGAAAGTAAAAGTATGAGCGACAGCACAGAGAGAAACAATGCAAAATAGGAAGTTGAAGGTGACCCCTACAAGTTCAATTCGAAATTGATTTTACTTGGGAGGAATTGCAAGAAGATGGGAAACGTTACAAGAACAAAACGAAAAGAGAAGAACGATGTGGATTGAGGTAAAAGAAGAGAAAGTAGGAAGATGTAGAAAGCAACATCAGTAAATTTAATTCCAAATTATTTTTATCCTGAAGAGAGACAAACTACTTGTAGCAAGTCAAATATTTGAAGCCAGAAATAAAAATAAGACTAAAAGCTACCTGGAAAGTAAAAGTACGAGTAACAACATAGGAAAAGAAGTGTTATGGGATGAAATAAACCAACGAAAAATAGGAAGAAGTTGGTGATCCGTACAAGTTCAAGTCCGAATTAGTTTTATTCTGAAAGGAACTGTCACGTAATCACAAGTTCATCTCAGCTAATTCGATATTATTTATAATAACTGTATTGCGTGTGTGTTTTTTATATTGTGTTAATGTAATTATTGCATGTGTTACGGCCCGTTCTCTTGTAGACACCCCATAGACACCCTGTAGAATTTTGCAGTTAAAATTTCTTCAACGATATTAGACTACAATTGTTTTTAATTCTTTTATATATCTTTTGCAATTTTTTAAAAATTATGCTTGTTTAAACTACTGCAAAGTTATTATTAAAAAAAGAATAGAAATCTTGAATGGAAGTTGAAATTTAATAAGCTTCAACGATTAAGAATATTTTGACTTGAATCTTATTCCTTAAAAAGGAATGGAAGGAAGAGAATTTTGAGCAAAATTTTTTCAGAAAAATTAGGAAACAAACGAAAGTTTTAGGAACCACTTTCAAGCCAATCAACAGTTTGATTTTATTATCCTAATCGGTTACATGATCCCTTATTAAGGAACGCCATCATTATAAAAATTCGTTAACAATCTGCTACAAGCTTCAGGACCGAGTTCAGGACCTTTTGAGAGCAGTAAATATTCGAGGTGAACGATTAAAATTTTGAATAAGTTGGAGGGTACCGTTTGTGGCCCCTTTGCAGTCCTTTTTACCTCGTAACTTTTCTCTTCACAAAATGTTATACAGAGTGGAAAGTTTAACTGGAATAAATTCTGTAACTTAGAAAATTACCATTTGTAGCAAAATTCTTGGAACAGGTCAATTTTTAATTTTAATGGTGCATATTACAAAGGGACTTCTTTAACTTTTCAATTATTTGGAGGGGTGAAACAACCCCTAACTTTTTTTTTAAATGGAAGGGTATGTTGAGTAATTTTTTTTCTTAAAGCTTGTTCAATTGGTAATATAGCTACGTTTTTATTTTTTAATTTTTCTTTAACAGTAAAAGGAAAAAAAATTAAAAAAAAAGATTTTTTTTACTAAAACCGTTTTTCCCAATAGGTGGATGGGAAGAAGAGGACCGATTGAGTGGTCAGCAAGATCTCCAGATCTCACCCCTTTAGACTTTTTATGGGGGGGGGGGTATTTAAAAAGTAAAGTTTATGTGACTAAACCAAACGACATAGCAGAACTTCAGGAAAGAAAAATTAAAAAAAAATTAAAAAAATTAAAAAATAAAAACGTAGCTGTATTACCAATTGAACAAGCTTTAAGAAAAAAAAATTACTCAACATATCCTTCCATTAAAAAAAAAAAAGTTAGGGGTTGTTTCACCCCTCCAAATAATTGAAAAGTTAAAGAAGTCGTTACATGTTTCATCACAAACATCATCACTATTGAGAAAAAAGTGTAAATTTGTATCCGTTTGCTTATTTGATTGGTTAAACTCGAATCAGCAGTTATTTACCGATTGTATACCTATATTATTGTTACATTAATACATACAAACGCAAATCAAAGATGAAACGTCTGCTTACGATATTTAAAAAATGAAACATCGCCTTTTATTAAAAACAAAAAAAATCGAAACCAAAAGACTATAAGTAATGATTATTTATTCATCAGGCAACTTTAAAAATAGTTTGAAATATCGAAGTTTCGTCGTTCGTTCGACAACTTCTTCAGGATTAATAATTATTTATAAAAATATTTATAAACAGCTTCTTGCAATTGTAAAAGAAGCTTTTCGTAATTGTTATTATAATAATTGACAAAAAAAATCTCAAATAAAACAGACAATTAAATAATAGATTCAAAATTATTTGAAGTAGATTCGTAAAAGTAAAATCGATGTGCCGGTTTTGATTTAATTATCCCACATATTTTTATAATATGTACATACATAGATCTGTACCTTAGAGGTAAAGAATCGTATCTCAAGTTTTTGGTTAAATTCCTTTACATATTTCTTATACTGTAGAGCGTGTTACTGCCAGTTGTAATGTAAAACATGTTAGTTAAATTAGGTACTTAATAAAATAATCCAGAAGTTGCATTGCTATTTTATTTCATTATTGTAAAAAAATACTGCAGTTTAAAACTTTAAACTTCGTTTTCTCTAAATCTATGATACGATTCTTTCCCTCTGAGGTACAGAGATATGGTTGCCTACCTAATAGCATTTTCGATTCATTGCTCTAGATCTAGAGCGCTCTCATAGTAGTTTCATTTTGTTTTAACCTCATGCAATAATAAAAGATGGACAGTGCTCTAGAGCAATAAATCGGAAACGCTATAGTTAGAGGATAGATACTCTAGCGAAGTGTGCGTGCACCTCCATTCGCATTTCTAGATATTTCAACGGCCAGCAGAGATTGTGTTACATAGATAACAGTTTCTATGAAACAAATAGCACTTCACGCTATATTAAAGAGACGTACAATAAAAAAATTAACGTATTTAATGGAAACTCTTACTTGTACTTTCGCGCGACATCATTCATCATCGTCGACAATGTGACTAGCCTTCGTTTGAACGCCTACTCTCATCATAGTTAGACAACCATATCTACACATTCATAAAAATTTTGCCTTTTTTGGTAGACATTCTGACTTTAATACGTTAACTGGGTGATGCCTGAGTTATATAGGATGTAAATGAAATGCGGCACCAAAAGTATATCACACTGATGAAAATGCCAAAATCGAAAAAAAATTGTGTCCAGTCTGCTTTAGTTTTGAAACTCTAGACTGTTAAATTTAGCATCTGGTGCTACAAAATGTGACGATTTTAAGTAACCTTCCTGATCAAAAATGTGACCAACATTATTAACAACACCACTCTAATTTTTTGAGGTATAAAATTGTCCTACATACCTATTTTTTAAAGAATTAAAATCTTTGCCATTTACCTCAATTTAGAACAAATAATATTTCGAAGTAGAAATTCATCATATTCATTCAAATTGCATACACCCCTAAGATTAGCATCTTATACTTTTGTTGCCACATTTCATTGACACCTGTATAGCATTATTATCATCAGAAAATTTTTCCGTAGAGGATTTTTAATTAGTAGTAACGCATTGAATCTACGCAAAAAGCTGCTTCGAGATTTTGGCAAGCTAAGTTTGCTACAATAATTGTAAACGTGAAGATGTTCTTCCACCTTAACGTGACTTTATTAAAAAAAGTGGTGACATATCTCCAACATCGTAAATGCGACAACCGACGCTTCTAGAATAGAACTCTTAAGAGTTCTTCGAACAAGAAAGAGATATCTATTTAAAAGATTTAAAAACCAATGAATTTTTACATTTCTAAGATCTACAAAAAAAAGTATTTAACGGTAACATTTCGTGAAAGATGATGTTTGTATGACTCGACTGGAAGACGAAAGGAGAAGATTGGACGCGTAACGTGTCGCATTGGAACAATACGTAATTTACAAGAGGAAGAGGAGGAAAGCACGAAGCCGGTTCTACCACGTTTCCAAGTTCTCATTAAACAGGTTTCGATGAGTGGGTAGGCAGCTTTTGTTCATCAGTGTGCAGTCGGTGAACGGGCCCCGATGCAACTGGGCGATGCTGACGACACGTGGATCACATCAACTACCGAAAGAAAGAAAGCTCGAAGGAAGACCATGAACCCTGCCGGTTACGACGAGTACGTGCCTTCCTCCGCAACAGAATTCACGCTGCTTGATTAGAATAACAAGGCGTTTGAATAACTATTTGTATTCAAATGATTAAAATGAATAATTTTTTTATAATAATAGCCAGCGACTTTATTTATTTACTACAACAAACTGGATAAACTTGTTTTGCATAAATCACCGCGTAAACTCATTTGCATACTCAGCATAAATGTTCGAGCAATAATAGTGTTAATGAAGTCAGTTGATTGACCCAAATTACAAAATTTCAATGCGTGTTTGAATACAGTTTAATCTTCTGGCCTTAAGACTACTAAGAGTTACTTGAGAATGGTTTGGTAAGACGTTGGTGATAACATCATTAACATATGTGTATGTACGTACAGAGACAAAATATAATAAGGATGTAATGTGGGCTGTTATTACACACAGGAAATTACGTCGTACTCCTCGTGGGTACCAAGCTTATGCGGAAATGCCATCAAGTTTACCACCTGCATGAAATAATAATGAGCAGCCGCGTTTACAATTGTTAAAATCGCGTTCGCTTACTTGATATTCCAACTTCAACGAGCGCTTGAATCTTTTTTGAATGCATAGGAGAAGTCGAACTCCATGAAATTAATTAAGTCTTGTTTAATGACGTCTTATCCGGCGATTAGCGAACTTGTACGCCCTTAATGCGCGTTAATGATCCCGAGATGATGATGATCAAGCTCTGCAATTATCTGTAGCCATGGCTCATCTGCACTGGAGGTTAACGACCTTTCCGCACGTCAGAAGATGCTGGATTAAAAACACGCCGATGAGATAACTTTATTCAATGGCTTTTTAATTTTTATTGAAAAAAAAAAGAAGCAAGTCTTCAGCTTCTCGGCGACTGCGACAAAAAGACTTAAAACTGTGGCATCATCAATTCAATCAAGATGCAAAGTAAAAGTAACCGTGTCGTAATAATTTACAACTTCTAACTGCTTTCGATGTTTCTCTTTTATATTATTTTCTATTTGTCGTTTTCACTGATAATATTCTGCGTCTTTTAAGTCGCATCAATTTTCTTTTGACGTTGTCTAACGGAAAAGTTGCCGTCATTTTCTGCAAACATTTAACAGGCGGGCGTGTAAATATTTATACGAAGCGACCGGATATTTACACGTGAAATCGTAAATAACAGCTTTTTCCGACTGCGCTCGTTTGTTGAACACCTTGCAATTTACTATTGCGCAAACCGAAACGGGCGCGCTTATTTTTTCTATATTTCACGTTCACTTACAAAATTGTAAATTGGTGAGAACTTTAGCCATAACTCGAACAATGTTGCAGCAGAAATTCACCAATCATATGTACATTGATTCGTTCAATATTGAAATTAATAAGCGTTTTAAATAATGTGAATTCGATGAGAAAACAAGACGAAATTGTGAAAAAAGGAAACTTTAATCGCTTGCAAAAGTAATATGACCAAAGAAGAAATCCACAGTTAAAAAAAAGAAACTTACTTTTTCAAAGAATGAAAGTGTCAGTCATTCTAAAAATTCTAAAGACTAAAATTATAACCGATGTTCGTAAATCTTTTGTTATTTAGGTTTGAAGGGGGTTTTTGTGATAGGAATTCATTAATAGGAGTAGATTAGAGGTTTTAGAAGATATTCCAATACCTATTAATTATCATTAAAAAATATTTCTCCTGAAAAGCATATTGCATTAAAAACGTTGTGATTATGTACAAATAATAATAATAATAATGCCTTTATTGGTTCATAATACATACATAATATTAAACACAAATTAAGAAACCATATGGATCTAAAAATTTCATATGTATCACTAAACCAAATGGTGTGGTATCAGACCGTCGGACTGTCAGGAACGACGTCTTGTTTTCATACCAAACCACCAGGAACCAATATTGAGAATGTTATATGAGTATGTTATACAAGTATTTTAAGCAAACAATACATTTTGTCGGTATAAGGTTAATATGTTTTGTCTTTGTTTGTTTTTATTCCCTTTCTTCGTTTTCGTGACTGAAAGGTTACAACGATAGTTCTCTCATAAGCTTATTTCGAATTGCATTTTTAAAAATATATAGCGACGACATTTTAAACTCTCGAGGTTGACGATTCACGCATTTGACAATATTGTAAGTAAATGATCGTTCGAAAGTTGCTGTTCTATGAAATGGTGGTGTGAGGAAGTATTTTTTACGAATATTAATATTATGAACGTCAGTTCTGAATCTGACCTTTGCAAAAAGGTATGGCGGCTTTTGTGATTTTAAAATTTTGTAATATAAATTTGCAGCATGTAAATATCTCCTGTTGTCAATATTTAACCATCCGGATTGGCCTAAAGCTTTTGATATGTGATCAAACTTTCGTATGCCAAAAATTAAACGAATGCATGCATTTTGAACATTTTGAATTCTTTTTTGTCAACCTTATCAAGACAGGGCCTATACAAATAATCACAATAATTGAATGACGACAAGACTAGTAATTCACATAACATGAGCTTTAGTTTTTGATCTAGTATATGTCTATTAGAAAATAACATTTTGAGTGTTCTATACGCACGTCTGATCAAAAGCGACACATGCTCTTTAAACCGAAACTTGGAATCAAATATTATACCTAAATTTTTGGCATTTTCACAAACCTTACGAGGTGTACCTTTAATTTTAATAATTTTTGTGCAAATCGGTTTTGATTGCAGCGGATTCCCCGAGCAGGCTCTGTACAGCTCTTTAAAGCCTAGTTGGGCCTTCGTCAGCAGAACCGTAGCCCGAGAACTCCACTGCAAACCAAACCGATAGGGTTATTTGCCAATGCGATGTGAAAGTAATGGACATTTAAGTAGCGACATCTTTCAATCGCTTGTTGACCTGATATTGCAGTAGGATTGACAAATTGAAGCCAGTTCGCCACATAATAAGTCATCCCAATGCAAGGCGGCCACGTGCTGTCAAAGCATATGTCAATCCTACTGCAATATCAGGTCAACAAGCGATCGAAAGATGTAAATTTGAAACATTTTCATTTAGAACGACACGTTGAGTCCGGTCTGTTAAATAGTTTGAAAGTAATCGAATGGCAGAGTCATGTAGCCCAATGTAGTGAAACATAGCAGTTAAAATTCTGTGATTAATCATATTGACTGCTTTGGAGTAATCTAGTAAAATTAATGCATTGACATGTTTATTGTCAAGTGAAGTTAAAATATCGTCAGTGACGTCAAGTAGTGCAGTACCACACGAATGATCAGGTCTGAAGCCAGATCTGTTTCTCAGGAAGTACATTGTATTGATTCAAATGACAGCGTAACTGAGATTCTATTATTTTCTCTAATATTTTTGATAATGTCGGGAGAATAGTTATAGGTCTCAGATCTTTAAAGTCTTTCCTTCCAACATACAGGATAAACGCTCTCAGTTAGACAAAAATTTACATAAGGAAGAATAAATGGTATATAATAGTTAAGCATAGTAATATTGATTTCATCCGATCCGACAGCTGTAGATTTAATATTTTGAGAATTTCATCTTCAGTAATTTCTTTGAAACAAAACTTATTTGAAAAATTTGAAAAAGTGTTGCTGTTATAGAATTGTACCAGTTCATTTTCTATTGTTTGGGCCGATTGCTCGATATTGACAAAAAAGTCATTCAATTCATTTACGTTATGAAGATGATTCGGAATTTGTGCTTTTTTTTAACGGAGTATATTCCAGAGCTTTTGATCACATTCCAAACATCTTTAAGACTGCTAGTGTCATGCAATTTAGTACGGAAATAAACTTTTTTTCTTTACAACAAGCAAATGTCAGTCGATTGCGTATAGATTTATAATATTCCCAACTAACCACCGTTCTATTATTTTTAAAAACACGTAAAGTATCTAATTTTAATGATTGAAGCGTTTTAATTGTGTCAGTGATCCAGGGTGCATTTTTCTTAGTAAAACGTGAACATTTTAATGGGGCATGCAAATCAAAAAGATAAATTATGCAATTGTTTAAAAAGTCTACTTTGTCATCGATGGTGTTTAAATAAAAAATGTAATACCATGGTCATATCATATCTAAATAAAACAGATCATAACAAAAACCTGTGTAGCTGCGATATGTCTTAACAAAATTCGTTGTCTCAACAATATTCACTTTTATGGCACAAAAAATTAAATAATGATCCGATATATGGTCTACAGAAGCAGTACCAGATAACACCATATCCAGGGATTCCGACACTATGATGTGATCTATTAATGTAGCACTTTTCAATGTAACACGCGTCGGCTCGTCGATTATTTGTTTTAAACCTAAAGGGTACGTAATAAATGACATAATGACAGAGTCGACTGCGTGTCTTTAGAAGATCAATGTTAAAATCCCCAAGACACATGAATTCATCAGATATTGCCATAATCGTACTTAATGTATCTTCAAAGTTGTCTAAGAAGTTTTGTATATCGTATCTAGGGGGACGATATACCACACCTAAGCATAATACCTTTTTTCCTAATTTTAACTTCACCCATAACTGCTCTAGGTTATCAAACGATACAATTTCCAGAATTTTTTGAAAGTGCAAAGAATTACTAATGTAAAGCCCAACTCCTCCACCACGAGATGGCCGATCAACATTATTGTAAATTGAAAGCCTTGGATTTGCACGATGTCTGAATCATTTGGTTTGAGCCATGTTTCAGTAACAGCTAAAATTTTAAAATCGGAGTTAATAAGATAGTCTTTAATGTCGTCGTAATGAGCTATGAGAGAACGCACGTTCATTTGAACACACTTGATTTGACTATGGAACATTTAACAGCCTAATATAAATACAAAATATGTATATAAAAACTTTCAGTTTTAGCATTATAATTAATTAATATTATCTACAGACCCACACACAAAAAAAATAATTTTTATTAGGAAGGTTTACACGGAAAGGAAATCGCTTCCGAATTATTTAGAGAAAACCCACAAACGGAAATTTAACAAGAACGCAAATTGCACAAAAGTTTACTTAATAATGTAAATTAGTTTGAAGTAACTAAACTAAAAATGCTGTTACTTAAATTGAATTGTTACCTAGAAAAATGCCTAATAATAAGAAACAAATAAATTCTTTTTCGAGAGATTACCGCGTTCTCCGTATTTTATTTTACATCAAAGATTTCTTCGTAAACACGTATACAAATATAACTTTTCGGTAAATAATAAAATATTTAAAGCAATAAATACCTTTCTCTATTTTTTTTCCAATTGCAAATCTTTGAAGTTTTCATCCAAAATCATTTGAAATTTGAAATTAAGTTTTGAAATTTTGCGAAAAGTTCCAAAATTGAAAAATTCAATTTGTACGAAAATTAAAGAGAAAAACGTTATTTTCTGGCCTTGAGATTGTTCAGTAAGCTAAAACTAATACACAGTAAAAAATCTCGTTGGAATCTTGATTAATTTCCAAGAAATAACAATTTTAGGATTTTGGCAATTTCGAAAAACGCTATTTCCTAACTAAGTAAAAAACACTCGGTATATCCAATAGGAGCTAAATAGGTTTTAAGACAAGCATAAATTATTGCCGTAAAAAGTTTTTTGTAAACCTTAAGGTGCGTTTAGACTTGAGCACGCACGCACTGAGCATACGAGCATGGTATTCGTTGGCGCTCGCGAAGAGCGTTTAAATTAAATTCATTTTCCAACGAATGGGCTGATCCAGTTGTTCGCAGACGTGCGTTGAAAATCAACGACAAAATAGCCGCGTTTATTATGATGTATACTTTCATAAAAAAAAAGGAAGTTCGAAAATGTAGACGTCGTCGTCGGTGGCAAACGCCAATTTTTTGGTAATAGACAAAATAATTTATTAATTAATTTAGTGTCAGAGTGTCGTTATGACCAATTCAGAGACTTTACAAGAATGACCAAAACCGATTTCGAATATTTGCTCAGCTTGATAGCACCAAAGATTGTCAAAAAAGATACAAGATACCTCGAACATACGCTGCAAATTCAGTGTGGTACAAATTCAGCATTCGCGAACCAATTAATTCTTTTGAGCGTGTACCCGAGACCGACACCAAGTGGATCGCGCTCGCTGCTGTTCGCGCATACGAGTAGAAGAACATATAGTGAGCGTGCGCGCATAACCGTTTACACTTGAGCATTCGCGGTGGATCAGTGCGTGCGTGCGTGCTCAAGTCTAAACGCACCTTTACAGTAGAACAAATATGATTTAATTTTTTTATTCGTCTATAAATAAAAGCGTATGCTGACTTCTGAAAATCATCTGTATCTGCAGGTGGTGTTTCTTTAACTGTCAGTATTTTCTATATTTTGTTGATAATCTTACAGTAATTATAAATAATTCAATCAGAAAACTTATTTATTACTTCATTTTCCAAAGATGGTCACAAGCTTGAAAATGAAAAGTTATATTTGCTTTAACAAACATTTGAACTTTACAACCGCAGTGTTTCTCATGAATAATTTGTGGTAAGTACCATATTATACAGTTATACGTGTTAAATAAACTTGTCCGGAATATTTCGATACAATAAGTTAAATTTGAGTCCGTGTATTCTTTTAAGAGGAGAATTTGGTCTGAAGTGGATCTCTCTCCTTGATTTATTACATTTAACAAATAAACAGAGCACTTTTGTAATTTTGGTTTAATAGTTTTTGCTATAAACCCGCTGATTAAGAAGAAAATGAACAAAAAACAAAAGAAGATTTACCGGTCCGAATGTCAAGGTGGCAAACGGCTAAGGAGAACAAAGAACACTGCAGAAAGTGAAAGTAAAATGCGAAAAATTGATTCGGTAATAACATAAGACAAGCGACGACGTAAGACTGACAAGAAAACAAATTAATTTAGAAAAAACGTCAATGAAAAGAGAAGTGAAACTTGAAAAATAAAGAATAACAACAATGAAAAACAAAAGAAGATTGACAATTCACCGGTGAAGTATTAAAGTGTCCAATAGAAAACAAAAGAGACCGCAAGAAGAGAGAGTGAAACGGGAAAAATTAATTCTCGATATTAAGAAAGCAAAGAGAATTCGAATAAATTGCAGCAAAAGACTGATAAGAAAACAAAAAAGAAATTAAAAAAATCGTCAACGAATGTCGAATCTAGACAAGTTAGTACTTGTGGCAAAACTCTAAAGCTGCCCACTGACGGTCGATATTCGGACAATCTGGTTGCCGCAATCTGATTGTCGAGCGACTGGATTGCTTCAATATCGCCACAGAATGTGCAGCGGCGATGAGATTGCCAATTTTTTTCGCAAGTACATGATACATGATACACTGATGCGTTGATTTTCAAGCGATCTGATTGCGAGAATTAAAGAATCCGTTCATGTGGAAATTTTTCGAACAATCTAGCAGCAACAATAAAATTTTACAAAAATTACAGTTGCGGACACAGAGAAGTCATGAAAAGGTACTCCTGTTGAAGAAACTGACTACGTTATTATTCATCAATTTAAAATGTACAAAAAAGAGATAATCGAAATGTTACTTTACCTAGGCATTCAGTTTGTTTTAGTTAAAGCACAGATTTAGATGCGTACGGAGATTTCAGATTTCTTGTGAGATCCGGCAAATTAAATTACCTATAAATCGCCACATAGATAGGCGTTTAGAAGCAAAAATTGCCAGGCGATCAAAATGTCGCCGACAATCTCATCGACCGTCAATGGAATCCTTGACCAGCGCCTCACGAACAAGTAGATTTTTTTATCGCAATATTCGATTGTTTGTTGAATTTAAAGAATTAAAGAAAGATATTAATATTTTAACATTTTATTGGTATAAAAGTTCGAGAGGATTTTTTTATCTCTCAATTCTTTCTACGTGTGACTTTTCCCACAACTGAAAATTAATGATAATACCGTTCAATAGAAAATCTGAAAGAGATCTCTTATTATCAATCAACTATAACCAATCAGTCAATAACTTCCGATTGATTACAGCGCGCTTTTTGCAAATCAATTTCAAACATCCAGGCAAAGAAATTCTTTGTTGCTCACCTTATAATCAGTTCTTGCGGTCGTTCATTGTCAGGAGATTTTCACACCAATCTCATCACTATTACGCCAGCGCCGTCATTGTTATCCCACCGTCACCGTTTTCAATTTCTCGGAAACGAAATGATTTTTTTCGCGCTCGGTTGCAACTGGTATTAACCGAGGGCAACCGTGCGCGACCACCACTGCAACGGAACACAATAGAGATTCGAATTTTGCAGCGTCATCTCGCTTTTGGACCAATTTTTTTTCGTGTTCCACAATCCCATAATTACGCTGCTTTTATCTGAAGATCTAATTAAACTCATGTAAACAGTCAGACCTTGAATTCGTCCGGATTTAATTTAACAACGCATGCGGTTAGGATTTATTTTGAATTTCGGGAGTTTTATTGTGCGTTGAAAAAAACGTGGAAATTCTCGAGAAACTCGGTGAAATCAATTTTATTGCCGTTTCGAAACGCCTTTGTGCTAAATTCCCGAGCGAATGCCCGTGAATCAGATTAATTTCTCCCAAATTCAACTAATCACACACTCGGAATTTATGGCCGTAAAACCGTGCACGTGTTGAAAAAAGAATTCGATTTGCAAGAATGGAATGTCGAGGGAAATGTTTTCGAATCATGCTTAGACCTAATTAAAATTATTCTTCGCGTTCCCAATGTTTCATCAACAACGCACCTTTAAAGAATAACTCAATAAAAGATCTTGGGGGCAAATTCTGAAACATCACTCAAACTCAATTCACACTCAAACATGTCGTTTATCGTTATTTGAAATTCAGAAAAACTTTTATATTTACTGGTATAATCAAGTTTATGGTCAATATAGGTATTTTGATCATAAGTGATTTACGATAGAAAGTCAAAAAATCATAGAAATGAAAATTAAAGCGTTTCTGAATTTCAAATTAACATAAAACTGTTAATTTGAGTGTGAGTGTTTCAGAATTTGGCCCTAAAATGGTTTAAAAAGATATAATAGGAGTAATTGATGTTCGATTTGCACATGGAATGAGCGCTTGCCAAAAACGTTGAAACAAATAAATCGAAACGAATTCATCGATATTCATAAATCATCGTCGCTCGCTCGGGCTGTTTATTTACAAAATCCTTTGATCGTCGAGGTCCGATGTAATTGTTGCGATGATTGATCGAAACAAGAGGGGGCAAGGCAATAAAACCGACGCCGTCTCTCATCCCCCCAGCAACCATCCCTCGGTTTATTTTCGCGGTCGGGATTTCGAAAGGTCCTCTGGCCTCCAATCGGTTCTCAGGTATAAATATAAATGACGAAATGTAGTTTCTGTCTTAAATAAACGACCCATTTTATTCTCGGGATTGCCAGAGCGTATGATTTATTTCGGATTTATTCTCGGGGCAGGCGGAGCGCCCGCGTTTGAATCGAAATGGAAAGCACATGAAAATCATAATAAAAAAGAAGTTTTTCTTTATTATTACCGCCAGTGCTAAAACTGTAACTTAATGGCCTGTCTACGTGGGAAATAAAATTTCGTCCTCTCGCAGGCGATGTTGATATATTTGAGCGCTCGGATGTAAAAATAGTTTAGGAACGTTACACAAAAATAATATATTATTGCGGAAGAAAAGATTTTATTTTGCAAATAAATGCGTTTTTGAAAATAAATCTGAGGAGGGCAGGCTCCTGATATGTTCGATTCAATGTTTATTGAGATGTTAGTCGTTTAATTAAAAAAACAGCGAGGTTTAGGGCTACCAAAAGCTAAAACAAATTGAGAATTGTAATTCACCACCGACAACTTTCAGTTTTAATTAGCGAACGTCGAGAAAGTAATCGCCGTTGTTGCGAAAACAATTAGCGCATCATCGCTCCTACGCCAACACTGCCGCGCTCGGAGAAAAACGAAACCGCACGTAAGACAATGAGGAAAGAACCTGAAAGGCCTTGAAGCCTGACAACAATCTCTGGACCCGTCCAACGTGAATAGATGGAAGAGATCGAACGGACGTAGTACCTGATTTTATTGGTATTGTTTTTTCCTCGAGTTTCAGCACCTGCGCTTTGTTCAAGAAACCTTCAGAAAACGCTTAATTGTGTCGATTTTATGGCGCGCAAGAACGGTTTTTAATTACCACCACCCGTTACATTATTTGCATCATCCCATCCATTATTTCAGAAAGTCACTGAACTCATTTCCAATGTTTAAATTCTCTCCCTTAATTAAAATTGAGTAACCGTTTTCAAATCCGAGATCCTTTATTTAAATAATTTAGAAATTTAAGTCTTGGTGAGTTAAGGGGCGAAATGTCTTTTGAAAGGTTGGAAATTGGTAATCGAATCCGTTTGTTCCAGCTCAATGCCGTGTGTTGTAATTGGGGTGTGTACACTGTAGCTGTTTCTTTATTGTTAAATGTAAACTGGCTCGGAGCAAACCGCATAATACCATGCACTGCTGCACACTGATGTTGTGATTAAATAAATAAATTTGTAAATATAATTACGTTTATTTACAGGCCGAGGATTTACTCCTGGAAACGTGTTCACATTAATGAAATTTTTTTTTTGCATCTTCTATTTCCTTTCTTGTACTTGTTTCACTTTTTACTTGTTCGTGCTTTCTGTCCTTTTTTTATCCGAGTTTCTTTCTCTTAAAATTTTCTTAATCTACCTTTGTTAATTTTTCCTTCTGAATTCAGTTGTTTTGCTCTGATGGACTAATTCAAAAAGTTGTCCCTATTACCCTGATTTCTGGTTTCATGTATGTATATATGTATGTATCATTTCTTTCACTTTGTCCTTTCAGTTTTGTACCTACTTTCCTCTCATACCTTCAGAACAACCTTCCTCCACTTCTTTCTAGGTCTTCTTTACAAAACGCCTTGGCCATTGTTTATTTCATCTAATCTATTTTTGATTCACAGTAATTTCTTCGTTAGGCCTTCTGCCATTTTTTCCTTACTAGTATTTATTTATTTTAATCAGTTTCCTTTCCGATCTGTTGAAATTTTCTTTTAAGTGTTTGTTTAGTTAATACTGTTACGTGCCCTTATTATTGTGTTTCTGTCAAACGATTGATTGTTTCTGTACATCTGGTTTTAAGCTTTCATGTGTTTCTTATCCTTTCCTTCCCATCTCACATTTCGTAGTCTGCGTCCATGTTATTTGAATTCTCATTTATCCTTTCGAAAAGTACTGCTTTCTCTTTTTTTTGTTCTTCGCCTATTAAATTTCTGCTTTTATTGTTGGTATGTACTGCTGGAATATACTTTTGCTTCTGCCTCTTCACTTTTCTATAAACATTTCGAATATCTTCTCTTCTATAATAATTCTCCGAATCTTTAACTTTCTGCTTATTGTTTATTTTACTCGCTCTTGTTTTATTTTATTTTTATGGTGTGAGAGGCACATAAACGTTGGTATCATTATTTTTTCTATCATTCCTGATTTGTTTTGCTGATTTTCCCAAATGCGCTCTTCTTATTTAAATAAATATAATTTTCGCGCTTTTACTCTTTTTTCATTTATAGTTTATTTTTCACTATTTGCAAACTTTATATCTAAATATTTGACGAGTTTTCTTCTGAAATTATTCTATAAATTCTTTGCGTTTATTTTCGTTTTGTGTTTGTTTTACGTTAATTGTTTTTAGTTTCGATTCATTGAGGGTAGATTATTTTGTAAATCATTTTCTTTATCTGCGTTATTACCTTCTTTTTTCTATTATATTATGTTCTGTTTCTTACTACAGAGTGTTCAGAAACTACTGAATACTTGATTAAATTTTAGGAGGGAAATGATCTCAGCGGGAAATTTGAAGAACTGACTGTAATCCTGATAGAGTTCATGAGAAAGAAGAAAATTTTAAAGTTGTTAGTCAGAGACAGGGATAGGTGCTGGCACAAAGTTTTGATTATAAGTTTATAAAATAAAACTGAATTTTAATTACGAATTGGTTCTTGTAAAGTAAAAAGTGTAAAAAAATTAAACTACTCAAATTTGTATCAGAAGTATGTTAGTGTTCGTTAATAAATTCTGATAAATTAAACTTAAATTTGAAATATCGGTTTGTTTATTAATAGTATTGTTGTTTATGAGGATGTGATACATTTCTAAAAAAACTTCGTTTGAAACAGTTGGGTTCAATAGTTAAAATTTCAGAATTTTCATAATCAAAATTGTGTTTGGTTTGTTTAAAGAGATTAGCTAAGGCACAGCATCCAATTTTTCGTTCATTATAAGAATCACTTTTGTGCGAAAAAATATGAGGTACTTGCAAGTTTGACCTATGTAAACACTGTCACACTGTCCACAAGGTATTTTATAGACCACATTAGATTGGTCTAATTTATCAGTAGGGGTTTTTAATTTACTGACGATAGTTTTCAAAGTTAGAATCTGTCCGTTGGCTATTTTTAAATTTTGGTCATAGTGTAATAGAATTTTTTGTAACTTTGGTGTTAAATGTTGAATAAAGAGCAATGATCTGAATTTTATGTTATTTGTGTTTACGTTAGTAATATTGTTGTGGCTGGATTCAATACCGGACATTTGTGTGAAATTGTCCCTTTTTGACTGTTATCCTGCTAGAACTTTCAACTGCTCTTTACTTTACTATTATACTTATTAAAAACAGAGTTGTCAACTTGAGGGATTTATCCCTTTTTGGACGATTTTTATACCCAAAAGGGACGAAGTGATGTTTTAATTAAAATCGATTATTTTTAAGAACTTCCGGAGGATTTGAAACCTGGTATTTCTTTTTTGTACTGCTAATGAAACTATCATCACATCTGTCTTCGTTATTTTACTTTATTGGAAAAGAGAAATTATCGGATTATCGGTAAAAAAGTTTCCGCCATGCCTTCAGCGCACGCGTTCTATCAAAAGGATCAATTTTCACATTGTGACATTTGCTTTACATTGCCAGTGTTGCCAGATGGGATGGTTTTTCGTTTTTTTATGACAAGAAGGGTAAAGAACTCCATCAAAATAGAATGAGTTTTACAGGGGGCGCGCTTTTGTATTACAACACCATATTATGTCTTCTATTGGTACGAGTAAAGGAACAAGAGCCATATAAACATATAGAAATGATAAAATATTAAATAAAAGATTCTATGTGCCGCTGATGGTAAAATTAGGGTAAAACTGTACAGAATTTAGTACCAACTTTTAAGAATAATCTAGCGAGCGGAAAATTCAAACACGTTTCATTCAATCATTTTTGAACACACTAGAATCTATCTTGGTAAGCTCTTCTTTGGTTTCAATTTATGTCAGGTCTTCACTAAACAAGAATGAATAATTACATTGCTGGCTGAAGAAATTTGCAATAAACATATTACAGATCGATTTTTAATATTTGAGGATAGTTTAAATATGCCTCGGAAGTTTCTAGTGAATTGAATGTGGCCAGATTGATTAGAAGCATATGCAACTCGTTACCATTAATTATATTTTTTTTGAAAATGTAACTTATTTGAACTGAACTTGCATTGAACTGATCTAATCGCGAATTACGTTCTGTCAAAAAAAAAAACCGGAAAGTTTTCTTGGCTAGTGAGAACATAACACATAACCTCTCTAACTCAACTGTACCTGAACTGATCCAGCAAATTATCTGGTGCTCAAGAGGCAAGGGAAAAGTAAGTCGGATCAGTTAGGAGTAGCTACTCCTGGCTTCAAAATAAAATATGGTTTAAGTTGTCGGTGCTGATCAGATCAGCTCAGAGTTTGTCGGTCAGTTGAGAAAAATACGATTATTATAATAGTTTTATCTGCGTTTCCTTATGTCCTTCGAATTTATTTTTATTTCTTTCGTTTTTGTATCAAAAAAATTACAAAATTATAAAATTTTGCACTGATCAAAGTCTGTTGTCCACGTAACAATAATTTTGTTTGGCGGGAAATTGAAGTTATCCTTAATCGCAGGTACAAGCCAAATTTATTATCTAAAATGTGAAAAATACATTTAAAAAATGCTTTGCCAAATGGAAAAGTCTTGACATTGGAAACGAATCAAGGCAGTTCGCTTCCTGCGGCCTCAACCATCTGTATTCAAATTAGCTTGGCGATATGTTCGCCGGAATATCGATTCGGCGTTTTGAATTCGGGATGTTTTCCACGTGAATCTCTTCACTCTACCAAGTTACCGAACCGGTTAGCCTTGGATGAGCTTTTTTTTGTAATGAACACGTTCCTTCCCCAGCCCAACTGTCTCTTAGCGGTTCTCAATGTCGGTGACACAATGCCGTGCGGTGCTCGTCGATAGAATGGAGAAGAGAAAAGCAGATGGGATTAACGATTTTATTGATACTTGAAAATTTGATGTGCCCCAAAAAAACGAAATCTAATTTTCTTTAATGTTTTTGATAATTGAAAGACAGTCCCTAGTATTTTAACTGTCCATCTATATTTTTTGTTATTAAATGGATTGTTTAATATTCTCTACTATTCAGGAATTTATTTTTCTGATTGAAATTGTTATTAAGGCTTTCGCATTCGGAAATTTGATCCCGGAGTTCCCAGACTTTCGGCAATTGCTGCAACATAATGCACGGAAACTTAAATTTTACAGAAATAACCGGGGCTTATTACGCCACATTATTAACAATTCACAATTTTTTTTGCGATGACATAGATTGAGCAACTGAATTCTTAACGGCACGTTGAGATTTAGAGTCTCTTAAACCATCCAGCGCTGGAACAGATGGCGATGTATGTACAGCATACGAAAATAAACAGCGGCAAAGTTTTTATAGCATTTTAGTCGTCATATTTTATATTTCATAGTAATCGTATTTGTAAAACGGTGACATGCGAAAATAAACTTCTTGGAGTTCGGTAATTTACGACGCGGAAAGAAATTCGCGACGACAATTTCAACAAACAACTCAAACATTAATTATCAATCAACTAACCAATCCATATACAGGGTCTAAGTCAAGTCTACAAATAATTTTTTTAATTAGCGACTAAAATAATCATTGATTTAATTACACACACAGAATAATTACAAAATCAGTTGCAAAGAAATGCCATTAGCCTAACATTACCTGGATTTTTAGGAAAACCAGGCACTGGCAGGGTAGTGAGAATCACCCCAAACTCATTTGACGATGCACTGAAAATTCCTGACCACGTCGAATACTCGAAGGCGAGTTCTTTTTTTTAGTAAAAACTGTAATAATTGTAATCAAAACGATACAGTATCACCACAGTTAAACGAGTAATGAAACGTTAAAATAAAGCCGAAGAGGACGACGCGAGATGATCGCAGAATAATGCCGTCAGCCTTAACCAATCAGAAACCATTATGGTTTGAAATTTCCATATTAGGACATATCACGTGGTGATCGATAATCGTATGCCTACATAGGGTATCAGGGTTGCTTAAATAAATTCTAAGTTGACAAAAAATTTTCGAATATTGCCAACCTATTTTTTAAGTCATTTTGAAACTGTCAGTGACGGCCGCGGTCGGTGCATACGAATTTGGGAAGGCGCTCGATGTGCTCTATGTATTGTTGTTCTCTGTTTATGTGTGTTAGACAAAGCTAGCGCTATTTAGCTCATCTATCATCAGCAAAAAGAATCACATCAGTATTAACATCTGCGCGGTGAAGGTCGTTAATATAAAGTAAAAATGAGATCGGATCTAGCACTGATCCTTGTGGTACACCGTGGCCAGTATTGCGAATTTGAGAGTTTGCATTATCTAGGGTCACCTGGTGCTCTCTGTCCAGCAAATACAGATCAGGAAGATTTACAATCTTCTTTGAGAAATCATAAAATAATTACTTTCTATAAGGGTATCAAGAAACACATTCGAAGCGGCGCGGCGCCCTAAATCGCAAAATAAAGCAGAAGCTGTTTAATACAGTATAATTTAAGTAGGCTTGCGATTTTGAGAGAAACCAGAGTGCGCGCGTATTGGTAATTATAAACGGGCATCTAGAAGATGAAATATGTGCATAATCCGCCGCTTAATTGCACGTGACGGACATAAGAAATTCTCCAGAAATTACTGCTCATGTTGCACGCGCGACTAATAATAATAACGACCGGCACAAATGCGGAAATACAATCGAAACGTAATCGAATTGTTGCGAATCGTGATCGTAAATTGTTCAATGACTTCGTCTCAAATTGATATGTAGTTACGGCGAGTCATTTTAAAACAACGTCGATACTTAAAAAACTTTCATCTCTTCCATTCTTTCTATTCGTTGTTATTTACGAATGCACTTTTTTTAAATGAGTAAACCCCTAGACGTTTACATCGATAATTTTATTTATTACGCTCGATGTTACAGTCGAGGAGTTCCGGCACGGCTTTACGTTCACGTGATTATTTCCATTTAGATTCCTTCGGAGCCGTGGGAGGCCATCGTGGCGAAAGAAATCTTCCCGCAGAAAACGAACGCGCTGACGTACGATAAATTGAATGTTATTTCTTCGTGATGGAATCCAATGCGAGCGCAGTTCTATTACGCCGAAGGAAGAGGGCGATTTTTCCGACTGGCAAACGTGAGAAATCGTATATTTATAATAGTGGTCGAATCACGTTCCTTTGTCTTCATAATTTGTTCTTACAAACTAAAATTGACCAGAAATTCTGGCAAGACAATCAATCAAAATAAGCCAATTTTTTTGGAAACAAGAATCGTCGCAGTACACAACCAACGACTAGTCGAACGCATTATGGTCGTGTGTAACTCGATATGCTTTCAGAGAGGAGAACGAACTTGAAAACAAAGTGTTTACTCTTTCATAAGGCGTAATAAAGATACCGTTTATGCAGATGCTGTGGTCGAATCACGTTCCTTTGTCTTCATAATTTGTTCTTACAAACTAAAATTGACCAGAAATTCTGGCAAGACAATCAATCAAAATAAGCCAAATTTTTTGGAAACAAGAATCGTCGCAGTACACAACCAACGACTAGTTGAACGCATTATGGTCGTGTGTAACTCGATATGCTTTCAGAGAGGAGAACGAACTTGAAAACAAAGCGTTTACTCTTTCATAAGGCGTAATAAAGATACCGTTTCTTATGGCGGAGATGGATGAAGATAACGAACGCCGCACAAAGAAATGCTCGTACAAACAGCACAATGCGGACGAGCGATAAGAAACTGGGCAATTACGCGCTGAAAGTGAACGACGTCTTTCTTCGGGTCAGACGTTGTTGTTAATGATCGTTGTTGCTGCGAATGCATTCACCTAGTGTTCGATGGTGTATTGCGTGCGTTGCTGACGTTGTAGAATGAATATTACACGAGGTAATGTAAAAAACAATGGACAGGGACAGCTGAACGGACTTGCTTGCAGCTGGTTTGTCGTTGAATGACTGGTGGGAACATTCCATTGTCTCTGAATGTGTAAATGCATTGAATTGGAATTTCAATAAAAAATAATCTAATAATATCGATTCGAACCTATTTTTTTTATTTTTTTGAAATGGGTAGCTTTCACTTTCAAATATTCAAGAGAGCCTTCTGTTCATTGAGGGCTCCATGCAACCAGGCATTTCAAGCAGAGATTTGCAAAATTTAAATCCTCCAAAAATCAAACTCATTGAGCACCAGGTGATTAGTTCTGTTGTCATCTGTGGAAGCACTACAGAGTTGCCAGGTGAAAAAAAAAATTACCAGATTTACAGCAAAAGATGCTGGAGAAAAGCTTTAAACTCAAAATACATCAAAAACATCAACACACCATATATTTTTGAAATCAGAAAAAAGTGATTTCATATGAGCGAACAATACGTGGGGTGTTCTTAAAAAAAAGAACACGAACTGTATTTTTTTCTATGCTTTGCGATGTTCATTTGTTTTTTGTGATAACTCTGAAATATAAAACGCAGAGAGCAATACAACTTTTATTTTTATTTACGTATTTAAGATTTTTCTCTAGCTTCTAAAATAAAGCCTCTAGATAGGGTACAAAATACATGGAAAAATGAAAAATAACGAAACTAAAAAACAATTAATCGAAAAATGGAAATATCAAAATATATATTGACAAAAACTAACAAATACAGGGTGATTTACGACATGTATGCCAAACGATAACTGGTGATAGGGGAGGTCAATTTGAATAAAAAAATGTATACAAATATATATCCGATGCGCTTTTCTTTCTGAGTTATAACAAGTGAAAATTTGTGAGAAATAAAAATTAACCCTGGACCATTGCCTAATTGTGGAATTATCACGTTACCTATGAAACAAGCTTACTGTATTAGTAACAAAAAGTACTTAAGGAATCTGCAGTTTGGCAGATACAATGATTAGGTGCTTGTAGAAGTAGTATTAAGTATAACGGAAGATTTTAGTTCGCAAGAACAATTAATTCAAAGGATTAACAATTCTCTAGCTGACATAAATAATAATGTGTTTAGAATTACTGACTCACTTATTCGTTGTTGCGAAGTATGCATTCGTGCTAATGCAGGCCACTTTGAGCACCTCTTGTATATATATATAATTTATTTATTTTTTATTAAATAAGGTTAAAATATTGTTAATTAAATAAGATTTGTGTTACAATTTATGTGAGTTTTTTTTTCTATTTCTTGTATTTCTCTAAGTGACAGTTTTAATTGAACATTACTTAATTTAAAACTTTTGTCCTAAAAAACTTGAACATGTCTTTCAGTAGAATTCAAGCTAGTGGCTTACGAAAAAGAAAAATTGCTATATCTCAGAAACAAAAGCACATAGGATATGGACTTTTTTACTCAAGGTGGCCCACCCTATCACTGGTTGCCGTTAGGCACACATGTCATAAATCACCCTGTATACCTAATAATTAGGCAAGTGACTAGTGACTTACGATTTATTGAGCTTCTTGACGAAAATTTCACCAGTTTTCTCTCGTTGCTTTCTCATTTTCTGGAATAACTGAATGTTACAAATTGGGTCGCCGGGTGGCTTAGCGGTAGCCTAGCCGACTTTGTAAGTCGTGTCGCTCGGTGGCGTTAGTTCGAATCTAACCAGGGCCATGGATGTTTGTACTGTCTAAGATTTAGACCCAGCTACAAATAAAACATTGTAAATTGTCTGGAATGGTGATTGCCGTAAGACAATAATGCAGCATTGCTGCGCAAAGCGAAAGAAAGAGAAAGAAGAATGTTACAAAATCTTCGCAAATTACGTCAACATTTTTTAAATTTACGGAAACCACTGGCAGACCTGCAGGTATACTTTTTGATCGCCCGCCGGCAGAGTGAATGAAACCATTTTATTTTCGTTGCTCATCTTGGCAGGACACTGACAAAAATCAGAAACACGTGTTATGCACGACCTTTAACTTATGAATTATTAATGTGAGTCATGGGCAACGTCTGCGACTATAAATACGATTGTGTTTATCCACGCCGGAAACCAAACGTACCCCATTTTTATCGCGGTTTACATAGTAGAGATCTCGCAACTTGAGAAGAACCTGTGGGCGGAGCATATTTCTTTATATTGGTTATGTAGCACAAAGTCACGTGACAGGTTCTTTTCAAGTTCAACATTGAAATTAATTCATTACCTCAAATCATCAGGTAGTTTTGAGTTATGTTTCTGGAAAGTTAAGTATGCAAAATTAATGAAAATCATTATCAAGAAACATTGAGAATTGACTTCCTGTTTGACAATTTAATGTAATAAGGGAGCATGACACGGACAATTAAATTACATCGCCTTTACTAAAAGATTACTGCCCGGTTTCTGGAACGTTACATAAAGTTAAGGGTCCGATAAAAGTAAACGTTGCTATGACTAGACATGTTAGAACTATAGGAATATTTTATTTTATCCATTAGTTAACTTTATGGAACGTTTCAGAAACCCGACCTACATGAGTTTATCACAACTTAAACGCTTGAATATGAACCTGCAAGGTTCACTTCAACTCAAGAAAATTGAAATACCTTTGTAATTACGTAATTTAACTTGGTAATAAAAATGTTTCTTTGAAGTAGACAATAAAATCTTTTGATGCCCACTACCTTTTGAGAGCTTGAAGTTTTTTTCTCGGGCGTTGATTAAATTTTAAGCCTTCCTAGGTATAATTTGATTTGAAGGATGTTCAACGATTAAATACTTGATTTCTAATTAATATACTTCGAAAAATCATTAACCTAGATAGCACAGAATCTAATGTTAAACCCTAAGGAACTCCGCTTTAAAAAAATTAAGATTAAATCTTATGATATGTGGGTCAAGCGTTAATTATCTCTTCTTTATTTCCAGGTTTTCATCGCACAAAGAATCGTCGGTTGTGAATCATGTCCCCTTCTTCCTGGATGACAAATCGGCGTAAATAACACGATGGCGTACGGAACGCTCTTTCCAAGCGGCGTCCCAGTGCGTTTCCGACGGGGTACGGCGCTCGACGTTGACGACGTCCGCGCGTGCTAATTGCCGACGACGACTTCGAGGAAAGAAGGGCTATTTTTAGGGGCCACGTGCATTCGGCGCGCTTTCAACTTCTAAAAATGTGCGCGCACGTGACGATCTAGGACGTTTGTTTTGTGACAGTGCCGGAGTACTTGGTTTTCGGTTCGGGCCCGGTGAGTAGGTAAGTGATGTGATTTGACGAGTTGGAACGATGCCCTCGAAGAAGCAGTACGATCTGGTGCAGAATGACGACTATGATACTAGGATACCGTTGCATCCCGAAGAAGCTTTCCACCATGGGATTACATTCCAAGCTAAAGTAAGTTTTTTGAAAGAAAATCGAAGAAGCATATCTGCAATAGTCTTAGGAAAGTTAAGTCTTTTGCTGCACACTTCAAATACTTTACGTTCTCCTCAAATAAACAATAGACATAAGACATAGCTTAATTAAAACTTGTCTCGTTGTTAGTAGACTAGGGATAGTAGAGGGCCCAGTCATGATCCATGAGGGACCCCTCAATTTATTTTTAACGTCCCCACTGCACCGTTCTGCAGTTTACTTTTAAACACTTCTAATTTCATAATATTGTGTTCTGTGCCCTATTTAAATTATATAAAAATAACTTATGTAACTCTTTTTTTAATGTTCTTGAAACATTGCTGCATTGTGGTTGAATAATTCGTCAGTAAAAGCTTGCGTTTTTGAAATAACTTAACATTGTCTTAAGTGGCCAAAGGGATATAAATTTTTTGTTAAAGCTTTTCTTGTTCAGCTTTAATGAGTGTTGCCAAAAATGTTGTCGGTGGAACTCAATGATGTGTCCTGAAAACGAGAATTAGTTCATCCCTTCTGCATATCGATTGATATTAAAAAATCGTTATCAATACATTTAACGATATTTTCCCCGTGAAAATCATCTCGCCTCTGTTTTCAAAATTAATTTTATTTTGTTATCAAAACAAAATTAATTGTGAATAGAATAGAAGTAGAGGAAACATTCTGAATTGATTCTAAAAGGGCACTGAAATAAGTTGGACGATAAAATTAATAAAAGTGCAGGTGATTTCAATGCTAGGTGAAGAAATGAAGAGTATTTTTAGTGACGATCTGATGAGCTTTCTTTGGCGAGACACACAACCAGAAACGGACGTTCTTGCTGGCACCAGCTCACAATTTAATTAACTTAATAATCCTCGCCGATCTCGATCAGGAATTCCTGATGTGATGTGTCCGACTTCCTCGTGTCGGGCGCGGCCACTTTTTTATAATCGATGTCTTGAGTAAATAATCACACGTGTAAACCAAGTTGTAGCTTCCTTATGCATTTGCGCCGCACTATTAATTAGCATGATTGCTGGAATGTCTTTCGTTGCAGCAGAGTGTGACTAGCCGGTACACTCATTGCTAAAGAGACTTAGTAATATTCATTGGAATCAATTTCTAATGCAAATATTGCCATCGGCGAATAATTATCGATTGAGGTCATCGCGTCATATTCGCTGCGTTCATATTGCGGGCCGTGGGCGCATTTATATTATATGATTGTGTCCTGTCGCCCAAAAAATTCTAATTTGCAATTAACACCCTTGCGGTGCTAATTTCATAATGGAAAATACTGCGAAGAAGTCGTTTTTAATTCGACCTTGAATTTTAATTGGCCATCAAACGGACGATCAACCAAATGAGTGGAATGCTGTTAATCCCGTTGTTGTTGCTGAATAATAATGTTCCGATTTAATCTTAAAATGTAATGAATTTTGTTTCTTTCTAAATTTTTCCTTCCTCTCCCGTCTAAATTATTGCAATGTTTCTATTTTTGACAAACTTATTTGCTGAATATGTTAAAAATTACTTTTCATTGTATTAGTTTCTAGCTTACCGTTAGATTTAGCACAATTTACGTTTTGCCCCTTTTTTTTAAGTGTTCGGTTCATTTAGTGATATTTTTGAAGTGTCTCAGTCATATCTACAAAGTTATATCTCGGAAAAAAGAATTTTCATTAATTTCCAAAAATTAAATTACAATTAAAAGGAATTTTGAATTCTTCTGGGTTTTAAACGCTTCCTGGGATGTGTAAGTAAACAACCGGAACTGATGCCAATGTGATACGATGTCCTCAATCAACACTCGCTAAAGAAAACACTGATTTGTTAACACGTTGTTTTCCATTTAAAAATTTGAATTTATTTTAGGGTTTCTTTCTGAATCTTTTACTCAGAAAAACGAAATTGTCCAGTTGGCAATTTCAGAATGTTAACTTTCAGTGTACATATATGTTTGCCTGAAACGAAACATTTCAATTATGTGCTGTTAATAGATAAGCGAAAGATTTTGTTAATTGAACGTGTTTTTTTTTGTTAATCGAACAGTTTATTTTTCTAAGTGTATGAATTATATTTTTCCTCGTTATTTTTAATTCGATCATTTGTTAAATAAATCCAGGATACTTTGTTTTCTCTTTACTTTTATAGTGAAATACTCAATGAATGATAGATCTACATTTCCTAAAAGTACAATAAAGCAAGCAAGTAGTAGAACTATGTATAAAAATAAACTAATATTATTTATTACTAATCGAAAAGCCGAGGTATCCGAAGCAATTCTGTTAAGCATTTGTCTGTTTGTGAACCGAACAATTATAACAATTATGTTTGTCATCTTTTATGCTGTTCATGTTTTTGTTATTGGTGAGAGCTTGGTGTTCTTCTTGACTTCCTCTAGGTCCTTTTCCATTCCGTCTTTTGAACTGACGCTGGCAATTTTCCGGAACATTGACGTCCAAACATCCGCCAATTTCTGATAAGCTTCAATTACCTCTTTGGTAGATGCATTGTTTTCTTGCTTAATTAATTTTCCCATTTCTGGATTTGGTAGGGGTCAGGTGATATTCTAGATCGAAATTTGAACTTTCGTTCGATAATTCATTCCCATTATTTTCCCGGAAGGTTTGGTTTGGCTCTTCAGATGAATTGTTTTTCTTTCTCCTTTTTTTCTTTGATTCTTATGTCATTTACTGCGTCGTAATTTTAGATTCTCTCTATCTATCTACCATCTTTTTCAACCCTTCCTATTTACTCGCGTTGTTACTGTTGTTTTTGTTTTTCCTTCTTTGGATTCTGTCCTTCCATTTGGAACTCTCTCAACTTTTCCCCCTTTCTCCCTCGAACACTCATTTCACCACACTTTCCGAAATGTTTTGGACAATATGGCTTAGTTTCTCCTTTTGCTTACCATGTCTCTTATTTTTTTGTTTTCCCAGCTATTTTTCTCATCTACCGCATCGATGACTTTTATATTGTTTTTGAATCAATGAAATAATTTATACCCATCAGCAATACATTCAGTTACAAGGAATCAAGTAAAATATGATATAAAATAAGTAATAATAACGAATAAAATGAGGAGAAACCTTAATTAACCGTGGTATTAGCCCCACAGACTTCGTTCAATTCGCGCAAATTGGACCGTGCGGCCCAAATCGCGCGAAACAAGATCGTATAAAAGATCGTACCGTACCGTATTTTCCTCCACACACTAGATGTTTAGCACGTTCGGACATGTCCGCGCGTTCCAATTCGCGCGAAGTCTGTGGTGCCCTTAAGCAAAAAGTATTTATAAAAATTACAGAACGTAGACCCACGTTTTTTTATCACCGAGACGAAAACCAACGAGAAGAAAAAGTTCAGATCAAGGATATCTTGTTTCGCGCAAAGCCAACAATCTTCGTTACGTCCGTAAGGTCGGCGTAAGCGCTCTTTGCACTTGCCCATTACATAATCGCAACTCCGAGGGGAATATTAGCATACGTAATGAACACGGCGAACCTTGCAATTACATTGAATAGTTATAATTGCCCGTGCTTTTTTTAAGCGGCGAGAGCAAAAGGCAAATCCGGAGTAACGGAAATCCAGGTTTTGTGGCAGAAATGCTAATTAATGTATAACGCTCAAGATTAGATTAGATGCATTTATTAATAACCATGCAGTAAATTCTCACTTTGTACCTGCCGATAAATACGTGCTTTTCTTGAAGTAAATTAAAGCGACTGGCAAAAAATTTAAATTGATTTTTCTCGATTTTTTTTCTTAGTTCTTCTTCTTGAGTTTTGTGTAAAAAGACTCACTTCGGGTGAAACAAAATTACAATTAAGCTCGATCATTAAATAAACGGTTATGTAACACTTTGTGTTAAGTAGAAAAATTAACAAACAACTCTGCGTGGGCTTTAGAAATCGCATTTTTCCTGCTTACTTATTCAATTGAGCGTATCTTACGTGTAATGTGTAAGTTGGATTTTCAACGGAATATGCCATAATTTATTCTGCGCAAAAATGCGGCGACTGAAAATTCCTTCCAGATTTGATTCGCTCGCCAACAAACCGGTCGGTGTAATAAATTTAAATCTGTGACACCGCGACACTCATTGAACCACAGAAGAAGGAAAAACCTCCGTGTCTTGTTAACTGTAAACAGACACGCATGAGGTGCCGACGACGAAAAATCTCGGGCCTTTGTTAGTCGGCCAACATTTTTGAATGCATGTGAGATCGAGTCAGCTGTGTGTGAGGAATGTGACCGGTTGGTGCGGTACGAAACTGGCTTTGCACCCACGAAGAAATTCGTTAATGCAAGAGCAACTCACCTGTGTGAACGAGAACTCTGTTTCGGGTTACAAAATACGAACAGCTGATGAAACCTGTCCTTTCAAAAACCGTGTTTACATTGGTAAAGGGCCATTCGCTTCCAGTCCGTTAAAATTTTATTGAAATTCGAGGAATTTTCTTCGTTTTCAAATTTTCAAGACAGAGAACAGAATCTTTAATTGGAACACGTCGCTCTGAATTAATATTGTTTTGAAAATGAACAAACACCTTTGAAGCAAGAGCTTTTTAGAGTCGACGCCGACGCCGACGTCTGTTCCGTTTTGCATTAGTGATGTTGTTTGTCGCTCCGAGAGATTTGAAATGACGGGCCGCTCTATTTCAGACCGATTCGAAACTCTGTTCCGCTTCATCTTGTGGGCGAGACGCCGGGCGGCGGCGCGGCGGCGACGCGACGGGAAGGAAAGGACGCGGTGATGGGCTGTCAATTTGCTGAAAAATTTCCGCGTCAATCGGCATGATTGAGACCGCGTTGGATCAACACCTCGACGTTACAAGTTGTTTTTGGCTATCTCCCCCATTCACGTGCGGTGCCCAAAATACTTCTGCAAAAAAGAAAATTAAAAGTAAAATCAAATATATTTCGGAAATGTAACGAATAGTCTTTGTTTTCTACATCATACTCAGTATTTTTATTTATTTTATTATTTATTTATTATTTTATTTTATGTTAATATTATTATTATGGACATTTAAGTAGCGACATCTCTCGATCGCTTATTGACCTGACATTGCAATAGGATTGACAAATTGAATAACCCTAGGACATATCGGTTTGGTTTGCAGTGGAGTTCTCGAGCTACGGTTCTGCTGACGAAGGCCCAACTAGGCATGAAACAGCTGTACAGAGCCTGCTCGAGGAATCCGCTGCAATCAAAACCGATTTGCACAAAATTTTTTAAAATTATTATTATGATCTATTATTTTATGAGATTTAACGGCTCCAATTAAATTTCACATTTGTTCAAGCGCGAGCGATCGTTAAAATTATAAATGCTAGAAAGGCATTGCCTGAGGCAAATCTCCAAGATGTGGGTACCATAAAACCACCGGAGCTTTTCACATAAATCCGGGCCCGTCATTTGTTTCCAGTGCATTGACTCGACCTGAGTACCTACTCATCAAGTTAAATCGCCCCCGAGCTTTTCCGCCTAATTCAGGAGTCTGATATTGAAGCTGGCTGTCACAAAGAAAGATCGCAAAATGTGATATCTCGGGCACAAATCACTTTTCTTTGTGAAGGACCTCATGGCAAAGTGTATTGTGTAAAGGCCGATCTGATTTGGGAAGATTCGCCGAAATGAGCAGAGATCTAACTCGTTAGTCGATATTTTAATAATACGTCAATAATTTATTATTATGCTACTATATTTATATCAATGATTGTATAAAATTTTAAACTTTTATCAACTAAACTTATTTATATTGATAGAAACATCTCTCATTTTATGTTGGTATTTAAATTTGTATAGCACAATATCTAACAAAATAGCTAAGGGATGAGCAGAGAATTTACTTTACAGAAAATTTAAATGAAGCAGAACAAAGGTTCTATTTTATAAGCTTAATATATAGAAAATATAACGAAATCGAAGAAAATTGTAAAAATTACTTAAAATTCCATAAGAAAAATAAGAAGAAATTTTGAATGTTGATAGAAATTTTATATTCGGAGTAATATTCTTGAATATATAGGTTTGAAAACTGCAGAAAATGAAAGTTACAGAAAGACAATAAGTAAATTAATGAATTAGAAAAAAATCGGAAGTACCTAATATGGAGTGTGCGGAAAAAGAAAAAAGGAAAAACAGTATGATTATGAAAGGTTTGGAAACAGATACGGATGATAGTATGGTATTAAGGGATGCGATGAATAACTTAATTAAAAAACCTTTGGAGCTTATGGTACATATTAAAGAGATCCGTAAATTAAGAACCAAAGTACATGAAAAAATGAAAACATGAAAAAAATAAATAAATTTGGAAATACTAATGATAATTTCATTTTATTAAAGATGATTCAACTATGCAAGAGGGAGTAAAGGGAAAGTATATGAAAAAAATCACAAGTGAAGGAAAAGTAAAAAAAAGTCAAAATAAGTAATAACGAAATGAACTAGATAATACAAGAAAACGATGGAGGAAATAGAGAATGAAAATTGAAAAATAATGCAAAAAGATAAAAATAAACTGAATACGTAAACAACAAAAAAATAGGTACGTATAATCCATTCACGTTTTTGGATTCAGAGTAGGCCGTGTTAGGGTGACATTTTTGTTGGTACCTTCAAGTGAATATGTTCCATTTTAATTTGATGGTTATATTTTTGAAAACTGACGCCGAAAAACATTGATAATTTTTATCATTTTGACTTAGTATTACAAAGTCACAAATAATTATTTGTTTTAATGCTATTATTTTACTTTCTTCATGCCATCGTAGAGTATAAGAAGCAATACAGTCGATGGGTCTGATATTAAAGTGTCCGAATTTTACATTTGTCACATTTTGAGTTCTATCAAAATTCATGTACGTAACTTAACGAAAAAGAAAAAAAAATGGCCTACTAGAATGCAAAAAGTACGTGAAAGCTATAAATGAGGCAGAAACTACAAGGAACCTGATACAAAACTTGAAGAATTATGAAATACTGATACTTGCAATAAGTAAGTGACCATTTAATGTTTATGAAGGATGCCCTAGAAAAGTAGTTAAACACGTTTCTCATAAGTAAGGAATTTGAAATGCGATAGCAGATATTAAAGGGATATCACACAAAAATATACTGGGTGAGATTGTGGGGTGAGTACCGTAAAGTTAGTATAATTAATGTTCATGCACCGATAGAGGACGAAGACATAGAAATAAAGTCCCAGTTTTATGAAGAGGTATTGGACTGATTGCCTTAATATGATATTAAAATTGCGCTTTCGCTTTTAATGCAAAAGAGGAAATGAGGAAGTGTTTAGAAAGATAATAGGAAGGAAGAGTGTTAACGGAAAAAGTAATGAAAATAGAAGAACCTTGGTAAAATTAAATATGAAAATTGTTAGCGCTTCCTTCCATCACAAAACAATACTTAAGATAAATTGGACGCCACCTGTTGGAAGAACACAAAAATAAATCATAAGTCATGTTTTGATAGACACGAAACAGGTAAAGTCGGTGAAGGATGTCAGATCGTAGAGGGGCAGATAGCGATTCAGATCACGTTCTGGTTATTATGCTTCCAAAACCATTAAAACAACAGTAAAGAAAGGGATGCAAAGCGAATGTAGCTTTTGAAACAGAACAGTCTATGGGTAAGGTTTAGAGAGGAAATATCGGCAGAATTGGAAAAGATAAAAATAGAAAAACATTGAAAGATTTTTTTGAATTAATAAAAAGCAGTTTGGCATATTGATAACAGATATACAGCGCGCCCTCAGGCAATATCTTGATAACCACTGAAGATACAGAAAAAGTTTGAACGCATTTTAGACGTCTACAACGTAAAATTATTTTCACCTATGAATAAAAACACTAATGCTGTGTGCATTTTTTTTTAAATTTCAGACCATATACAGGTTGTTCTAGAATAATTATTTCTAACTTCCAGAGATGAGAGAGCGCTTCGATTTAAACATTTTTTAAAATAATTTCCGGAAATTCTTTATTTTCGATATAATTTGATATGAAGAATATACAGTTCTAAAACAAAATCAAAGCGAAAAGTAACGTTATTCTTTATTTTATCGACTATAACAATAATTAATTATTATTAAAATAAGGCTGTTCTAAGTTACTGCCGCCATGCCATGTACGGCGAATTTTTTGAAATATCTGTGGCAGGTTATCGGTAACCGGCCACAGATATTTTTGAGATTTTTGGATCTATTTAAATTGTCTCTTTTAAAACGAATAATTGTCTGAGGTGGTCGCAGCAAATATGTTCAGTCTGTTCAATTTGAACATCATTGCTAACTTCATTCGGCAGAGATTTCCTTTCTCTTTACGAGCATGCCAAAATTTCTTAAATCTGCTTACAAATTAACGAGTAATTCAAGAAAATCAGTTTCGAATAAGTAGCCCATGTTCATGTATAAGATAAAATCAAGTTGCCTAAATAATTCACTAATGATATCTAGTTAATGTGCCCATAAACAACATATAAATGTTATAAATTTATATTAATTAAAATGAATAATTTTCCGTATCTTATAACAAAATTTCTTGATTTTGTTAATTAAAAAATCATTTCCACATGAGTAGGCTTGTTCATGTATACAGGGTCTCCCAAATAGAGTGGCCTATTAAAAGTTTTCGGGAAGGTCACAAACAATTTTTTAAATAAATTTGAAGATATCTCAAAATCGGTTACATTTAGGTATAGGGAAGCCTTAAAAATTTTTATTTAAAATAATGTGTAGAATCAGAATTTGTAATAAAAAATATAGCATTCCATTTAAAATAAGAAAGTTAATGGCGACTTCCGGTATAACCGGAAGTGATATAAAAGTGAAAATATTTTAATCTGAAAGATCGCTTTCCCTTAGGGCAGTGTACTAATTTTCAGAATTTTTGTATATTCCCTTCCCCGAAAACTTTTAATAGGCCACTCTATTTGGGAGACCCTGTGTATTTCTTTGTCTTTACAGAATAGAATAGATTAATATACATACTAGGTAACGGCATACATATACAACATATAAAAAAAAACTTTTATTATTTTGTAGATGCGTAGTAGTGTGAAACATTTTTACAAATAGAAGTCGATGAATTTGTCCACTAGAAAACAACTCAGACGGCCGGTATTACCAACGTTTTAAGGAGACCTTAAATTTAAGTCGTGTTTAGATTGTGACATTTCTGTTTAGTTTGTATAACATCAATCACAGTCTACGTAAGAAACGTTTAATAGCGTTTTGACCTTTCGTTGTTTCTGAACTTTGATATTTATAAGTATAGCCCGGATTTTTAGGCAATTGCCTAAAATTTTATTTAACAAAAAACATACGCAATTAAGTTTTAAACATTTATATTACAATTTTTAATTAGAATGAGATGTATATTTTTTCGTGCCTAAGTGCCTATTTTTACACTATTTGAAGTATTTGCCCAGTTTTATAGCTTAAGCGCCTACAAATTTTTTTGTTGCCTATTTTATGCCTAAAATTGGCAATTATTGTATAATTAATTTTTATGAATTGTTTTCTTTGTGTGTGGAAATACGTATTGGCTTGCTAAAACATTTTAAAGATACTGTACGTGTTCAGCTAAACAACCGAAAATTGAAATTCAAAATTTTTAAATTTAAATAAAATTACTTCAGGATTATTCACGAAAGAATTTCACGCTTTAATTGTTAGTATAAACAATCTTAGGCGATAAGGGGCCTAAGCGACAAACTTTAATAAAGACCTAGAGCGAGTGAGAACTTCACCCACGCAAGGTGGCGGAGCCGATCCAAAAACACCTCGAAATCCCCTAAGGATAGACAATTTAAATGAGTGGGACCAAAAGGGGGACTCGCACAGATGTCGCAACCTCGCAGTCGCAAATTACAAAAAGGGTTCAGTCTTTGATAAAGTAAACAATACGGTTCCGCAGGAAGAGAAGATTCGAAAAATTAATTGATATTCACCGAATCATTTTCGCGAACGGTTGCATTTCCAATTTTCACATTCATGTAATTTTTATAAAATGTTCGCCGAATCCTTTTTGTGAACAGAAGTTATTATTTTATTTTTATATCTTTGTTCAAATTTAAAAATTGTAATTTTTGCTTCTTCTTTAACTTTATCATCGACCTCTTTTTGCAAGTGGGTATTTCAATTGAAATAATCCTGATGTGGGTGATTTGATAGTTACGAAAAGAAGACCCTTCGCCTAGAGCACCATAGACAAATAGAGAAACCCTGAAAGGAAAAGCTGTAAAGTGGTCCTCTCTTACTGAGTCCTCGAACTAGTCTATTAGGAAGGAAACGATTTTAGGTACAGTCTGGATTTTTGACTTAAACGTCGATGTATGGTCTATTTAAAGCGTGTTTTTATAATACATTCCTTACGGCGAAATATGTGTTTGATTCACTTGTACAGTTCCATAAGCCCCTAAGAGCCCCTCTCCGATTTCTTAATAAATGACCAGGTAACTAGAATAAGCGTTAATATTATTTTTTTATTATAAAACGACGAAAGAGGAAGAAATGATGAAAAGCCTAATTTTTTTTAGGCTGCCTAAAAGTGCGCCTATTTCTTAGACATTAACTGCCTATTTGCCTGCCTAATTCAGTCTTGTTAAGTGCCTAAAAATCCGCGCTTTATTTATAAGGCTGATGGGTACTGTTAATTTTAACATAATTTTCAGACTGAAATTTAGTTAAAGGATCTATAAAGATTTAAAGGGAAGGGTGAGAAGAATAAAAAATTCTTATTCTTGGAAGATACGTAAATTAAATCCAGTGCAGTTTACACATCAGATTCTTTGACCGCGAGCGTCCCCAAGTGCAGTTTACGTAGAGGATTAGGACCTCATCGTGATGCCAGTGCAATTTACAATCGCCCACCTGAATATGTTCACAAATTTCGGTGATTTACCTCTTGATTATCGGGACTCAATGATGGTTGTCCCATTATTGCATTATTCTCGTATTGTTAACTAGCTAAATCGCAAATTTGGAGAAAATTGGAGAGCAGAAATGGTCCAGTTTTATGGCCGTCAAGGAGCCTTCATTTAACAATTTCAGATTTTTATCTACGACCACTACTGTAAATCACGAATTACGTACAACACATAAATTAAGTAAGCGGGTATTACAAACGTCGTGCGTAAAGTAAGAAAAACGCACAACGCACCTAGTTTACGCACATTTGCAGTTAGATCTACGTAGCCGCATCACATTAGATTGACAGTCGTCGAAATTGCAAGTGTCATTGCTGATTGAAGGTAATTTTTGTGGTCGTAGATAAAGTATAGTACAAAACTCGAGTTGTAAAGCAATTACGCACTTGTGGAATTACTTGCATTTGCCGCTGCGCGGCTCATGCGCAACTTTTCTACCGTGCGTAATTTGCTATTTACAACTCTCGTTATGTAATATACTATTACCTGTGGGGGCATTTAAAACAATTTGTTTACGAGGAACACTTACCTAATAATGTGGAAATATTAAAAAAATTGGATAAGAGATGCATTTGCATCTTTAACAAATCAAGAAACCCGTAACAGTTAACGCGTGATCAATATCTTTTCTAATCAAGTGACCCATGGAAAAAAATTATATCTTTGTTTGGTTCATTATTTCAAATGCCATTTGAATTATTTTTATTACATTCCTATCGTTTTGTATAGGAGTGCAATATAAATATGTAATACAAGTGGCGTTTGAAATAATAAACTAATTAAAGACACATGATTTTATTTCCATAGATCACTTGATTAGAAAAGATATTGATCACCTGTTATAAGGAGCTATAACGTAGACTTGAATTATGTGCTGGAAGGAATAGCAAACAGTTTAAAATGTTGTTAATTTTTTTTTTCGATTTTATCAACACACTGCATTAATGTTGTAGTTTTAATTACGTTTTAAATTAAACAAAAAAATTTGTACCTTTCCTTAAGCTTGTTTTTCTAATTTTCGATTGTTTTCACAATTTGGCTAAAGTCTATGAGCCTTTGAAAATCATTCTCATTCAGTTCTAGGTGCAGAGAATCAGATTTTTTTTTTTTAATTTCTTTCTTCCAATTATTTTTATGACTTTCAATTGTTTTTATGCCTTTCGAATGCTTCCCTAAATCTTTCATTTATTTATTATAATTTTACTGTGATTTCAGATGCCCATTTTTGTTACATTGTACATTTATTGTTTTGATATTTACGATTGTTTTCCATTTGGGTTTTCAAGTGTTTTCCACTTTTCAATTGTTTTGTATGCTAAAATTTCAAATATTGTTCGTTTTAAATTTTCAATTTTTACTTCTTCCGATTTTTATTTTCCTCTTATTTAATTTTTTTCATCTCTGAAGTGCTTTCAAAAAGTTGCATTTTTTCATATTTATTGCATTAATTTCTCTCGCATTTTTAATTTTTTTTACATTTTATAACTATTTTCTTTTTGTTTTTTTTATGATCGATGAGATGATGATTAGAAATATTTTATTTTTTTCACAATTTTATTACACTATTTTAGTACCATTAATCTAAGTAACGACGACAATTCTTTCATTATGTATATTGACGATAATTCTTTATCATTTAATTGCACTTCTTACATTTCGTTTTTTTTTTGTTTTAATTTTTTGTTTTACTTCTGTATTACTTATGCATTTTATTTGTGTGAGTTGTCTGAAGATTTGATTTTTAGACACTGTTTTGTTTTCATTTTTTCCCCTAGAAAATGTGTATATTTTATTGTCTCTATATTTTTCTTTTTCTTTCTTATTTTCTCTCATTCGATAAAAATGAAATTTAAGCCATTCCGTCTGGGTCTCTTATTTATACATGCAGTGTAATCTCTATAACGTTAATACCCCCTAACATGAACACCCCTAAACGTGAACACCTGGTTTGGGTACTCTGCATGTTCTAAAACGTGAACCACATTGGAGTCTAATATTCTAAAACGTGAACACTAGTATAAATGCCTTTAGATTTATCATTTTTCAACAAGCCAGTGAGTTAGTTTTCAATGTCTACTTACACTCCTTAATTATAACACATATACAGGGTATCCGATTTTCGAGGACAACCGTGGGGATCTCAGTTATTTGAAAAGATATGAAGTCGGATAAATTGGGGCAACGTTGCGCATTTTTATGCTGGTTAATAAGATGAAAAGAAAATTCATATATAATTTACGATTTTCAAGATATTCGAAGGAAACCAAAAATCGCGATTTCTGTCTTTAATTTTTTTTAACAAAAACCGTTAAAGATATACATATATTTCTCTAAGTTCGACATTATTAAGGCACCTTTTTACAAGAAATTTAATTCTGTATCGGCTTTATCATGACAACAAAAATGGCAAAGAAGCGATATTCAACTTTATTGATGATTTACAGTTGTATTTAGAATAGAAGATCAAAGATGTCCTTCTTGCAAAGAGTGCCTAGGAAAATAAAGCAATAATTTTGTTTCTAAAAAAAAGCCCAGCTTTTATCAGATGCAAATAAAGGATTGGGGGGTAACTGTTGTTGACTTTTTTAGAAAATAATCATACCTATCTATATGTGTACTTTTTATAAAAATAATTTAGTTTAAACATTTTGTAAGGAATGAGACAAAAAAATATGTAAAGTAAAAGTTAAATTCAGAGAAATACTTAATTAATTCATTTCAACACTAAAGCTTAAAGTAGATGTTGAAAATGCTGTCCTTTAGCTTGTATGCACAAACGTACCCTGCGCTTCATGTTTGTCAAGTGTTGGGAGGTTATATTACCACAAACAAATAATTGAACAGCTGTCAGTGCTGCAAACTTCTAAGAGAAAAAAAACTTGAAACCATAGCCTACTTTAATTAGGAATTTAATTGAATACACAGTACTATGGGCACAAAATTATTTTTATATTTTTCCCGTTATCTGTGACATCCACTCTTTTTTTTGCGGAACAAATCTCTCAGTCACCCTGTAGTTTCCATTCACTCCACGAAGCTTTGTTTTCAAGAATAAAAAAAATCACGCCGTTTCTTCCTCACGCGCCACTCAAATCTCTAGCAAGTCGCTTTCCAAACAAATTCTTGATCGCCCCGATTTAGCCTGCTTTCAGACTAGCCGTCAAAACGCACGGCCGTGCGAAAACACGGCCGTGCAATTCACGGCACAATGTGAAGAGACACACGCCTTCCAATGACCTGCTAAATAACATCCGTGCACGTCCGTCTTTTCGCACGGCCGTGTTTTCGCACGGCCGTGCGTTTTGACGGCTAGTCTGAAAGCAGGCTAACGATCACTCGATATTTTCGCGGTTTACTACTACTGCGCCCATAAATAACGCGAGTTTACATGTAATTAAAAGTCATAATTGGGCGCACGCAATAAATTACGATCGTTTATTTTGGCAAAAGCCCCGCTGCCCCTAATTATAGAACGGCTTTTATATGAAGCGTGCTTCCCGCCCGTTACCAGAAAAGGAAGGGCCGGAAACAAGCTCGATGGTTTACAAGGGAAGTCCCTGAAACGTCGATCATCATTTTATGAAATCTGTATACATCACCGTGGGCTGTGATGGTTCATTCACACCCGAAGTTAGGCTGTGGTCGATCCCGATGGCTGTGGGAGTCGCTTAATGTCCAGAAAAACGCGAAGGAAATTAAAAAAAGAAGTGGTCGACCCACGCGCGTTCAAAATAAAATCAAACTAAACAATAACTAAATTAAATCGGACACTTCGCGGACTCTATTTAAGCCCGGCTGAGTCATACCCGTAACGATAAACAAACCGGCCGAAATTGTGAGTAAACAAATAACAATTAACAGTTTCTGGCAACCACTGATTTGACATATACGTTATTATTTTCTTCTCCAATATTTGCAATTTATTCTATTTTAATCAATTATTTTCGACGTTAGCAGCCTGATGAAGGTGATTTTCACCGAAACCGTTCGCTAGAATAAATAAGATTAAGAAATTAGGAAGTGCCTTTTTCTTCATACATTAAATTCACCTAATTATGGACTTCATTCAACAAATAACTTTTCATTTCGTGCGCTACAAGAAAGTAGCATTTAGAGAGTTCGTTATAAGTTATACCTTATAAGTATAAGCCAGCAAGTTCCATCTAACTTAATAATTATCTCCGATAATTCGCGCGGATTTTCCGTAATGTTATAATTAACGAAGTCCCAGTTCCGGGGGGTTGAACATCAACAGAGTTGTGTGCCACCGGAGCTAGGTGCTCCTCAAATTACGAGCTAATATCTGCAAAGTCCTCATCAGACGACTGCGTCGTTACAACTTGATGTAATGCGAGTGAATCGAGGACGATAAAGTCCGGAAACGCCTGGAGCTAAATGGATATTTGGAAGCAAATAAAACGGGGTAACTCAAGAGCTAAAATTAATGAACTAATTTGTGCAGTGTATATTTATTCCATAGGAATGGCGTCGCTATCATTTCAAGAAAAAATGTTGATTTTTATAGGAAACGGTGATTAGGCGATCTCAGTCTCATAATCAGTCGCTGCTATTGACTATTTTTAAACTTCCTAAAAATACTAAGCGAAACGAATTAATGAAGTAAATCCAAAGTCCAACGAACCCAGATTTAAAAACGTTTAGAGTTTCTAAAAGGAATTGCAACAATTTGACGACGAAAAACAAACTAGAAGAAGTTGAAATAAGTAGATTTTATTAAACAAGCAAACAGATATCTTCGAGGCACTAGGAAATACAAATTGTTTTTATTTATCAAAATATAATTTAAGGGTCGAGAATGTTGATGAGTCTCAAGAGGATTTTACAAAACTTGTGAAACAATCAATCCTAATTAATGCAATCAAGGAGAACCAAGAAATGCACCTTTCTGAATAAATTTACGCCACACCGCAACCTTGATTCTCAAAAGAGGTTCAACAATCGTCTTCGTTCGCTGGCGATACAGGTGCGTCCGATTTAAAAAGCGTTATTCTTGGAAGCGATGCCAGCTCACCTTTCGGTTATAGTAGCGTCGATTTTTTATGGCGCGAGCGTCGTGATAAATACCGACGCCGACGTCGCACCCGTCGTCCGAAATATTCGGCGGCGCAACGTGGAAAAATATTTACGTGCGCCTGAATTCTTGCGACGCCGCGTGCGTCAGTCATTTATGACGGATGGCACTTCATTATTTTTATTTGCGTTCGCCGACGATTTATAATCATTTTGCACGGTCGGCGGGCTTAAATATAAACATTGAATAATTTTCAACCACATCGTGTCGGCTAAAGGGAGCTACAGACGATCTGGTTTTGTCAGGCCATCAACTAGGGCTCAGACATAACATGAGACGATGAGACTGTGTGTACGAGGGCAACACTGAAAATATCTGTTTTTAAAAACAATTGAAATTAATTTTTATTTGACAGACACTTTTTAATGTTTTGCGTATGGTTTTGCGAGTTGATTGTCGTTTAGTTTGTTCGATTTGCTCTAATAGTTTTTTAATTATCACAATTTAAAGATTTTGTGTTCACCCAAAAATGAATTTAACTAGAGAACATTTCCGGGCTATGATTTTTTACGATTTTAAATCGTCATTAACGCCTAAACTATGTGAAGATCGGCTTAGAAATGCATTTGGCGAAGAAGACCCATCTAAGGCAACAATTTATAATTAGTTCAACGAATTCAAAAGAGATCGGTTTCTTCTTAGTGATGAACTTCGTGAAGGACGCCCAAGAACTGCTGTTACTGATGAAAATATTGCTGCTGCTCGAGCAATGCTTGAGGAAGATCGACGGACATCTTATGAATTTATTCGGGCGACGTTGGGTATTGGTATGAGTCAAATTCAAAACATTTTACATCAACAGTTAGACGTGAGAAAACTTTGTTGTCGATGGATTCCACATAAACTAACCGATCAAAAAGACCAACGCAAAAATTTAAAGGGGCGAATATTTTTTTTTGTCATTGGCGGTAACTGTGGATACCTTTCAATAAATTTTCTGCTCGTTCTCGTAACCATTTTATTCCACTATCTTTGAATGTAAAATAAACTGTTTATTAGAATAAATAAAATTAGTCATTATTGTTTTTACCAGTTTACCAATTGTAAGTAAGTAAGTTGTTTAATAAAAACATTAAATTGACAAGGAAAATTGTTTTTCAAAGGATGCTTAATTTTTCAAGAAATCATTGAAAATTCCAAAAACCTGGAAGTTGGCATTGGTCAAAATCCATCAATTGATCGAGACGAAGTGGTAATTCAAGATGATCCCACTACTCACTCGTTCCGGAGGTAGAACTGAAACGTGGTCCAGGTAGGCCCCGTCGCATCCTAACGGGAAGACCCGGTCGACCAACAAAGCAATACAAAACGGTACCTAACGAAAGGGAACCTCACTTCGAACACTACTGGCTTTGTCTGTTGAATATGATTTAGACATAATTCAATTGGATGTGTCCACAGCATATTTGAATGGTGACATTGACACGTAACTATTCATGGAAAAACCAAAACTTTTAACTGAAATGCTGGTGCGAATTCTACGCGATGAGAGGGATGAGGTACTACTCAACAAAGCCAAGCGTATGTTACATGACCTGCGAAAAGGCAAGAATCAAGTATGTAAACTGAAGAAGTTGTTGTACGGACTCAAACAGGCTGGTCGCATGTGGTACAATAAATTAAATCAAGTGTTGCAGAAACTGTACCTGAAACCAACAAATGAAGATCCTTGTGTCTATGTAGACAACGATAAATCAACAATTTTACTTGTATATGTAAACGATTTTCTCGTGGCATCTAAAAATCCATCCAGTATCGATAATATTATCAAAGGGCTGTCCAAAGAATTTGAAATAAAAAATCTCGGACAAGCGAAGAAAATTTTGGGTATGGAAGTTACGCGAACTTCAGACGGATTATTTTTATCACAGACACGTTACATTCATAATATTCTAGAAAAGTTTGGAATTACTGATTGCAATCCTGTAAAAACACCTTTTGCTACTGGATCTAAACTTGAACTCGACGATCAAAAGGAAAAATTGGAACCAGAAGTTTTCCATACAGAGAACTTATGGGTGCTTTAATGTACCTGAGTACAGGTTCACGACCAGATATTGCACCTGTCGTAAATATGCTCTGTGAATTCAATCACTGTTACGAAAGAAAACACTGTATTGCTGCAAAAAGGGTTCTTCGCTATCTAAAAGGAACTGATAAACATGGATTGAAGTTCAGTAAACGAGGAATTCCATTAACTGCTTATGTAGATGCTGATTGGGGAAACAATATCATCAATAGGCGATCTTATACAGGTTACGCTTTTATCCTGAGTGGAGCTGCAATTTCGTGGAGTTCACGAAAACAGAAGAGTGTGGCCTTATCCTCTACGGAAGCGGAGTATATGGGATTATCAGAAGCAGCGAAGAAGGCATTGTACTTGATGAGATTTTTACAGGAACTAGGTTCTGAGCAACTCTCTACGGTTACGCTTCTAAATGATAAATAATCAAAGCGCCGGAAAGTTAGCACGCAATCTTGTATTTCATGCCAGAACAAAACACATTGACGTCAGACATCATTTTATACGTGAGGTTCTGGAGAATCATCCCGTTAAACTAAATTATTTACCTACGGAATCGATGGTTGCTGATATTTTGACGAAACCGTTGAATTTCGGAAAACACTTCCACCTTCAGCGCTGGACTTGGAATTACTGTAGTTAAAGAATTCTAGAATCATCGTACAGAACACGAATTGTGGGGGCGTATTGGATATTGCAATTACGTGATTATACAAACATCAGTGCAATATGGATTGACAATATTTAATAACTAAGTGCTCCATGAAAAACATTTTTAGTTACATATGAATATATTTTGCATTAAAACGTATTGTAATGTTATTAGCATTTTTAAATATAAACCAACAAAAAATTTCTAGAACGCTACTTAATAATTAAAAATCCGTCACATTACAGATAAATGTTGAATTAAAAAATATCGTTCTCCCGATCATAAAAGCAAACTTTAAGGGGGAAAAAAGCAGTTTCTATTGGTTTTAGATATAATGAAGTAGAAAATAATATTTACTACCCGGGAACAAAAAAAGTCAAAATTTACATAGTGTTATTAATTGTGAACCAGCGTTGCTTGAAACTTAATAAATTGGCATATATCATAACCTTACGTTTCTTTTTGAAAGAAATTGCTAAATTCGGTAATTCTACTCTTTACTCCGTGCTTGCACCGCGTGAATGCCGAACTCAACAAATGTCATAACATAAATATTTTATTAGTTTAAAAGTGGGATTATGCTATTTCATTCAGCAGGTATTATTAAAAAAAAACATATAAACCTATTACTCCATGTTAAGAAACAGCACAGCAAACGTTTACTTTAACAAAAGAATGATGCTTGTTTGCAATTCTACAATGAGGATTGCTCCATTATCGAACATGTTGCCACGAAATCGTCTCGTTGACAGAAAAGGTTGTTTCATCGGAAAACACGATGAAAATTTCTGTTCCTCATAATTTCATTTAACATTCATAAACAGACAAAGAGACGTTTTTCATCATTTCTTGGCTCCAAAGTATGATTAAAAATGGATTTATAAGTAGGTATTTTATCTTCTTTCAAAATCCTTTGAATGTGTGATTTGTTGATACCTAGCTGAAGCGACCGCTTCCTCAAAAAAAGTGTTGGCTGATTTACAGAATCCAACATTAACAGACTAAACCTCTAATAAACTCAATCCTGGGACATACCGTACATAGTTGAAAGTGCAAAAATGAAAATAATTGATAAACCAAACCTATAGGTAGAAACGAATAATATTAAGAATTAATTAAAAAATAAAATAAAACGAAATCATATCAAATGGAAAACAGGAAAATACAAAAGTAAAACAATCGTAAAACCAAAATATCAAGAAATGCAAAAAACAGTTCTACGAAGTAAAAAAATAAAAAGCAAATAATCGAAAGATACAAAAAAACATTTGAAAACAATAGAAAGTACATAATTGAAATAAAAATCGAAAAATATAAAAACTGATTAAATTGACTAACCATTTTATCAGTAATCTATGATATCGCTTCTGTTATTAGTTTTATTTCGGTGGTTATTATTTCATTTTCCTTGTATAGTTTGCGTTTCGCCTTTTCAACCGGAATTTCCTTCGTGACATCCAGAAAAACGAACAACGAATATCCTACGGGCTGAAAAACGCGGCAATTCAACGTTGCACAAAGGGACGTCGCGTTGTCGTCCTTTAAAAGCCCTCCATCATTTGTCACGCGCATTCTAAACGAGGCGCTCGCAATCCCGGGAATTCCCCGGAACGCTACAATACAAAACGAGAAAACAATGTAACGAAAACCTTTGAATTGCAAGACTATACATTATTCAAAAAAGGAATTTGTAAAATCTTAAAAACAACATCGAGTTTGAAGTACTTTTTGCTGAAAGTTTATGTACGTTAATAGGAGGTCATCTGTCTCTTGTCTTAATTATACTCTCATCCTGAAAATGATATTTCAGAATTATTCAAGAGCGGGCGGAAACAAAGGGTAGATCCCGTTTTCGGGTCGAGTTTAATAAAGACAATCAGTCCCAAATCAATTAAATTAGTTTGTTCCAAGGAAGAGACTACTTCTCTTTGCCTATTAGTGAAACCTGACGATAATGGGAATGGATCATGCATCAGTTTCAAGCACTTTCACCTTCATCTTCGTCGCACTTTTTTCGATGAACTTTGAAATTCTCTGTGCGACGTAATATTTGGATATTTATTGCCAAGTCACAAAGAGAAAAATAATTGTGTCTCAGCCAAGACTTTCACCCTTAATATCTTTGTTATTTTCTGATGAATTTTTCTAAAATTTGGCTGGTACCTTTATTAAAAACTAAATATTAATTCGACATTATCAAATATCATTACAATATAAGTTTATTATTTTTAAACGGCTGTTTTCTTTATGAATTACAGAAAAAAAATTGGATCAAATGTTAAGATTTTTAACACTTTTACTTTTAATATTACAGAAAATAAATTAATTACTGCTAGCGTTTTTTCACAACTCAGATTCTTTCATAATCGTCTATGTATTTACCATCTGACGTAGCAGGAAGATTCTTCAGTATCAATACATATTCCTGCCAAATTTTTCTTTTTTCTGTCCATAAACAACTACGGTATAAGGGTTGAAAGTCTTGGCTGGGACACTCAGCATATGACTTGACTTTCGCAAAGATCTTCACAGTATTTGTCATTTCTTTCTGAATTGCAATTGCATTATGTGAGTACTTGAATGTTTTGTTATTAAAAAAAATTAATACATACTTCAAAAATTTTGAATTTTGAATTAGTTTAACTTTGCAACTTTGTTTGCAATTGTTTTGATTTCGATTTGTTAAATTAAAATTTAATTAATTTAATTATTTTTTACCATCCCACCAAATTCGAAAATTCTCAAGTAAATTACCAAAAAAAAATTAGGGATATTAAAAAAAATTATTGAAGGCAATGGAGAGTATAAAAAAACGTCAGTTTGCTTGAAACATGATCGAAACGTTTATTAAATATTTTAAAATAAATGCAATATTTACAGATTTCAAAAGTTCAATCTTTCATTCATTTGTTTCTAATATCCTTTAATTTTTTCCGGTAGTTGATATGGGGTATTGAATCTCTACCAAAATTAGTTTAGTAGAAATTCTATTAAATTGGTACGATCTTGCCAGAGTTACAAAAAGTGGAGACAATTCAATTGCTCTTCTAAAAACTGATTAATTTAATGCATACATATTTATAAGTTAATTTATTTAAACATTAAGGAAAGCTTTTTTTCTTGTTTTACGAAACAAAATATCTTTGTCTCCCTGCCCTGTGCTAATCCTCGACTTTCCATCCCATTTACTTCTCATTGGTGATCGCCCTACTTTATTTTTGCTTTAATACATTTATTCAATTTTACTTCCTTCTGTACCAGACATTTCAATCGTTTCTCTATTATTATTTGTCTTACTGATTTTTTGAGTGATCGTTTTGCATTTATCCCCAAGACGTACGCAACCTACTTCAAACACAGTTGCTTGAAGTCAATATTTTCCAAACCACAGTACACAGAGGGGCAGTTGCATCTTCTTCTGGAAGTATCATATAAAGTTGATTGATTTAAATGTGAATGAGTTTTGAAACAATTAATTCATGCAAATACTGCTTGTTAGAATAGTAAAAATTAAAAAGGGTGCAAGGACAAATAACGTATGTAACATAAGGAAAAAATTTAAAGCTCTTAAGCAAACAGTAGGAAATTTTTTATTGATTCATGAGTATTAGGGCTTGTTCCTACATCCTAAAGTAATACGTAACTAATTGTACATAACTACCAGAGGACCAATATCTTCAATGGCGCGCAATTTTCTGCGAATATGTCTCATCTCAGGCAAGATCGGGCCAAAATATTGTTTCATCATTTTGATGATGAATATTAACAAAATCATTACGCCAGAATAACCAAGAAATTTTTAAACGAAAGTAACATTAATTTTATACCCAAGGAAAACAATCCCCCAAATGTTCCTCAGGCGAGACCTATTGTTTATGATAATGGTTGAGAAACCCAAAACGAACACCAGTTGCGGAGAAAAATATTTCAGAAGAGTCAGGAAATAGATGTTACTTTTGTCCAGCGAAAAATGAGATATATTCGCAGAAAACTGCGCGCCATTGAAGATAATGAAATAATGATCCTCTGGCAGTTATGTAAAATTAGTTACGTATTACTTTAGGATGCAGGAACAAGGCCTAATACGTCATGGATCAATAAAAGAATTGCTACTGTTTGCCTAAGAACTTTAAATTTTTTCCCAAAACTTATGTTATTTACGTTACATGCAACAACCAAATACAATTTATAAAACCGTTGATCAATGTTTTTAGTTTATTAATCATCACAGCAGGTACAATCTTTTTTTTGTTTTAACGTTTTCCTGGAAGATGTCCAATCTGTTTCGCTTTCGATGGCCCACCCGGTGTATGCAAAAATAAAGACGATGAAATTGAATATCGGTTAAATTTACACGTCATTGGAAAATGATGTAAACAAAAATCACAAAAATGCTAACGAATGCCAATTATTTACCGAAGGTCCGCAGGATACCATTCTGACTCCAGCACTGTTGTGCTTCCTAACAAATTCCATTTGGCGAAAAAAGCTTGATTGTTTTGGTGGTTATTTAATTTTATTTACGCTACAGGACGTGCGGTAGTCGTGAATCCTTTCATGAAACCTCGCTAAATGAACACAAGTGGCACAAACATAGTATTGTTGAACGCCCGGAAACCCTCCGTGTTTACACGAGCAAACAAGCGCGACAAACGTAAAAGCTCCGGGCGTTCCCTTGCATGTGTGCTTTCTACTTTAGCGAGTCATTCATGAAGCCTATACAGTTTTATGAATTTGTTATTGCATCCGACTTCGATAAATTCAACAAATAAAAGGCGATATTTAACGGACTTTATTGATCGTAAGGTTTTAGTGGCACCGAGCTTCTCGTTTTAATAGACTTTTACTACCTCGGTTATGAAAGCAAATACGCCCTAAGAAAAATAATTTATCGCCCGGATTTTATTAGGTTTACCTGTTAGCTAAAGTTTAATTTTCCACGTATTTTTTTTAAGCACACCGTATAAGCATTCGCCTAGAACTTTCCGTTTCAGGTTTTTTCCTTGCTTGGCGAAGTGAAACAATAAGTTCTTAATTCGATGCGGTCGGTGCGCTGAATTGAAGAACAGACATTTTCTGCGTTGGAGAGGCCAAGTTCATTGTCATTGACACCAAAGTCGAGACGCACCGGATGCATTAGCGGGGCCATAAAATTCAGTTAGTATTCCGATAAATAAATAAGTTTTACTGCTCTCCGGGTTTACGACGACGGCGACGGTAGATTTCCGTCTTATTTTCGAAGCAGCGAGAGGGCGTTACACAAAAACACTTTTAATTTTAAAGCCGCTTAAATCATCTGTGTCTGACAGTCGCTGTTACGAAGAAAAACTTTCTTCAACATTGTAGTCATTCTGGAACTAAATAATTCATAAATATGTTTTATTTACTTTTTTAATAATATAGAGGAAATGGTTGGCTGGAACGAAAACCGGGGGTTGATGAGCAATCCGGGCACGTTTGATGAAGTCACATCATGACAAGGACAAACAGCGATTAACGCTTATCCTACAACTCCGGGTTTGATGTTATACAAGCACGTGACGTCGATAACTTACTCGTGAACTGAAAAAGAACCGCACTTTTCCGAGCATGGCATGCGCGCGTTGTTCCGGATGTGCACTTTTACGGTTGCATGTTCAGTGTAATGTCTTCCATTGAAACGGCCGTTTCTTTCAGTGGATTCCGGTAAATCGATTAAGGTAATACAACGTACGCTAAACCATTTGAAGTTGCAGAACGTTTCACGTTCGACAATACCACGAATTCTTGTATCGACCTTCATTTCAGGAAGCAGATTATTTTTCTTTCGTCTCCGAACTACGTTTACATATTTCAGCGAAATTGCAAGAGGAAAGGCACATCTGAAAAGTATAAACGAGGAAAGTCGTTTCTGAGTTTCAATTTCGAACTGTCAGCGATTTCGTTCGGGTTTCGACTTCTTCCGATTTATTGCTTGCATATAATTTCATTTTAAGCGGCCCCTAGACTGTCAATATTATTGCGCAATAATATTCCTCAAAAAATTGCGACTTGCCCTAGACAGCAGAATTAAATTGTGCAATCTTTAGTTCTCTGTTTACTTCTGATCAGCGAACATGCTAAGTGATGTAGAAGCAAGTTGTGTCTTTATACTTGCGGAAAAACAACAAGAAAAAGCGCAGATGGTTGAAAGAGTGGTATAAAAAAAGAGATAGGTACACTCATGAACATTTGTTAAGTGACCTGAAAATAAGCGAACCAAAAGATTTTAATAACTTTCTGCGAATGGACGTTCTGACATCCAAAATAAACTTCCTGTCCTCTTCCTTGGTAGCCATTTCACGAATTTCAAACACAATTACCACAGTTTACTCTACGACGATCGAGACAAAACTGATTAATTATTGTGCAATATTAAGCACAGACTGCAATTCTTTTTCAGATTGCACAATAAAAATCAAACTATTGTTGATATCCTCAATATATTGTAACGAGCGTCTAAATAAAAACCTGGTCAAGTGGGTTGTGATCGAGAATTTATCCATTGCATTTACATAGCAGAATTACTAAATGTAGCCTACTTGACCAGGTTTTTATTTAGACACGAGTTACAATGTTTCAATATCATCCACAGACTATCAATAATATTGCACAATATAAAATATTGCGCAATAATATTGACAGTCTAGGGGCCGCTTTATGAACCTAAAAAGCGACGCAGTGCATCGAGGGATTAAGCAAAATTCATTTCATGCCTGAAAAGTCATCGCACGCCTAGCGAAGAGATTGAATTTGAAAACTAATTAAACTTCGACGATAAACCGACGCTAGAAACACCGGAAATTACAATAAACTCGCTTAAAATTGTAGCGAGCAGAATTTAATTTAAAAAATTTGTTAGAAAAAAGTAATGCAGCTGCAAATTTACTCAGCGCCTGAGTTTCTCATCTCCGGGGAGGTTTTCCGGGAAATAATTGCGTGTTCAGACAAACTACAGCTGCCTGTTGGTGCATAATTGCAGCTGTCGAGATACATAGTTAAACTGAATTCAGATTAAGGTAATTAGAGTCAGGTGCTTCTGAGAATTATCCGCCGCTTTGTGAATTTATGTGTGGACATGTTGGGACTCGTAAATGAGTGGCCATTTCAGTGTTAAATTCTATTAAATTCAGTGCGGGATGAAACCAAGAAGCTTTTATCATCAATTAATTACGTACATCTAAGCTTATAAAATATTGCGATACTTTGAATTAATATTAAACTCAAATTTTGTGTTAGTTTTCCTTTATTTCAACAAAACTTCAACTTATGTAATTTCTTCCGAAATTAAAAGTTTCATAGAAAGTGTATTTTTCTTTATTAGAAGTTTGTATAATATGATCTAGTTTGTCAAGAAATTGACTTAAATAAAATTGTTTTGGCAGCACTGGGCGGCGGGGCGCCGCACAGTGGGGCAAATTATCCCTTTTTGTGGCCAAACCACCAAAAATCAAGAAACCTTATACTGAGATAAAATAAACTCTGACGTGTTTAGAGCACTTGAACAAACGTCATTCAAAACCTTTGCCCAGAGACATCAACTTATTAGATAGTTTCAGTCTCATTGTAAGTAGGCCACTAGCCGTTAATCTGTCTTAGGTACTTGTTTTTTTTCCTGATTGAAAAACTGTTTGCTCGGTGAGAAAAGCGTCGAAACCTGGACTGTTTTCGTGAATTTCGCTTCTAAAGGTAAGTAAATTAATGACGCATGTTATAATTTTCATAATTTTCCCCCTTGTAATATAAAAATAAAAATAAAACATTGAAATCTTTGACATTTCTTATCTTTGACATTATGAAAATGGCGTATTACTTTTTACTCAAACACATTCAAATATCGAATCTTGTAAATTTTGTTAGAACACCTTTCTATATAACAGAATATGGAATAACAAGTTGCGCAAAAGTGCGCATTTTTATTATTTTTATTTCATTTTAGGACCAAGTCAAATGAGGAACTTTTCTGTCACACGGCTCCAATTGTGTGAAATAATATTCAATTCCCTGGAATTCCCATTCGTCCACATTGGAAGGGAAACTATTAGATTTAAAAAAGTATATTGCTTCTCGTAGTGGCCGCGTAGAGAATGAATCTCCAAAGGTTTATCCACCCTTAACCCACTTTGTAAATATTGGCTGCGAGTCGTCAGGATCGCAATGGGGCCCCCGAGCATATTCTGTATAGCTATTTCGGCCCTAATTGGGGCCTCATCAGCAGAACAGTAGCTCGAGAACTCCGCCAACATTTACATGTTTGCGTTGACACGTTTTGTCCGCTTCGACTGCCATCTCGTGCGTGTTAGCTTTTGAGGCAGCGGCATTGTTGCTATCTGCTTTCACGACACGAATTATAAGTCGGAAAATAATTGTGCTGCGGCGCAATTATTTCACATGTTTGCATTCACGCGCTAAGCGTGCGTATATTCTGTTGGTCGTCGGGGTTGCGGTGGAGTTCTCGAGCTACTGTTCTGCTGATGAGGCCCCAATTAGGGCCGAAATAGCTATACCGAATATGCTCGGGGGCCCCATTGCGATCCTGACGACTCGCAGCCAACATTTACATGTTTGCGTTGACACGTTTTGTCCGCTTCGACTGCCATCTCGTGCGTGTTAGCTTTTGAGGCAGCGGCATTGTTGCTATCTGCTTTCACGACACGAATTATAAGTCAGAAAATAATTGTGCTGCGGCGCAATTACTTAACCCACTTTATTTATCAGTTTAAGAAAAAATGGTCACTTTGTAACCGTAAAAAAGACCTTTTCAGTTTCCGTTGACAACCTTGTTTATTTTGACGTGTTATATTTTTCACTTCTGACGAAGCTGTCGAACGACGGTGAAACGTTAAGTGTATATGCGAGATTTAGTGTCCGGTTAAAAGATTTTGTGGTAAAAAAGACCGTTTCAAGGAACAGAATAAAAGTTGGTTGAACACTTTTTTGCTTTTTGGCACGACTGATTCTATAAAAAAATTTGTTCAAAGAAACCGCAAACATTTTCAAGAGTGCTCAGAACGCACGAAAAGAAGGAGAACAGAGATTTTGAGGGGTACTCACACTGCAGATGAGTTGGCCTATGCGACGCGGATGAGTTTGCGGTTGTCGGGCCAGGCAGAGTCGAGTAAATTGGTCAAAGATATAGTGGCGTTGACACCTACGAGCTCGAATTAATGTTATACGGTTACGAAAAGCCACGAAAAAGAAGCTGATAAATTGACAGGGGAAGAAGCTTTGTCGATGCTGGTCGAGGCAAAACTAACAAGATATCAATATAATGTTGTTAGATCATACAACAAGTCTAAATTTCCTTTCTATGAAGTGGTACAGGAGGCTAAAAGAAAATGTTATCCCAGTCGAGAGTTCATCACAGTGAAAGATTCCTTTGCAGATGTTGGATTGCAATCATTATTGGATCATACGATTTCTCGAATCATTGAAGTGCAGTCGGATATCATTAATTCATTGCAGCCCAAAGATTTACAACACCTGAAGCTTGTCAGTAAGTGGGCGTTCGATGGATCTTCAGGAAATGCCGAATACAAACAGAAATTCGAAGGTGAATCATCCGACTCAAGCGTATTTATGACATCTCTAGTACCGATCCAACTACTCTCTGCTGGATGCAATACTGATAGAAATCGAAAGAAAATCATCTGACAGAACCCACGGTGCTCTTCTACTCGTTTTTGTCGCGTGATTAAATTCCAGTATGTTGCTGAATCCGATGCTCTTATCAACACTGAAAAAGCCAACATGGAAAAGCTGATAGCTGCATTAAAGCCATCGATATGCAAAGTGGGTGACACAACCTTACGAATTCAGCATGAAATGCTGTTTACAATGATTGATGGCAAGATTTGTAATTCAGTTACTGAAAACAAATCTACACAGAGATGCTACATTTGTGGGTTGTCATCCAAAGATTTCAATAACTTGGCATTGGTAAGTCGTACTGAAATAAAAGTTTCATCGCTCAATCTGGGACTTTCTGTTCTTCATGGGTGGATTCGATTTTTTGAGTGTTTACTCCATATCAGTTACAAACTCCCATTAAAAAAGTGGCAGGCGCGAGGAGAACAGGACAAGAGAGTTGTTGCTGAGACCAAAAAATCAATCCAAGAGGCATTCAAAACTCAAATGGGATTAATCGTAGACAAACCCAAGCCAGGTTTCGGCAGCTCTAATGATGGCAATACCGCAAGGCGGTTCTTTCAAAATGTAGAATTATCATCTTCTATAACAGGTGTTAACATCGATCTCATACGCATGTTTCATAAAATTCTTATTACCATTTTCAGTGGATTTAATGTCAACTGCGAAAAGTTCAAAGGTTTTACTTTGAAAACTGCTGAATATTTCGTTGATTTGTATCCGTGGTACCCAATGCCCACAACTGTGCACAAGTTTCTTATTCATGGGCCCGTAATAATTTCCAATTTTATTCTTCCTATTGGACAACTCAGTGAAGAAGCTCAAGAAGCGCGGAACAAAGACTTCAAGTCATTCAGAAAGGGATTTTCTCGCAAAACTTCCAGAAAGGATACAAATGAAGACATAATGAATCATTTATTGATCACATCTGATCCACTTATTTCTTCGGCAAGAAAATTATCCGTGAAAAAATCGTTAGCTTTTCCAAAAGATGGAAGGTGACGTGAAGGTGTTAATGAATTTTTTCTTCTTCTGACGAAGACGGACTCAACTAATTTTCATAAAACGGAAAAACCTATTCCTTTATGCCCTTTACGTTTTTCTTTATAATGTGAAAAATTACCTGCTTTATTTTGAAGAGAAAAAAAATTATTCCTATTAAGATTAATATATGTGTTATTTATTTAACGTTATTTGATCTCCCTTAACATTAATTCAGTCAAAATTTAACGAAACTTTATAAAAAAGTGTTTTGGCCAGGAAAAGGAATCATCTGCCCCACTGTGCGCCGCGCCGCTTATGCTTTCGATCAGAATTTGACATTTGACGATTTAAAGTAACTTTCGGTAAGAAATATTGATAAATATGAGTTACATATAAAACAATTTGGGAAATTAAAACTTGTCCGTCAAAGAAAGGTATCCGCCATGGGAGGTTTCGTTGTACGTTTCATATTGTAACGATTTTAAAGGTTCTATTAATTTTTATTTTAAAACAAAATACGAAATAGTTAAACTAATTTATTTAAAAACAAACGAATTAACACTAACTTAAACAATAATTTATTTATAAACTTATACGTAATTTATTTTAACAGCCGAGCGAAAGTTCGCGACTTCAATTCTGAACTGTCAAATGCTGAATGAATCTTCCATTTACCGGCCCCGTGTTTTATAAGCCAGGGTTGTTTATCTCGAACATTCGAGTGTGCGACGGAAAGTCTAGGGCTGATTCCTCCGCTGACGTGATATCGGAGCGACCGAAGTTTCTGGTCTAAGGCGCGTCGGTGATGACGCAAGAGACCGACTGACGCCGGCTGCTGTCGGCAAATCATTACAATATTGTGCAATATCAAAATTATTTTGAAAAAATTACGTAGGAACTACAACAAGACCAATTATTATGCTAATTGAAATTCAGGTTGTTATATGATGATTCAATCCATTGCAAGAAAATAAACTTCCAAAGAAATTCAAAGTTGTTAGGACAAATGCACAAGGAGATTAAGAATAGTTGGCATGTCGTCATGGTGACGCAGGCTTTTTAAACAAGCGGCTAAAAACTCCGTCGCTGTGCAGACACTGCAGACGTTAAATATGTCATTTCGTTCTCGTAAAATATTTATTTCTAAGGAACTGTTACAGGTTGTCGGCTCCTTAAAAAAAGTTCAATACTTGTTAGAGATTTTGTTTTATAAAAAAAAAATCAATTTGCTCGTAGGCTAATTTCCTGGCTTAAAAATGAACTTTAACAATAATTCGACGAAAGAGAGCAGAAACAAACGGGGAAGGTGGATGAAGTATACAAAAGAAAATCGGCAATTTTTTGGCGGAGTGTGAGATAATCAAATGGCCAATAGAAAAAAAAATTTAAAGTGTCAATTTGTTATAACATCGCCACAATGAACAATATTTGTGTTGTGTTTGTGCGCGTATTAGTTTTAAGAATTTAATTGCATGTCTTATTATAAGACTTAAATAAGGCAGATAAATCGAATTGCATTGCAATCCGGACCACCCTCAGTGTAGTCCGACCATTATTTTAGTTGTGTTTTATTATAGGAAAGGTGTCGATTTTAAGGTGTTAAAGCAATTACTTTGTTCCGTCAACGCCACGAAATTTGGCTTTAGTTAAATACGCATTATTTGCTTTCGAACCTTAAGATCAGACAAATTTGTGATAACACAAAAAAGGTGATGAATGTGACCCAAATAATTTCAGGCCTATTTCTATATTGCCAATCTTCTCAAAGATATTTGAAGCTGTAATCCTGAAACAGATTTCTGTCTTTCTGGAAAAACAATTACTTGAACGAACATCAATATGGCTTTCGTAAAGGTAGAAATACAATCAATGCTGCTTTGTCATTACTTGCATACGTTCATGAAAGCTTTGAGGATTATAAGGAATGCAAAGTTCAATTTTGTGATCTTACTAAAGCTTTCGATGTAATGAATCACGAATTATTTTTGCAGAAAATGGAATATTATGGTTTCAGAGGTGTACCATTACTACTATTAGAATCCTACCTTTCCAACAGGAAACAAGTTATATTTCACGGCGGCAATCACAGCAAACCAATGGACGTAAATTGCGGAATTGCTCAAGGTTCCCTTTTAGGACCATTGTTTTTTATACTTTTTATTAATGATCTACCTTGGAATTTGGACTGCAAGTCAGTGCTCCACGCTGACGACACAACGATATTAACATCGCATAATAATGAAGACCTTCTTGAGAATCTTTTCAGTAAAGTGCAGAATGATGCTACAGTGTGGTTCGCCGCAAACAAATTATGTCTAAATAAAATGAAGACCTCGGTGATGCATTTTTCAACCAATAGAAGGAAGAATTTTAAAGATAATGCCAAGTTCTTGGGTTTACATCTTGATTCCAAACTTACTGAATAATCATTTCTCTACCTTATTGAATGATCTCCCTAAAGCAATTTATGCAATTAGGCGTATTAAACAAATTATCGGTGAAGATGCTGCACGGAATGTGTACTTTGCACTTTTCTACTCTAGAATAACGTACGGTATTTTGTTATGGGGACACGCTCCTAACATGAAAAAGGTATTTAAGCTCCAAAAAAGAGCCGTGAGAGCTATTGAAGGTGTGCCGGATTATGAAAGCAGCAGAGCTTTATTTGGGAAATTTAATATTTTAACCCTAGCGTCAATGTACATACTACAGCAGATTTTATATGTGAATAAACATAAATTCAAATACTGTACTCGAACTGAAACTCATAATTATTTCGTTAGATCAGGAGCAAATTTATCTGTTCCTTTCCATAGACTTAGTACTTATGATCCATTGTCAATCGGGTTAATCCTCTACAATAAGATCCCAAAGGATTGGAAAAACATGTCTACTGCTGCGTTGGAGAGGAAACTCAAATTACATCTCCTAAAAAATGTTTATTATAATATAGAGGAATTTTTGAATGATAATATTTAATTGAATTTTTTCTTTCTGTTTTCTTTTGTATGACGTAATTACTATTGTAATTTATTAATAAATGAATTTGAATTTGAATTTAAATTCTGGTAACACTACGATTTTATGCCACCGGTGCTTTTCAAAATTATATTGGAGATCACATAAATATCTCACAACCATCTGTGTCCCGAATAATTAAAAAACTGACATTAGAAATTACTGCAATGAGTCGAAGGGAAATAATGATGCCTTCGGGTAATCAAAACTTGAGCACATGTTCCGAATTTTATAAAATAGCAAATTTTCCTCGTGTTGTGGGTGCAGTTGATTGCACTCATATTAAAATTGCCTCCCCTGAAGGAGATAAAGCTGAGTTATACCGTAACAGAAAAGCTTTCTTTTCTTTAAATGTGCAAGCCATCTGCGATACCCACTTAAAAATTTGACATAATGTTGCTCGTTGGCCTGGATCCGTCCATGATGCAACAATTTTGAATGATAGCCCACTTGAAATTGAACTGGAACGAGGACAATATGGAGCGAATAACTTCTTGATTGGTGACAATGGTTATCCATGCAGGCCATATTTATTGACTCCAGTGTTAATTCCAAGAACACAGGTGACTTATAATCGCAACCATATAGCCACCAGGAACACTATTGAAAGATGTTTTAGAGTGATGAAGCGACGTTTTCCTTATTTAGCAGTAGGATTAAGAACTAAACTTGTCACATCTATGGCGGTGATAGTTGCATGTGCTGTGTTGCATAAATAGCTATCAATCTGAATGATGTTGATGAAGAGGAAGAAGTCATTAATCTGAAAGCAATTGAAGCAAATGAGATTGTTCATGTTCAAGGCAATACAGCTATGAGAAATCATATAATTTTTCAAGATAAATAGTCCTAATATGGAAATTTAAAATAATTTTTCTAAATAGTAATAGTAAATTAAAAAAAAAACAACAACAATTTTATTCACTATTTAATTTTTCTAACTGTTTTTTTCTTAATTCTAATTGTTAAATCTAATTCCAAAATTTTATTTTCTTTTAATTTGCATATTTTTATAAGAAATTTTTAAAATTAGTTTTCAATCTTTCTGAAGTTTTCTTTCTCTGAGAATTGAGTTCGTTTCTGATTATGGTTTCAGACGGAGGATCAGGCTCGAGCTCAGGCTCAAGTTCGGGTATGGGTTCAGGTTCGGGTACGGATTCAGATTGAGGCTGAATGTCAGTTCAAATGAATGAATTTCTTCACTCATAGGAATTTCAAGTAGATCTACAATATTAAAAAAAAATGGAAATAAACAGATAAATTTATGATGTTTTACAAAATCTATAATGCTGTTTAAAAATTAAACATTCATAATTCATTAATTATTAAATTGAAGAAAAAAAAATAATCACACCACCAAGATAAAATGCCACAGAATCAAATGGATTAGGGAGCGGAATAACTTTATCTTCTAAAATTGATAAAATTTGCTGGCTGGTACTACTAATATCTGGAGCTTTATTACGGCCCCCACCAGTTTTAAATACTTCAATCTAAAGCAAAAATTAGATGTGGAATATAAAACATCAATTTTTTTTATGTTGTCCTAATTTTTACGAAAAAATGGAACAAAACACAAATAATGCATTCAGTACAGAGTAACATAATTTTTTCTTCAAAGAGAATCTATACAGCCGATTTAATATAACATGACTAATAATAGATGTCCGAAAAAAAAATTTACTTATACAGACAGGACCAAAAGTAATGGGACACAGAGCAATGGTAGATTCCTCACGTCAAAATATTACGATTAGCCGAACTTACTTATCCCAAAAGTTGATAATGAAAAAGATACAGACTATTAAAGTAAGAATTTTAATTTCAATTTTCCGTAATAATTCTTCAAATTTTTGACATATCGTCTTAAAAATTTAGATACGGGTGTTTCTTGGGACGAGAAATAATATTATGTTTAATAATTAATTTTGATATAGTGGATAGAGGGCGCTACATATACTGTTATTCTTCTCATTAATATGCTCTAACTTTTTTGTGAGTAGGTTTATGAGACTTTCAATAAGAAAATATTATTCCACTATCTCTCCTTTACCAAAAAGGTATGTTTGATAGCGCTAAAGTTAACCATTTTCGAGATATTTGCTATTTTAGCTTTGAATGGTGGTTTTTAGGATAGTATACGCGTTTTTCTTAAAAGAAAAATGAAAATAAATCTACATTCTTCGCTGAGATTTATAATGACGTTATATTATTTACGAAATACTTGAACACACTTTTTATGACCAATACACATCTATTACTTCTCGAACAGAACGAAATCAAGCAAAAAGTATCGTAAAAACCATGTTCCATTCCAGATAAAATAGCAAATATCTCGAAAACATGGTTTTTACGATAGTTTTTGTTTCTGGAAATTTTTTTAATATTTATCTTTCTACAAAACAGAAAAAAAATTTAGTTATAAATTGTTGAGTACTAGAAGTTAGATGGACAAATTTTAGGCATTTATAAAGGTCACACAAACAGTTTTTGATAATAAATTTATTTTTGACATTTCGAAAAAACGCTCGAACAGGTAAATTTTGTTTTTAAAAAGCACACATTTTCAAGTGAAAATAAAATTTGTCATTTGTTTTCGAGTAATGACGTCAACGACATTTTTTTTTTAAATAACAACCCCCATTTTTTTTTCTTGATTCTGATAGCTCATTGAATTTTCTATCCAACCACATCAAAAATTTATTATGTTTTATGGGAAAAATTTTGTGAAAAAAATTATTTGGATCTAAAAATGAATATTATGAATCTAATACGAAATAAAATTCCGAAAGTACATAAAAGCTATTTTGTTTTTGTCTTCACTGCATACCATTTTTTTTTCTTTTTTATTTTCCGCAATTTCTTGCATTTATAGCTGTCTCAATTTATTAAATAGGGATGTGTAATATATGGAAAAGCATCAGAGAAAATAGATCTATTTAATGATATTAAAATCCAATGTGGCGCCTATAAGAAAAAATGAACTTGATGATGGTCAGAACGAGACGAAACGTATTAATTAAAACCTAATCATGCCGTCGTAAAGAGCTCAAAAAGTTCCTATAGAATGTATTAAATAATTTTGTTATGATCCCTGCAATAATAATTTCAGATAAAAATAAAAAAAGAAAATAACGTTTTTCAGTTTTTTGGAAATATTTCAAAAACCAAATCGTAGAAAATTTTTCAGTACGGATTATTGTTCAGCACCAAAATACGCAACTTTGCCCTAATTTAACCGACTTCGTATTTCTTACCGTTTCCGAGATCCCAATGGTGAGCCTTGAATTTGTAACAGCCTGTATTTAAATATTTTTTAATGTAATTGCTATTTTTTCACTACTGAAATTTGAAACAACCTCCGACACTCGCGCTTGCGAGCTGCTCGTGCTTTATAATAAATTGAAATAAGTTCATGTCGACAGATGTTGGTCATTGTAAAAATTATTATTTACTGATTAATTTTATTAGATTTGTGTTACCAAAATATAGAAATGTTAAATTAAAAAAATCCGAGCACGTTATTTGACGTACAATATAAACCTCACTTTAATATTTTTGAAATTTAATACTTAATACAAAATGTCACTAGTAATTTTGACACCGACTACAAATTTTATTTTATTTATTTATTTTGACAGAAATATAACGTCAATAACAGCCGAGCCTATTTCGACAAGCCACGACATGTCAAATTCTTGCCCGGATTTTATTGTCCGCTGTTATACATCGTTGCTATACATCAAATGAAGTTTTCTTTTTCACACAGTTGACGGCGTAGAAATTCCACTACTGCACACTTTGTTAAGGGCTCTTTGATAAATTTTTTAGTGACTCAAAACTAATATAATAGCAATACTTGCGAGTTTGACTATATTTTATGCAAAATATAAGGGGGATTAAAAATTGTTGATGTAACATCCTCACTCAGCTTTAAATGAAAATCAAAGTTTTCTTTTCAACGGCGATAGATGGAGCCACGTAATTAATTTTTTCTTGTAAAAACAATTATTCTGGTTACACCAAAATCACATAATAACGTATCTATATTATTAAATTATTTTGTTGTGCTTTTACATACGTCGCTCGACACGCTTGAATCGTTAGGAGCCTAGTAATAATAATAATTATTTCATGTTACTTAATACATTTGGGCAGATTGTTCACGTGAATGCAAATTCGGGTTTTAACCCAGAACTTAATAAAACTGCAATTATAAATAATGATTACAAATAACGTTAATTTAGAGAGCGGCCTTGACATTTTGAAATCCTCTGTGTTAATGACACGTCAAAGTTGCAGATCCGTTGCCAGCTCCTTGCCAATGCGTCCACATGCTGTTGGTAATTGTAATGATGACTGCCGCCTTGCGTTTAAGTACGTATACGAGACCTTTGTTAATAATAAAATAAGCAAAAGTTTTCCAGACGAAACGAAATTCTTTATTGTGATTGAGAACTGTAAAACAATTTCAGCTCTCAGCTGTTGTTTGACGTCGTCGCGCTGGCAGCAATTTGAACATAAATATCCGTAGATCGAAGCGTCCGTCAATGATTGGCCGATGTTGCAGGAAGCTCGTTTTGAAAATACATTGCGAAAACAAACAATATTATTAGAGGTGACGTGCACCGCAAAATAACCCGCGAGAAATCATGATAATAATTGGACGGTAAACACGTCGTGGATTGCAAATAAAACACCTGTAGGTACATTTCGGCGATGACGTCTTCGCGTTTTCGGCGCCGTCGCGGCGCATAAAATTAGTGCAGCTTGGAGGTTTCCCGAGGAAACGTCGCCGTTTCACCTGGACGTTGACCTTTTCTGTTTGTTCTTCAGGCGACTTTTTTAAAGCCAAATTTAGCAGCAATCTGTTTTGTGTGTGGAACTGAAACAGTTTCACTTGTTGCTGATCATCATCGTGGGTTCTTACTCATTCATTTTTTATAATTATATAAAACCAAGTAAATTTCTTCATTCCTTACATACTGCCAAGTTTTCAGCGCGTTCCGCTGAAATTATATTTCAAAGACACGTGTGTTAAGTTGGTTGCGGTGAATTAGGCGAGTTATTTATGCCGATCGCGTTAAAAGATGAAATGTGAAAGTACAGGATGCGAGCTGGCTTTCAGGACGAAGTAAAAGTCGCGAGATGGCCACTTCGCTTTTACTGGCGCTTTATGGGCAATCCCGCTCAATTTTATGACGTCTCGTCTTGAAGCTTAAAGGACGAGCGCCTGTAAATCGACACGGCGTAGAAGAAATGTTTTTTCTGCCCCCGAGAGATTTGCCGCTTGTCTTATCAAATTTGTATACCAACTTTGCAGATGACGTATTCCATGATGCTCCGAGAGAAAGATTATTTGAGAAATAGTCTTATTTAAATAATGCTTTGAAGTTTCAGTTTGTATGTTGTACATAAGTATCGCGTTTGTCGAGTTAAAACTATACAAAGTGATTCCGCAACGCGTTCATTGAATAATATTCAACCAAATGATTGCGCACTTTAATTTCGAGGAGAAAATTAATCCGTTTAAAGAGGCTAATACCTCGCTTTAAACAATCGCTTTCAGTTATTTTAGGAAATGCCGTCCTTTGTTTATAAATATTCAGCGCAGCTTCGCGGAAATTTAAACTGACGGTTGTGTCATTTCTTTCAATCAATTGCATGCTATTTCATCACTACCATGATTCTTCGATATAAACAAAGATCGTTGTTGTATGCCCAATAAAGGCCAGCTTTTCAAATTGAACTAAATTTTTAAATCTGTGTTAACACAAATCGTTTCGGGTGTTTCAGAACTTTATTTGTTGGCGTAAACTTTTTTAATGCTCTATGAAATTTCACAATTATAATCTTCTAAGCAGTTGACATTCATGCCAGTAGAAAACATAAAATTCTAAATAGAATGCAATGAATATTAAATGAAAAAAGATCGCATAAGTAAACATTTTTTGGTAGTAATAGTGACGGAAATCACTTAATTAACTTTGAAAATAGCTAAAGAAAAAGATAAAAGTGTAGAAAAAGTTAAACATATTAAATTAAAAAAAAAAGAAATCCAGAACTGACAACGTCACTAAAAACGCGTATTTAAAGCCAGAAAAGAGCAAAGGTTTCAGAAAATTCACACAGATAGCGAAGGCATTTTTTTGTCTACGGATAATTTTCATATAAAATTTCATATAAAACTTTCATGATAAAATTCATGAAAAAATCTCAGGAAATGCAGGATTTGTGAAGAATTAACAACGCCTTATAAAAAAACACAAAAGGAGAGAAAGTGTTTCAGAAATAGGGTTTCAGAAATTTCACACAGATAGCGTTGACAGTTTTTTTGCTTACGGGTAACTTTAAGAAAATAGTATCACAAAATCTTTTAAACGGACACTAAATAGCGTACAAACACTTTACGTTTCGCTAACGTTTGATAGCTCCTTTGGAAGTGGAAAAATATTTTTTCACTTCACTGTACGCTATTTAGTGTCCGTTTAAAAGATTTTGTGATAAAATTTTCATCGGACAAGAACCAGCCTTAATTTAAGAAAATAGTGAAAAAATCTCAGGAAATGCAGGATTTATAGAGAATTGGTTACGTCATAATAAATTGCGCATTTAGAGCTATAGAAGAGAAGACAGGGCACAGCTGGGGTTTTAGAAAATTTTCACAGATGGCGCTGTCAATATTTTGCCTATGCATAACTTTAAACAATTAACGAAAACATCTCAAGAAATGCAGGATTTGTGAAGAATTAACAATGTCACATAAAAACGGGTATACCGGGTGATTCAGTTTGGTATTCGCACCCCTGTAACTTTTTTATTTCTATTTTTAGGAACATGACATTTGGTATAAATAATATAGGCCTACCTAGTATATTTGACAACATGGAACAATACGTACTACTTCCAGTTTAAGCAGAAGTGGTTTTAAGTAAAAAAAAATTAAATAGGACACTCTGTATATTTCTGGATTTTTAGAACGTACAGGTAATTCTATTTCATATACAGGGTGATTGAAATTCGCGGGAAACTTGGAATTCTCGCTTATTGTAAGAGATAGAGAATTGGTTAAATGGAGGCAAAGTTGCCAAATTTCATGCTGATTAATAAAATCTGTTAAGAAATATTTAAATATTTCGAAGAGTTTCTTCGCAATCGGAGAAAAACTAAAAATTGCAACTTTCGAAAATCGAACATAACTTCTTTACCTATGACTTTTTTTCAAAATCTGCGAAAACATTCCAAATCAGCATGAAATTTAGGAACTTTGTCTACATTTAACCAATTCTCTATCTCTTATAATAAGCGAGATCCCCACACTTCTCGTCGACGTTATACCGCGTGTCTCAGAAATGCATATAAAACTTCAGTTAAATCTATTCCTCTATATTTCCTCATTCTAAAACCGCACTTTTCTTGTACGAACCCTCCAAATAAAGCACTTTTAACAGAAAACTGCGAACTAAGCGGCTGAAAACGGAAAGGAAAATGTTATTAAATCAGTAAGAAAGTCTTGTTATCATTAATAGAAAATAATTAAAACGCATTTAACCCACCTACGACTGCTTTTTGGGTTACTGTTAAAAACAGCAGCGCAGAGAACAGTAAAATAAATATATATTTAATTAAGGCGTTGCATTTGTTTACCAATTCAAGTCAAGTTTACCAATTTTTTTTATATCGTATTTTGTCTCTTGTGCTGAAACTAACAAACTCTGAGAATTAAATTTTGCATTTTTGGGACGCTTAGGAAATGTAGAAAAAAAATACCTGAAGCTTTATATGCATTTCTGGGACATCCGTATAGTGTGACGTCGAGAATGTCAGATTCACGCAGTGACAACCGTGTTATTTGAAAAGGTAATCGAAACACAAATTATTAAAAAAATTAAGACAACAAAAAGAAAGAAAATATATTTGAACTTTGACGAAACTCGGGCAGATGGCGCTGGCAATTATTTTTTGTTTGGAGATGACAAGACGTCAGTTTAAGACAGTGCGATCACAATTGAATAGGTAAATAAAGAAAAGAAACAAAGTACGTTAAAAGATATCAACAAAAGCAAAGCAAGAAATGTCTGCGGATGATGTCATCATTGTCAACTTCGTCAAAACCTCAAATTCATGCGGTGACAATTGTGTTATTGGACAAGATAAACGAAATTAAAGTATGTAATTGAAAAAATTGGAATAACATAAAGAAGGAAAATATGTATAGTTGAAGTTTAACAAAACTCATTCAGATTGCGTTGGCAATTATTTTTGTTTGATGATATCACCAAAATGTCAGTTTAATACAGTGCGATCACAATTGATAAGGTAAATAAAAAAGAACGTTAAAGAAATCTAAACGCTAAACGTTGTAGGACAAAAATACGTCTGTTGAATGATGTGGTTAGTGTGAACTTCGATAAAACGTTAAAATTCGTGAAGTGACAATTGTGTTATTTGAAAAGATAAAGGAAATAAAAGTTATTTTAAAAAAATTACAATAACGAAGAGAAGGAAAATATAGGTCATGTTTAACGAAACTCAAGCAGATGGCGCTGATAAATATTTTTGCTTGAAGATGATATCGGCAAAATATATCAAATATCAACAGAAGTAGAACAATATACGTCTGCGAATGATGTGATCAATGTAAACTTCGATAAAACGTCAAACTTATATAGCTGAAATTTAAGAAAATTTACACAGGAGGTGCTAGTATGCTATTACTTGTGAGGTACTAAATCAACACTCCGTACAGGTAACGCAATCTCTCGGGAGAAGATTGAGAAACAAAGATAACAAATACAATTGTCGCAAGTGCAATAAGGAATACAACAGTTTTAGGGAATTCTGTTTACCGCAATATCACTGGTTTCAATTTAAAAGTGTATTAGGTTATGTCTAGTTAAGTTATTTACCAATCAAAAAGTTGTTATTTTAAGAAGTGCAGAATTTTTCTTTTACGAGAAAGGCGGAATCATTAAATGTCATGCGATAAAAGTTTGGGATGGACAAATTTGCGACAAAGATAGATATAAAAAGTCACTAAATGCGTTACCTCTATACGAAGTATGTTGATTTAGTACCTTAATTACTTGTGGATGACTTCGCTAAAATGTCAGCTTAGTACAATCATCAGATCATAAATAAAAGAAAATACAAAGAAAAAATAAACAACAAAAAAGACTACGAGCCCAGAATCATATCGTTTGGCCCATTTTACATTTTACAGATAAATTTTTAAATAATTTAATACGTTCACTATCCAATGATCCATATGTGGTTCATGCTGCTCTTGAACCACAAGTCCGTGACTCATATGTGGGTCAGAATCATGGTTCTCATTTCTAAAAATGTATTACTTGGACGTGAAAATAATAACCATCTGATTTTCAAGGGACTCAAGAAGACCATTTGAAAAAAAATTATTGAGATATCTGATACCGTTCTGTTTCAAATAATTTTAAAAGAGTCGCGTGACCCATATATGGGGCTGGAAAATCTTTGTGGCGGACATATAGCGATCTAAATGAAATTGCTCTATGGACAGTGTAAGTGTTAATTTAATTTATAGACATTTATTATTGCTAGACCTGTTTGAAATATTGTTGAAAACCTTGAAAATTATGATTAATCTGAAATACTTCTTTAGGTTTGTAAAACAAAATTATTTAAAACGTGACTTGTAAAATCCTAACTTGGGCCAAATGATATATGATTCTAGGCTCGTATACCTACACAGATAAAAATTGTGCGGGGTTTAAAGAGTAAGTACATAGTTAATTGTTTCTACAGAAAAGTTAAATTTTCACTTAATGTAATAAAAACTATTTACTTTATTTCTTTAAAGTAACTCTTTTCGACGTATATTTAACAATCTGTACAGTAGTTAAAAGTCTTAAATATACGAAACGGAGAAATATTATAATTTCACGTTGTTAAAAATGAATTTAACACATCTGTGTGTTTAAATGTTTCCGAACCGATGAACAGGTTACAGATTGGTGGAGATAAATATTATTTCAACAACAAAACTGTGTTAAAAAGTTAGAGTCAACACACTTTTAATGTTACTTCAACTCTGCAAGTGATTGTAACAAACACATGAATTTCAATTAACATGTTTTTGTATCTTTTGCAGAGGAAATGTATTTCCTTCTTGGAGTTACTTTTATTACTTAAAATTTTAACATCATGTTTAAATACTTGCGTAAATGGACGTGAAGGAACAACCAAAAAGAGTAAAAACGGTGTTAAATCTAACTCCGCATTTTTATCTGTGTATTATTTGTTGGGGTAAGCCAAATAAAAGACGTTTAATACAAAGAAAATATTGACAAGTTTAAGAAAATTGATACAGATGGACCCTTTCTATTTTTATTAATGTAATTTAATGAACTTCAAATATCTTTGACAGCTTTGGTATTGAAAACGTAATGAAATTTGAAGTCATAAGCAATTCTAGAATTCAATTATCGAAACTTTTTGAAGGATTTTCACCAACAAAAGAACAATAACTTTAACTTAACAAGTCCGCGGGCGATTTATCTTTTTCGAAGAACGTTTGGCGGCGATTTTTTGGCACCCGTCCCTTTACATTCGGCGAATACTATTTTCGCAGGTAGCTGCTATCGCTGGCACGTCATCTTCTGTTATCAAGAATCTATTTTGAAGTAGCCAAATTCTATAACGCCGTGAGCAGAGAAAAAAATCCCCAAAAAGAGCAATGGATTTAACTTCTTCTGTTGGTAATCATCAGGAACCATTTGTTACTGCGCCATGCAGTGTTATCAGATTGACCGAAATTCCGTCTTTTGCGCTATATTATAGACATATTTGGCACTTAAAGACTTAGTTTGGCGGCTGGCATCTAATTTTAGCTAGTACTGTTAATATCTTCATATAACTAGCTGCTTTCATAACAGCAACTATCACAGAAACTATTATCGTCAAAATGAGTCTTAACGTCCAACAAAATTTTGCCTCTCTATTGATTTGATTTGATTAAATACGCATAAATTAAACAATTAAAAATTAATTAATTGTTAATTCATTGCACTAGTAAAATATTTGCTTTCCGATACCTCTACGTACAGCCAGTGTTGTCAGCTGTCTTTACATTGACAGAAATTAAAATTATTAAGTAAATGTCATATGTTAACATGAATACTTTTTCATCAATTTTCGACGAACGGTAAAATAAGTCGCATTTTTTTCTTGTGAAGACGAAGTTATTATTGACTGATGCTCGTTGGTTCAGATTTTGCTTCTCTTGTCGAATATCCATTTTAATTTAAATTATGACTCACGTTCAGTAACACCCTATTAGGATAATCATGGGCCAGATGAATAAAACGAAGCATATGCTTTTACTTCAAATTTTTCAATGAAAACTGCAAATATTTGAAGAAAAATGAAATTCTAAATAATTCTGCCTGTTAACGTAGTAAAAATTTTAATAAATAGAATCGTATAATGATTTGAATTCGAAATTTTTTCACGTATTTAAGCTTTAAAAAAAATATAACAGAAGTAAAAGCATTTGCTTCGTTTTATTCATTTGGCCGCATATCTTCCTTGAAGCATTATTTGAAACTAAATGTATACAGTGTGTCCCAGATTAAGTAACTTACCATGGGTAACTTTCTTATTAGTGAAGATAGAGATTTGGTCAAATGGGCAATATTTTGCAGTTTTATGTGCTAAGTCAGATTCCGTTGAGAAAATTTGAAAATTCCGAATAGTTATTAATCATAAACTGATATTATTGCAGAAAAGCTGAAAATCGCTATTTTCTTTAATGTCCAATAACTTCGCAATTATAAAAATATGAAAAAATGTTTCGTATAAAAGTTACTATGTTTGATAAAATACAGCTGAAAATATAGTCAAAATAAAATTCAAGATGGCGGCTGTCAAGATATTGATAGCAACTTTTTTATTTTAAATGGACGCCATATTGAATTTTTGTACGATTAAATAGCATTTTTTTTTCTTGTTTCAACCGTGTATCACAACCCATATCTAAATAAAAAAATATTAAAAAAATTTAATACTTTTATTTTAAATCAAGTAAGCGGGTTGCCTTTACTTATTACTAATCACTACTACAATAATTACTACTTCATTTAAAATAAAAATATTTAATTTTTTATTTAGATATGGGTTGTGATACACGGTTGAAACAAAAAAAAAATGCTATTTAATCGTACAATAATATCTGAACTATTCGGAATTTTCAAATTTTCTCGACGGAATCTGAAACAGCACATAAAACTGCAAAATATTGCCCATTTAACCAAATCTCTATCTTCACTAACAAGAAAGTTACCCATGGTAGCCTACTCAATCTGGGACACACTGTATATTATACGGATTTAAATATGTCTTGGTAAGGGTTAATGGTGGATTTCACAAACGCTACTTAAATTTAATCAAGCGTTAAAAGTAAACGTTACTATGGTTACATGTGCTGAAGGTATAGGGATGATTATTCTTAATCAATGATTAAATTTAATCGACTTTTATGAAACCCAGCATTAGTGTCATATTAATCGCGAATTTTGTGAAAAGAAACCTAGTGGTAATCAAAGTTTCCAAAAATAAATGAACACAAATTCTGTAATACTTTGTGTATTATGTACGACATTGTACGACGTTTTATGGAGTACAGTTATGGTTTTAATAAACGTTGTTAGTTCGGTACCACCCTGTATATAACATTAATTCAGCTGTTATTTTTAATTTTTTTTGATGAACTTACGGTATGTATAAAGATTGGCGCCATTTTTTTAAACAAGTTGCTAAAGCTGCTTATAATTCTGGCAACCCTGGAGCGATGACTTGATCGTTAACAACATTTTTTTCAGAATCTGTTGCTCCATGTCTGGCGTAAAAGTTTACAAAGAAACCCTGTTGGATCTTTATACAGAGTTCTTATAAATAATATTCCTAGGTTCAGTGTCAGTGTCAGTCATCACAATAAGTCAAAAGTGTGACAAACAATCAACTGATTGATTTCTCACTTACCGAAATTGTTTTCGCTATAGGAAAATTAATTTTCAAAATTAGGGTAAACTTTCAAACAGTGACACATAAACGAATGCTTTTAGTAAATTGACAAACATCTGACGAAATTTAGTTAGGGATTCTAAAAGAGGCGGAACATTTCAACGCCTAATAGGACCTATGAATGACGCGGCTTTACTTTTCATTAATTTCTATTTTACTCGTTCTTTTTTATATGTATATTCTTGTTTCATCAAAAATATTTAAAAAAATTAACCTTCTTAAACTAAGTGCCCCTTTTTTTGCAGTACATCGGAATGCTGGACGTTCCCCGGCCAACGAGTAGGGTCGAAATCGTCGCGGCAATGCGTAGAATACGAGTAAGTTTTCGCTGGATATAATTAAAAAAGAATTCATTTTATTTTAGGCACTAAAATGCAATCCTAATCCCACGTTTCTTTTCCAGTACGAGTTTAAAGCGAAGGGCGTTAAGAAAAAGAAGGTGACGATAGAAGTTTCCGTGGACGGGGTTAAAGTGACGCTCAGGAAAAAGAAGAAGGTCAGCGAAAGTCTTTATTACTAAGGCATTAAACTGTATAGTAAATTTATCTTGCGTTTATCAGAGTTTGAATTTAACGCGACGTATTTGCGTTTGCAAAGGGAATTTACAATATTAAATAGTAATTAATTTTTTTTTTGTTACAGAGAAAACAGTGGCTCGAAGAGGGCAAGCCCATCCTTCTCTCTCACCCCATTTACCGGATATTCTACGTGTCGCACGACTCGCAGGACCTCAAGATCTTCAGTTACATTGCCAGGGACGGGGCGTCGAATGTGTTCAAATGTGCCGTTTTCAAATCCAGCAAAAAGGTGAGCGCGCTTATGAAATTTAAATTCTTGCGTAAGTTAGTAGGGTGCATAATTTATTAGAAGACGTCCATCTCATTTTGTGTGACGAGACATTTTCCGTCTCATTTTGTGTGACGTGACATTTTGAAAATAATCAAATCAACCATTTTAAAAAGATTTGCGCAGTGTTCTTCATGTGTTTACAAAATTAGGAAAAATCGCTCTTGATGGCAACTTTGTTTGCTTGGCAACGCGTTTTGACGAATATTATTTATCGTCACTAATACGGAGTAAATAATAACGGAAACGGCATTGCGCAAGCGACGCGACGCGACGCTTGCAACTGCTCGGCGCTTAAGCGTCTCGTTAAAATCGGCGCGCATTATTTTTGATGTAGGGCGTGCAACGAAAATCGATTGATTTATTTCGCCGCTCGTCACAAAATGTTTATTTTCGACGAATCTTTGAAATTATTGACGTTTCAAGTATTTTCATTTCGGGTTTTTTTTAATTTGCAGAGTTCATCTGTAGGCAGAGGGGTTTCAGATTCAATCCATATACTTCTTCCTTTTCTCTGAAATGATTGATTGTATGACAGAAAGAGAAAATGTATACAGTGTGTTCAATTTGTAGCGTTCACTATTGCTAACTTTTTTATTTTTAAAGATAAAGTAAATGAGCAAAGATTCTCTGATTTTCATGCTTCATCAATTCAAAATCAACATGAAAATCAGAGAATTTTTGTCGATTTAACCGAATCTCTATCTTTAAAAATGAAAAAGTTAGCAATGGTGAACTGTTCAAATTAAACACCCGATATATTCAAGCGGTCGTTTGCCTGCCAAGTTGTGTATTGTTGCATATCGCCGTTTGCGTGATTGTTATTTTTACATCTCGTCATCATCATTTTATTTAGATTCGACTTTGGTGCACGCCGGTGTTAAGTAATTTTTATTGTGCCTTGTTTTCCGTGTAGAATATTGACCGAGAAATAGAAGACGGTGAGGCGGTAAAAAAAACATCGATGGAAGGAGCGTAAGTCCATCTGAAAATAGACGTCGTGGACGTCACTGTTCCCCCCTGCGTGATGTCACCACAGCTTTTGCCAGGCGCGATCGTGTCGAACAATGAGTTCTGGAGGAGAGATGGATATTCCTGGAACATCCCGGATCAAAGTGCGATGGCGTAAATCAACAGAGGTGGCAATAAAAACTACAGATTTATCGCCGCCGACTTTTAAAACTGAAAATACGTGCGTTTTGTTTCAAGACAATTAAAAAAAAGAACGCAAGAAATGGACGCTACGCAAGAAAGTTGGATTAATTAAAGAATTCGTAGCGTTCACTCATTCTTAATACATTTGTAGATCACGAGCACATTTGTTTATTTTGGTAATATGATATGGAGAGGAGTAGAGGAATAAAAAAAAATAAAATAAAGCAGGCAATCTCTCGGTGCAGATGCGTGACTATAAATAAAATGTAGTGAACGTTTGATAAGAGTTTTCCGGTCTTGAAATGGCGATATTTTGACAGAGATAATTTTTCAGTTTCTCGACCTTGACTTGGTGAAGTGTAGGGGCCGGCGGCTAATGGTGACCTGGGCACTCGTTGAAGTTGGTGTTGTACTGGTGCACCTGACATCGGCCGTCCTTTAAATTTAGGTATTTGTCATTCTTTGGCTTTATACTTAATGAATTTAATTGAAACCATTAGAAAGCAAAATTGAAGTGAGAAGAAAACACTTTTTGAGTCTAGAATAGCTAACTATCTATCAATCTAGAGGCGTGTGTGTGGAGAGAAGGATAAGACCTGTTCTAGGATTACACGAATTTCTTTCTCTTAAGAAGTTACAATTAACAACATTAAACATAAAAATATTTGGACTAAATAATAATTTAAAATAATTCCTCCCCGTGACTCATTTGATATAACTAATAAATCTCATTCGTCCTCCACTTTCTGGTGCCACAATCGTCTTGTTTAGTTTGAACAGCATCTCTGCTTGCGCACGTGGGTCGTATAAACAAAGCGGAAAATGTCGTTTACGTAACGTCGGTGTGTGAACGCTCCCGTCCTTCTCGAGTGAAATACGTGCGATCCTAATTAAAATATTTAAGACGGGCGCTGAATTACGGCCGCGTCTTCCCGCGAAAGAGACGCACCAAAAACTGACGCCGTGACGTCAAACCGGGAAGTTTATTCGAACGTATTTTTAACAACGTCGAGCGGTGCTTAAGAAGGACGAACGTGAAGTGCGATCGATGCGATCACCGATGAGTGTTAGCGAAGGAAATTCATTTTTAAATAGAATTTTTGGTTTAATTAAATTAATTACTTTACACTCTTGTGACCAGCAAAATCTTATCACGATGACAGACGTCGAGAAACGTCGCAATGACAGCTACTAGTGAAACGTCACGATGACATCTATGTAACGGTCACGATGACGACCGTCGATACAAACAAAATTAATAGCGTTTTCGATTCATCTGCACTGGTTGCACTCAGTGTATTTGCATCTTCTTTTAACCTCATGTAATAACACGAGATGAAGATATTCTGAGTGCGCACTAGTACGGTCAATCGAAAACGCTATAAGAAAGCACCACGATACACATAAACCGGTATGTCAGGTACCGAAACAAATTGTTTACGCTTTTACACATGACGTCACGTGTGATGCATATGACGGCAGGTTAGAAATGGTTTTACATACAACCCACAAATACACAAGCACAGTTTCACTGACCTACCTATTAAGAGTTAAAAGCAAGTCTTTTATTAATTAAATTGAAATAAGCACTAAAACAAATTTTGGCGGAAAAAATTTTCCGCCCATTGAGCTAATGCGACACCGAGTTCAGTTATCGTCTAATATAAATTAGAATCAGATGGTAAATTTTTGAATTGCCTAAAGCAGGACAAACATTATAAATAAATTAATTAAATAAGGAGATTGTTAGTGAATAATATATAATTAAATTAATTATTAATTAATTAATTAATTAAATAATATATAATTAAATTAATTGAATTGGTCAGAGCATCTGCCACGTAAGTAGAAGACTCGAGTTCGATTCTCGATTGCGGCGGAAAAATTTTTCCTCCAAAATTTATGTTACTGCTTATTTCAATTTAATTATATATTATTCACTAACAATCTCCTTATTTAATTAATTTAATTCTTTTATTATTAGTTTATACAATAACATGATAAATAAGATCTTGTAGTTTAATGAGATTAATATTATTTCACATGCAATGCAATCAATATGCAAATTTTTTAACCGTGAGAATGAGAGTAGGTAGATATGTTGCTTTTGGCTAAATTTAAGAGATTAACGATTACAATTTTCATTCAGTAAATTAACTAAGTGGTGAGTATTTGATTACAATACTTTTTGTGGGTTGAAAGAGTTACATTGAATTTAAGATGGATATAACAAACAATAATATAGCGATAACCAAATTTTCATTTTCTTAGACTCATTTATTCTCATCGGCTTATTTATAATTATTGTTAAAATTATTCCATATTTGCATATACTGTTTAAATAAAATGTAATATTTTTACTTTAATTTTATCATAATAAGGCCATTTTATTCAGGTTTTTAGGCATTTATCATACTACCTTCAGTTACTTCTTAATACATACAATACATACTGAATATAGACAACTAAGCGATTTAATTTTTCGCATTAAAAGGGTAGGGAAGCGAAGGGAAATTAATTTACAACTTACTCCAAATGCGTTTGAATTGAATCTGGATCAAACGTGACGTCACATGTGCGACAAGGACAGAGCTACGCTCGTTGTCATACCTGTTTATGTGTATCGTGGAAAGCACCTTAACGAATTAGAGCGCAACCGCATTCGTTTCTGATTGGTCAACAAATAGGATCGCGAACCTCATTATGGTCGCTAAGATAACCACCGAACCAAACATGAACTTTGCTCAACAGCAACCAAACAGACAATTGATACAGAGTTATCATCACTATTAGTGATTATGCAATACAAGCTGACCCTCACTGAGCTTGACCAGCAACGATTGTATAAAGGAATAGACCCGTTTGCAGTGCTGCTGAAGAATCCCAGACATTTCTCTGTCAGACAAATGTAGCGATTATCTCACCATTAATATTTTATAGATGTGTTGACCTTTTTGTTATGTTGCCAATTATATTTTACGTTGAATAAAGTTTATGGTTTGTTGAACAAACTCTACGAACACGCCTACACTCAAGAAAGAACGGTGAACAATAGTTGTTTTATGTGTTGCGTTAATACATACATAAGTTCATAACTGTGGCAAAAGTTTTTGAACTGTGCCCACTTAATGCACGATGGTTGACTAGTCCCAATTTATGCTATAAGTTCCAAGCTGTGGCAAAAATTTTTGATCATTGCTCATGGAATGCACGCTAGCTAACTAGTCCCAAATTGTTAATGCCATAATGTTAAGTTCTTAGCTGTGGTAGAAGTAACCTTTCCATTACTTTATCAAAAATGACTTTATTTTCTCCTGAATTTTAAGGAAAATGATTTTGCTTTGTATTTCTAAGTACTGAATTTTCTTGATCTGTTTGAAACACTTTTTGGATGAAACGGCAATTACAAAGCATTTGAGTTTGAATTTCACAAGAATTTTCTTTTTGCATTGCTCAAACTTTGGAAGACCAAAATTCGAAAGTCCTAATGATAAGTCTCGCCTTCTTCATCTCTTAACGTAATCTATGTAGTTCTTTGACACACTATTGCTTTGTCTAAGGGAATATTTATAACTCTTTCTTTACCTGGATTTCAGGAAAACTGTATTGCACAAATGTCCACCTCTAGTTTCTGGGTGAATATTGCTTTCAATGTTCACCCAGACACTAAAAAATTAGAACTCTTTTGATTATGAGGTAACTTGGCATTTATTTAAAAAAAATTATCGAAACTGTTAATTTTAAACATTTCAGCATGTCATAGTAACATTTTTAAAAAAAAATTTCTATTATTTTTGTGTTCTATTCTGAATTCTATTAATGAACTAATTATGCTGATTTTCTTTTTTTCGATTTATTTCTCTCATGCGGTAAAATTGGGTTAGTTCTTTCCTCCTGCACTTGATGTTTTTGTTCGTAATATTCTGAAGATTTCTTTTTAAACTGTTGTTAATATATTTTCATAAGATGGTATTGTTCGCTTTCATACAGCGTGCATCATTGGTATGGATTTCTTCAATAGCTCCTTAATTATTGATTATAAAGGAAAGTATCTTGTATAAAAGTTATCGACTATAATGAGTTTTATATTAGTAAATTACTTGGTTCTATATACTCAGATTACTTATAAAAGTTGTAACTGTGAGTGCAAAGAAGTATTGTAATGCGCCCAGTGATTAGGCTTGCTTATTGACTGTTACGTACACGTAAACAGACAATAAAAATGTATAAACAAACCACAACAATTGAAATTTATGACCCCTTAAGTAACCGTATGGAAACCGTCTCTCGCAGAACTCAGAGGGCGCACCAGCTGTTAATATTAGACGGCATGCGGTCCGGTCTCTACCTGTGGTTTAGGGCAGGCGCTTAAGTTATGGGGGTTAGTCCTATTTCGCTTACGGTGAATGCCCTCCGGAATTCGTGCAGTTTTTAATGTTTTTGAAGTCGCTGAATGCGAATCTGCAAACAGTTTTTTCGGGTCACCTCAGGTTCTCGCTCTAGGCATCAGTAAATAAGTCAATGAAACAGTATACTAAAGATAAAGAAAAGAAAAACCCATCGGGTTTCTCAACTGTTTTTAATGTTTCTGGGATCGGTGAATACGAATCTATAAACAGTTTTTTCGGGTCACCTCAGGTTCTCGCTCTAGACACCAATAAAGTCCAAGAAGAATTTGTTTTCAATATACGGTTTCTTGACTTTTTTACTGATGTCTACAGCAAGAACCTGAGGTGACCCGAAAAAACTGTTTGCAGATTTGTATTCAGTGATCCCAAAAACATTTGAGAAATCCGAAGGGACTTTCATTTTTTGTTGTTGTTATGTACTGCGTTTTGCGTGTTGTACTGCGTTGTACTGCCGAGTCCGTGTACATAGCACCGTACATAGTAACGAGATAAAAAAGTTGTTGATTGTACATAATTTTTATATACTTGCTGTCATTTTACTATTACTGAAATTCTCTTAATAAACATCTTATCAATTGGCGACGCGGATAAAAGTTATCAGCGACAGAAGAGAACGAACATTTGTATGAGATCCTGTTACTAAAATTCACTTAGTCCACAATGCCTAAATCTGAAGAGGCCGCGGCCGGGACTAAAAAAGATTGATTTGATTATTGGTTCAAGAACGTCAAGATCGCGAGGAACGAGAGCTTCAAGATCGAGAGGAGCGACGGCAATTGATGGATCAAATAGTTCGACTAACATCAATTGCAGCAGCAGCAGGTGACGGTGCACCAACGACCGATGGAAATTTCATTTCCGCAAATGTGCCTGTTTTTCCCGCATTTATGCTCAATGACGATTGGGATACTTATTTCAATCGCTTGCAGCAGCATTTTACAGCGTATCAGGTCGTCAATGATAATCAACGTCGTGCGTATTTTCTGTCATGGATTGGCAATGAAACTTGCAAGCTATTACAAAAGCTTCACGGTGATCGCGACTTGGGAAATATAAATTACAATGATTTAACGACAGCTTTGACGACGCATTTTAAGAAAACAACACATGTAACTTGTGTCTAAATAAAAACCTGGTCAAGTAGGCTACATATAGTAATTCTGCTATGTAAATGCAATGGATAAATTCTTGATCACAATCCACTTGACCAGGTTTTTATTTAGACGCTCGTTATTAATGGCACGTTATCAGTTCAATAAATGTCAGATGAACCAGGACCTAAATATCACGTCAACGTCAATTAGTGGTTCTCCAGTAATGTTTCTGATGGATTCTGGAGCAACGACTTCAGTAATTGGGCTGACAACTTATGAAACATTGGGCAGTCCGAACCTTAAACCGGTCAGTAGTCAAATTAGAGCTTATTGCAATGCAGCAATACCGATAAAAGGGTGGTTTATTTGCGAGGCACGAATTGGGCAAACAGTTCGACAACTTCGATTGTTGGTGGCGGATTCTCGTGACGCCGGTAATTTATTTGGAACTCCTTGGTTCAAAGTCTTTGGTTTTGAAATTAGCAATCCTGCAATGGATGTCGAGTTGATCAACGCCGTAGAATTAGCCAAAAACGAACAGACGCCAACTCAACGTGCAAAAGTCGAGGAAATCGTTAAAAGACACGAAAGCTTATTCGATGGTCGACTTGGGAAATGTACTGAGACTAAAGTAAAGTTACATCTGAAGCCAGAGGCAATACCACGTTTCTTCAAGCCACGACCGATTACATTCGCGTTGCAAGAGCAAATGAAAATTGAATTACAGCGACTTCAGGACAATGGTATTATCCGTTCAATTAAATTTAATGATTGGGCAGCTCCAATTGTTACTGTTCCGAAACCTAATGGACAAGTTCGAATTTGTGGTGACTTTAAAGTTACTATTAAGGGGATTCTTTCAAGCAGAAATCAATGCATTTTTTGTCGGCGAATTGTGGCTTTCGTTATGAATAAAACTTTCTGAAAAAAATATATGTGATTTAAGTAGTGATGATCGAGGTACCTTGACGCATAGGAGTATTAAATGCAAGTAGGGTTTTCCAAAAAAAAAATCCAAACCTTCAATAAATTGGCCCTACTGTACAACGCTGTAGTGAAGTGAACTATGCACGTTTTAAGAAAATAGTGGTCCACAGCCTTTGTTTTACATGTCCTTGATATGTTGGTTAAATTTAAATTGTATTGATTAATTACAACTTCCGTAATTCGTTGACAAAATTGTGCTGCAAAACGGAGTTAAAGTAGAGTCGGCATAACGCTATCCCTTGCATGCGGTCTCTGTCGATCTCTGCACTACTTAAATCACATATATTTTTTTCAGATAGTTTTATTCATAACGAAAGCCACAATTCGCCGACAAAAAATGCATAACATTGCATTGATTTCTGCTTGAAAGAATCCCCTTAACCCACAACTGAACATTGAACAATTCCCGATTCCTCGAGCGGAGGACTTATTTCAACGGTTGCATAACGGACAATATTTTACAAAAATTGATTTAGCCGACGCGTACTTGCAAATTGAATTAGATGACACCGCGCAACGACTTGCAGTTATTAACACGCCGTATGGACTTTTTCAATATCAAAGACTTGCATTCGGTACAGCCAGTGCTCCAGCAATTTTTCAGAGATTGATGGAACAAATTACCAATGACTTACCAGGCTGTGCGTGTTACTTAGACGATATTATCGTTACCGGTTCGACTGACGAAGAACATTTGCGAACATTAGAAAAACTATTTACTAGATTCGAGGCCAGTGGTTTACGATGTAAATTAGACAAGTGTGCATTTTTTCAAAAAGAAGTGGAATATCTGGGGAACACCATCTCGAAGGATGGTCTTCGGAGTCCGGTATTGCAGCGGTCAAGAATTTACCACGGCCGAAGAATTTAGATGAACTCCAGTCTTTTCTTGGCAAAGTTAATTATTATGGTCGCTACATTCCTAATTTCTCGAATATAGCCGGACCACTAAATAAATTGCTAAGAAAATGAGTAACGTTTGCTTGGAGAGATGAGCAGGAGACCGCATTTCAAGATCTCAAGCAGCACATAGTTACGGCGACGACATTGGTTCATTATCGGCCGGAATCAACTCTTATATTGGCGACTGATGCATCATCGTACGGCATCGGAGCGGTGTTGTCACACCGGGACACCAATGGATCAGAGCACCCGATTGCGTTTGCATCCAAAACGTTAAACGATCACGAACGAAGGTATAGCCAAATTGAAAAAGAAGCTTTATCGATCATTTTTGGAATAAAAAGTTTCCACCAGTATTTGTATGGTCGATCATTCGAATTGCAAACGGACCATAAACCACTTGTTACGATCTTTAATCCTAGTAAGCAGTTACCGGTCATGTCGATACAACGGTTTCAGCGTTGGGTAATTTTCTTAATGGATTGTAATTACACCATTAAACATAGGGCGACGAAAGCACGCGCGAACGCTGATGCTGTTTCACGACTACTAATGGGGACTGATCTCAAATTTGGCAAAAGTATACAGATGCTTAATATTGATGTGGCACAAGAATTGGATAATGCAATCGAAAAGTTTCCAGTGAATGCGGAACAGATTACCAAATTCACAGCTAATAAGGAGCCGTTATTATTGAAAGTTCAAACAATGATTCAAAACGGTTGGCCTGACGTTAACAAAGACCCAAAACTACAGTCGTTTTGCAGACGAAGACTTGGCTTCTCATTATACAAGGGCGTTATTATTTACGAAACCACTAACGCGTATTCTCGAGTAGTTGTGCCGACACAGTTGCGATCAAAAGTCTTGGATATGTTGCATACTGGTCATTGGGGTACGGTACGAATGAAACAATTGGCGAGGCGATACTGTTGGTGGCCGGGTATCGAGAATGTTATTGAACGGGTGGTAAAGACTTGTCAAGCATGCCAGCACAATCAGATTGAACCAACCAAGCAGTTTGAACAATGGCCTTCACCTACACGACCTTGGGAGCGAATCCACATTGATTTTGCAGGACCATTCATGGACGCAATGTGGATGGTAGTAATTGATGCGTATTCTAAATTTCCGTTTATTACGCGAATGGTGAATACAGTGACCAAATCCACGATTAACGCATTAACGGCAATCTTGTTGCAAGAAGGATTCCCCAATACCATCGTCATTGACAATGGTACGCAATTTACTTCCGCTGAATTCAAATAATTTTGTGAGATCAATGGTATAAATCATTTAACAACAGCACCATTTCATCCAGCTTCCAATGGTCAAGCAGAGCGTTTCGTGCGAACTTTTAAGACTGCAATGGAAAAAATCATGTGGGAAGGAGAAGTAACGGATAAAACTAAAGCGTTGGGCACGATGTTGTTTACGTACCGGACAACGCCAAATCCGATTTCCGGGAAATCACCAGCGGAACTTCTGCATGGCCGACAACCGCGAACTCTACTATCATTAATGAAACCGACGAAGTTTTTTCCAAATAACACTAGTTCTTTAAAGTCATTTATGCCGAATCAGAGTGTCTTACTACGAATGTATCGACCAAAAGAACATTGGGTTCAGGGAACCATCATCAAGCCGATTGGACGTATGATGTTCCTGATTCGGACAGGAAACGGTGTTCATCGTCGACATCGAAATCATCTACGTGTTAGATATGGTAATGATGAATTAGAGTTAGAGCAAGCACTCAAGATGGCAGCAAAGAACGCAGAAAAGAATGCAGAAATCACGCAACCTGATCAGATAGATGATACAATGACAAAAGACGAAACATTATCCAGAACGGTAAAGCAGCCAGAGCCAGCTCATGGAATACCTGCCACAACTGCACTCCGACGGTCAACACGCATACCAAAGCCAGTTGTTCGTTTTTCATTCACGTAAGGACATTTCGACGGGGAGGAAATTGTTATGTACTGCGTTTTGTGTGTTGTACTGCGTTGTACTGCCGAGTCCGTGTACATAGTAACGAGATAAAAAAGTTGTTGATTGTACATCATTTTCATATACTTGCTGTCATTTTACTATTACTGAAATTCTCTTAATAAACATCTTATCATTTGTCTTCAGTGTTTGCCTTCTTTGATTTCTTTTCCGATGTCTACAGTGAAAACCTGAGGTGACCCGAAAAAACTGTTTGCAGATTCGTATTCAGTGATTCCAAAAACATAAAAAAACTGTTGAGAAACCAGACGAGTTTTTCTTTTTTTTAATTTTTATTGTACCGTGTAATTATAATATTACCTACTTATGGCCCGATGGTCAAGGTAACCCCGCAAGTACGTTGTGATCACGGTTCGTAAACTATAACGGTTGCCTCATCCGCGAACCAACATATAGCTACAAAAACGTCATCGCTAGGCCTTACTCGTAGGTTGCCTGGTAACTGGTAAATTTCAGTCAGGAGAGTGAGTGCGGTAAAACGTCACTTGGACATATTGTTTAACCATCAGAAAATTCGTACTGAATTGAATTTTTAAATTACAATTGTTATTATTTAACTTGTATCAATTAAAGTAAAATAAGGTCCGCTACGGTCAATTGCATCAAATATTTAAGCTCAATTTAACTTTAAGCGTCACAATACTAGGCCAGCATCTAACTAGTCCGAAACTGTCAAAAGCATGCGCCGATCAATGTTTAACATTTAACGCAGCTCTTGAAAACGATAATTAATTCGACGGACGAATATACATATTTGACAGTTTCGAACTATGTGGTCAGGAACAAAGCATAACTTACATAATGTTGAGTATGTGAAATGTCACATTGTTAACACCGCTTAAATTTATGCTAAGCTTAAGAGTTTGGTGCAACTAGCGATTAATCTGCATATCAAGTACTTCAACCGGTATTATTTTAGTGTCATTTTCCTTTCCAAATTTTGACAACTGATCAAAACTGCATTTAACTTCAACAAGCAAGCCTTGACCGGTCTATGGCTGACGTCACAAACGCTACCCCGCATTCCACCCGTCCCTCGTCCTACACTCGCGGCATGAGGTAACCGTTTTAGTTTACGAACCGTGCGTTGTGATAACCTGGTTCTTTTTGGTGGAGCAGCGTATAACTCTTTATAACAAGGAATTTGACACTTTAAATAAAAACGCAACAATTAACTTTAATTAATTATTTATTGGAAAACAAATTGGTAAAAACTCCTCATATCCGCCTCTGTGGGATCGGAGATCTTGAGCGAAAAACCCTTGCGTTTGAAATCAATAAACAAAAATTACGATTCTCAGAAAGTACAGTATAAACCGTTTAACAGATTTCACTTTCGAATATCGGCGCAATCTACTTTCTTTTGATTCACACCGTTGGTGGTTTAATGTCTACACAGATATCGGTTGGAGAACTCCGCTCCATAATTAGATTACTAATTAATTGAATTTCAAATTAACTCGAGTCTTGGTACAGTGTTAGTCACTTCTGATCGTATTCAAAGACTTTTTCTGCTTAATAAACTAACGCACAAAGTGTCTCAGTGGGACCATAGTGTACTTAATTAATGGAGTTAATTAATGAATTGATCAGATGTTTTGGGAGAAGCATGTGATACAAATGCCGCCTTCAGCGATCAATTTGCAAGTAAATCAATAGCGATCACCTGTTTAGTAACCGTTTCAGTATCTCGCAAAGCATAAGCTTTAGGCCAATACATTTTACATACGTTAAAAATAGAATTTGACGAGCTAAATAGTTGCTTCATAAAAAATGTTTACTTTTAGGAGATCTATCGAAATGTGAAATAAAATTTGTACATTCCATTTAAAACAATATAAGTTTGGTGGATAACTCACTTATGGAACATGCTGTGTATATCAAAATAATTTACTAATATAGGACTCATTATAGTCGATAACTTTTATACAAGGTACTTTCCTTTGCAATCAATAGTAAGGAGTTATTGTCTTTTGTGGCTGAGACCGATTTATAAAATTGTACTTTTTCCTTTGGGGAAAAGCTCAAAAAGTCCAATTTGAACGAGCTGGTTTTTAAATCCGAAACTTTCACATGCACCAGAACAGGTTCGAATCCACGTAATCTAATACAGCAAGACATAACCAACTCGGCTATGCAACCATGATAAAGTGAACATTCTAATCTCCAATCAGTTTTTTCAACATTCTTCAGATTTTTTTCTTTCCTTCGCTTTTCTGCGACTCCAGTATTCGCATTTTATGTAGCTGAATCCGCGAGCTTTTGAGATTTTTAAATTACACGCGATGATGTCAATTAAAAATCGATTTCGAAAGCAAACAATAAATTGGATCAGTTTCTCGTCAATCACCGGAAGCATCTGGACTGACGACAATAGTGCCTAAATTAAAAATTGTAAACAGAGTTATTAAACTTGTGACGCCCGATGGAAAGCTTTTATTCACGCGCGGGCGAGAATAATAGGATTTCAGTTATTATTCAACGTCCAGCAGCGAGGCAAAAATATTTCATTGCGTTATTCTTCTGGTGGTCACCAAAATAAACGGCACAATCATTCTTCTTTTTCCCCTCATAATTCACGCGCAAATTCTATTATGATCTTCATAACTTTTAAGAACCTCCTTCTTTCTTTGATTGATTCGTAATAGAAGATCTATTTTGGAAATCGAAACTCTTCATTTTATATTCAATCTTTTATATTTTCTTGAAAATTTTATTGTTTATGTTAGTATTATTCAATGGGACTTGATCGTAACAGTAGATTTAATATTAAGGTGCCTTGGAGTGAAAAACGCGTTCGGTGGTAATGAGCACGCGAACAAGTGTTGGAATACGTCCGCAGCGTCGCGACGCTGGGCGTTGCGAATAGATCGACGGCCACCTGAACGCCAAGCGTCAGTCTCGAAATATTGCACGAGCCGCAAGCATAATTGAAAAGCGCGCTCGCGGACGTTTTTCGCAAAGTGAAAACTTTCAATCGAGTTCTAGTGTTAATTAACGAATTAAATAATTAATTAATTAAAATGTGAACTTTCTTGCTTCACTTAAATATCAATTGATCCAAGAACGAGGATGTGAAAACCTCGGCAAGTGTGTATTTAGGCTTCTAATGGTGCTTTTGGAGATCGTAATAGGACGACAACAAGTGTCGCGCGGCTTTATATTTGGCCAACGGAGGCGTAAGAATAGATAGAGACGGTCTTGCTCATCATATGAGACCGTATAAATATATTTGTCATTGTATTTGGGGAAGGCGAGTGCCAAAATAAGTTGGCCGCCAGTTACAACCGACACGTAGTCTTGCGATGCTTAAATAGAAAGTATTAGGAATTAAGAAAAAGTCTTAAACTCTTCTGTCTTTATATGTTCTAGGGTTTTTGCTTCCATAAATGCGTTTTAACGATACTCTGGGAAGCCAGTTCAAAATTCTGATTTAATTTTTTTTAGATCAAAGAGTAGGTTGATGAAGTCTCATGTTTGTAAATACCCTTTACAAAAGATTTCAGTGAATCGATTCTTTTATGTCCTCAGCACATCAATTTTGAAATTATTCTGCACATTTATAAACGTTCCTATTTTTTAGTATCTTTCTGATTCTTTCAGTTAATTATTTGCAATATTTGATTTTTGAAATTTCATAATGCATGAAAGGATTATGAATGTCAAAAAAGGAGTGTTTTTTTTTTTGTTTATAAAATCTGAAATTAATTTTAATTTTGAGTATCTATTAAATGATCCATTGATTTTGTGTGTGGTCTTACATTCCTTGAGAACGCGAAGATGCATTTTCAATCAAAGAATTGGAAGATTTACTTCCAAGAAATGATTTATTAGTATTCATTGCGTTATGTTTCCCAAACGTTTTCAACTTGTTATACGAACGTGTCACAATGATGATCGGTGTTTATGTTCCGAACACGCTGTTTATTGTTACTGGAAGCACTGCTGCAAATGAAATTTGATTTATATAATAAAAGAGAAATATATTTTTCCTTGAGCTCTCAGTAGATTTAGAAGTCGTCACTTTTTCTGAGGTGGCCAAAAAAATATTTACGGCCTTCCTTCACAGAAATACCTGGAACAATAACAATCCGAATCCGAGTCCGGCAATTAAAAATATCCACCGCTTCCAAAAATAAATTACTACTCTGCATAAACACTTCGGTGGAGGAGTGCGGAGAAACTGGCACCGGAAAGTAAATTTTCGGCCACTTAGTTACGCCGTTGGTAAATAAATAAAGCGCGCGTGTTTGTTTCGGCACGCGTTTCGGCCTTGAAAGTGCGTGCATTTCCGAAATCAGCTAATTAACAACTGGGAAAATCGACGGTTTTTGATTATTAGAGCGATTAACACAGAACGTGCCAAAACAACGAGGGTCGTTGCAATAACTCAGACATTTCAAGCAAAATTTGTTCATTTTTGTCAAGTTCTGAGATGCAATATTTTAGAACTAATTGGCGACTTTAAATACAGCAACAGAAACAAGTTCCTTTTTTCTTAAAAAAATTATACTACATCGCAAAAGTCAATATAGCAAGCTCGCTATTTTAAGAGACAAATGAAATGAGAGAATCGTAAATCATAAGGTATCTAAAATGAAAACCTTCTTCCCTTAGCGATTTAATAATTCTAATTTCTTCAAAACTTAACCTTTTCCCATTTTACATTTGTAATGACAAATATTTTTTTTGTATTTTTGACACAACTTTTTTGTATTTAAAGTTTGATTCTTTTTCCAATTTATTCCCACTCAAGATTCAGAAATGCCCGAAATTCATTTCATCTGAAACAAACAAATGTAACTTATATAAAAAAAAATAAATTTAAGGTGTACAAGCGTTGATTGAAGTATTTATGGGAAGATGCACAACCTCCGTGTTTCAGCGCGTGCACAACATCCCCGTTACGTCGAACCGCACTTGTCCCTAAATCTACCGCTGTACAGTAACGACCCCGAGCGTCAAGTAAATAAATTTAAAATGTTGGCTTATAGGTTTTACTCCAAGATAAATCTGAGAAATATTCTTACCGAAACCGTGGATTGAAGGAACTTCTTCACTCAACGCCGCAATTCATATTATGAAACTTATAATCTTATTATTTATTAATTTGGAGAAAAATAAATAATACATAACTTTAAAAATAACAAAATATTTATTCAGAAAATATATGCATCAATACAAAAAAACTACGTACTTTCAATTTGATGACAAAATTCTAATTTTTCTATGTGGTTTTAAAAATTTTGTTTGTTTAAATTTTGTCTCCACTTCCCATTTCATGGCGCGAAATAATTTGATTTTTATTAATAATTCTACAATTATGTCTTTATGTTCTGGACACTTGTTGAACCAAGTGTCATGTTTATTTTGCATTGCAGTTATCATACTGGCTTTAATTTTTTTACTAATATTATATTCCGCTTTATAATTTTGGAAATTAAAGTCGAATGTTTGCAGCAAAAAAGTAACTATTTCAGAGAAACTTTCAGTTGGCCGAACCAAATATTTAATTTCTGTTTCTTTAGTTCCATAATCTCGGTAAAATAAAAGTAATTCGTTTGAATTTAAAAATAATGTATCGTCCTTAATCATCTCTTGCTTGCAAAGATGGCAATTTACTTTCTTAAATAACTTATAACATAAATATCCGGCCACATAAGCATTAGTACATGATTCTAATGTAAAGTTCTCCGAAATTAAACTGTATTGAATATCTTTTGTTTGAAAGCTATTGTTTTCATCCTCTTTTAAAAATTGAGATTGGGTGGTGAGCAAATGTTGTTCGTCTGTTTGAGAAATACCACTTAAATTATCAGTAGGGTCAATTTTATTATCGTTATTTACTTTTAAAACGTCGTCGTTATGTACATATAAAATGTCATCATTATCGATTTCACAATTAGCTGATTCTACCGACATTTGCAAACGAATGTGCATGTTATGTTGTAAAGCAATACGAAATTCTCTAACCGAAGGATGAGGATTATAACCACCTCTACTCCTAATGACTGAAAACGCATTTTCAATGGGATCCTGGTTCAGTCTTGAAGTCAATAAATATTTTTTCCCTTCATGTTGTAATGTTTGCCACAGTTTTAAAACTGCAATAATTGTCCACTTGAATCCATCTAAGCAATAAATATTTTTCCGTTCTTTCCCATTTTCAAAGAACTTAATATTTTCAAAATAGATTTGGGCTTGCGTCAACGAGTAGCAGGGCAATAACTTATATATGGATAAAGCGCATTTATACGGATTTGAATCACCTACTGTTTTGCTATTTAAACAGTCAAACACATTATTAATATCTTTTATCTACGACTAAAATATAATGGAAGTATTATATGTGTGGTTTGTGAACAATAATGCCATGCAATATTCTCTTAGGGAATAATGAAGAGGGATTAATAGTCATTATTTCCTCTTGCTCACCAATTACAAAATTTCTCTAATCAAATAATACCATGGCAACAAAATACACAAACTCAAAACTGTCATTGTTAAACGCGTAGTGTTTGTGAATTTAATAATTTAACAATTTAGTCGTAGATAAAGTAGAGTATACTACTCGCAATAATGGCTATTATTCCCTCGGAGTGTCACTCCCTCGCGCTGCGCGCTCGGTTCGTAAATACTTTTCCTCGGGAATAATAGCTATCATTATTGACTCGTGGTATAATCTACTATTATAAATAATGCAGTGTCTACTGCAGTTTCAGACTGTAATTGGCCTGTACTGTAACATGTTAAAATTGCCGCAGAGACAGAATTGCTGAAAATTTGCGCAGCATATTTTACCCTCATTTTTTGAAATGTTGTGGGATTAATATGCCTGCCAGTTATTTTGATCATCGATCGTGTGACAGTACTTGCGTTATCTATTTTGTATGTATTTATAACATCTGACCAGCGGATCTTCTTATTATTTACATAGAGTTCTAATTTTTCGTTCATAAAATTATTTCTTAAATTTTTTAAAATATGAGGAGCATCAAAACAAATAAATATCTTTTTCTTATTTACTTCTATGGTAGGATTATCTCTTGTAGCCCCTAAATGTGTTATAGCATTCCTGTTATTTGCCCCTTGGTCACAGACAATAACTCGTGGATTTAATCCAATATCTTGTAGTTTTTTTATTACTTCCACTATTAAAGTTGTTATTTATTATATTCCCGATTACTGGACCGGAAGAAGCATAATAACAAAAAGGTACTTTCCATTTATAAAGAAGTCCTCTTAAATAAAACAGTAGTCCATGGCTAGCTAAATTTGAGTTTCGGCCCAGCGTCGCAAAATCCTCAAATCCTTCTATAACATCGTAATATTTATTGTAACTAAGGTCTTACCTCAGTGAAATTTCGTCAAACATTACGACGCACATTCTTTCGTCTGCTGTCATACTTATAATTTTAGTCCTTAATTTATTAATTAATACTGTATTGACTCCCGTTTTTAAATTATATATCTGAAAGAAAACTCACTTAGCATCAACTTCATACTAAAAAAGAAAAGTAAATACCTTAAGCCACGATTGGATGGTAGATATTCCAGGTAGTACGAAATGTAGAGTGCTTACCAAAAACTTGTAATTACTCGGCGATTTATAATATAAGGATAGAGCCAAATGTTTTTCAGTTTTTGTCCACATAGTTCGTTTTTTGTGAAAACATTGCATATACACTAAAGTTTTAACTCCAGGTGATTTATTTTTTAATAAATTTGAAAGAATATAACGGGTGGAAAAGCACAGTGCCCGCTGTCTAAGTCTTATATTAGCAGCATTTTTTCTTTTAATATTTTTTCTTAATTCAATAATCCTTTTCTTTAATTGTTTTTTTCGAGGTGTATCGTAACTCTGAACTGGGGTGGATGTAGCAAAACGTTTGAAAATTATTCCTGAAGAACTGTCACTGTCTTGCTTATAAGGCGAAGGAGTTCTGTTGGAGACAACAGGTGTGACAGGTCTTTTAACAGGACTACCTATCAGTTTTATTATTTGTAATAATGACTATCACCGTTGTTGAAATCACCTTGTTGAAATCTGCTGTACGTACGTACTCGGTATATGACAAGAGGTATTTAAATTTTGATAGTGCATTTCGAGTTTAGAATACAAACAACAAATTTTTCTGAGAAATTAATAATAAAAAAGTGTCCATCCGGGAAATCAAAATGAAAATAACGTCAAGCGGAAACATCAGTTGGTTCGTTGATTTTTCTTGTTCAGTTAACTTTGTCAGCATCTTTAAGGGAACATGTAGAAAAATTTACTTTTTATGAACAAGAAATATCAACGAACCAACTGATGTTTTTGCTTGATTAAGTTTACGGCTAATACTATTTTACGAATTATCGCTTAAAATTTACAATATTTTTCAAAAGACCAGAAGTATGCATTTAGTATGCTCTAAAGAACATTATTTGTATTTACATCTTGTCTTTCTATTATGTAAAAAAGAAATGGAAGCAGTTTTTATTTAATTGTTAACAACGCAATGTAACAAAATCGTGTTTTTTCAATATCTATTTCTTTTGTAAAAAGCGTTCTATGTAAAGAAATATTTTCATATTAGGAATTTGTCTAAGTAAACACAGATTTAAGAACGAGATGATATTTTGTTTTTGAAAGATTTAAAACAGCATTTTAATTCTGAAACCGTATAAAATAAAATTTAAAAAAATTGATTTTTGATCATAATTTTAGCAAAATATTGCATTAAGTCACTACAGTTTGTTGATTACACTAAATTTCATCTAACTTTCGATTATCGTAATTTTTCATTTTCGAGAATTTCTATTTTTCAAGTTTGGAATTGTGTTGTTTCGTATTTTGATTGATGCATGGACCTACTGCAATAAAAAAATTTCGGAAAAATCAATAATAAAATTTTTTTCCCATTTATTACGAACTTTTGAAAGTCAGTGTAGATCTGAATTAGCATAATATACGACGAAATGACATGACAGATGCCGCAAGGCTGTTTCACGAAAGTTAGAAGGAGCTTAGCTATATAAGAATTCTCTGGCTTATCGATCGGCATATATTGGAAAAATGAACTGAATATTCACTTGTCGCATTTCGGCCAGCACGACTGCATCTGTTGTAGCTATCAGGTCATAAACCGACAAAAAATTTCTCCGAAACCACCGCTAGGGTCACTTTCAGCCCCTTACAACTTCACTACTAAAAGCGAAAGTATTCGTTCAGTTAGCCTGCGTAACAGTAAAAACCCGCATTTTTAAACTCTTTATAAAGAGTGATCTAAATGTAATTTCACCCAAAAAAATAAAATTTTATATCTATACGGATTTCCAATCCGTGAATGGTGCAGCAGATCAACAGATCTCAATTTTAAAAGTGGCTATTCGCCTAAGAGAGGTTTTGCTGTATAAAATAACCATCACTATATTGATATTTTATTAAACGTTGTTCAATAGGATTTTAAAAAGGAAACTAATTTTGTTTGAACAATATTTAAACTAACGAAAAAACTACTAAAACGAAAAAGTACTAAAAACGAAAAAATTAGTTTAATTTTCTTCTAGAAAACTATTTCAGATATCAAAAAAATATTTCAAAGAATATTTGTTTCTTTTTAAAAATCTTATTCAATGATACCCAACTCGACATATTTTCGAAAAAAAGGGGTGGAATGCAAAATCTCTAAAGCTGGTGGGAGCAAAATGTTTCTCACAAATTAACTTATTTCTTAATAATTCACTTAAAGGCACTACTTGTTTCAGATATGTATCAATAAGCTTTAAATTGTCACAATTAATTAACCACTGTTTACACCGAGCTTCTTCTTTAACTGGAAATTTTAAAAATGTCAAAGACGAAGTTTTTCTCGAATTTTTACAGTCTCTGTAGACACAACAGTGACATGCAGTTGAAGAACTCATTGCAGTGTATGAAAATATCTAGTATAATATACAAGAGTAATTAAGAAATGCAGAAATGCCGCCTGAAATTATCTAAGTTTTATACCAGAATTTTGCAGAACTAATGCTTTAGTTCATGTTCTTGACTACAGAGTATGGCATGCAGCGATCCTACCGGCCAGAACTTTTTAGTGGTACGTTTAAAGCCGTCCAGTTATGTATCTTACAGTAAATACTTGAATCAACGGTACAAGTAAGAAAGTAAGTCTAACGTTCTAGTGGTGTAGAGGAGAAATGATCAAAAGAGTCCCGAGAGATAGAAATTTTAAATCTCTGACTTCAAACAAAACTTTACACAATAAATAATAACAATTATCGGTTTCCAAATTTCTCTCTCTTTTACCAAAATTTTAGTCAAACCCTAAAAGATCCCAGTTGCAATTCCCTTGCTTGTAAGTTTCTGGTTTGAGTTTTAAGTAGTCAGGCATTACCCTTATCGCCCTTTATTTACGGAATGTATTTTTGGCCCTTATCGTGAACACTACTGCATAATTTCGGGATTGAAGAAATGTTTTAAATTGTCAATTACATTACCCAGGCAGTTTCTTTACAGTCAAATTATAAACTATTTCATCGAAAAGTCAACACAAACTAGTTCAAATCCCTTCCCTATCAAATACTTTGTGCCTTTGTATGTATTTTTTGATTATAGAACGACTTTTAACGAACACAATTGTTTTATTTGAAAAAGAAAATCTTTTTCTCTTCTATAATGAGAACGGAAAATTAAATAAAAGTGAACGAAAACGGAGCACCATATATCTACTTAAAGATAAAAAAGAATTTTGAAATAAAATAATGTTTATAATTTATTAAGTCGTTCTTTAAAAAATAAATATGTAAATAAAAAAAGCAAAAAAAGTATCAAGGCAAGGACTCAAACACCGGATCCTCCTCCTATACATATAATAAGTACAAGCGCCATCAAACTCGTAGTCATACATATTTCGATAAAATGGCTTATAAATAATTTGACTATAAAAAAAGCACACTTCAAATATTACGCCTCTCGTCGGAAAAAAATCCATTGCACAGAATCGGACTTTAGATACGAACCCAGCGTCCTTGATTTCCTGAGATAGCAGCGATGACTAGAGAGCGGATTTCTAGCTTTTATGCTTTTCATGAGGGATAATAGGAACGCAAAACTTTTCATACTCTGTAACTAATTCAAAATTTGATATTATTTGACACATACTTTTTTATGCTTTTCTTTGATATTTTTACAGTTTCATGCATATTTAATTTTATACGCATATTTACTGCTCTTTTATCTTTTCAAGTTTTAATTTTTTATTATCGTTTAAATTTTTTGATCTGTTATCGAAAAAATGAAAGCGAAGTTTCTGGAATTCATTACAATTACAATTCATTTTTTAATACATGCCAATCGATCGATAACCCAGAGAATTTTTATATAGCTATCTTCTTCTAAGTTTCGTGAAATAGCCATGTCATCACTCTATCTTTTAATCTTTTTAACACCTCATCGATTCAAGAAATTAAATGTAAAGTCAAAATATTGGATTCTTAATGCTCGTATTTTCACGGATCGCCTAGAACACGTCGGCGCGGGCGCCGCGCCGTGGTCAGCATTGTTTGTGTGCTATCAGACAATCTTACTAACAAATTGCAAATGGCCTTTCGTATTTTACAAATAATTCAAACGTTTGTTGCAACTTAAAAGCAAGCGCAATTAGAAGAGCTTCCGGTTGTATTTAACTTCTCGTTCCAAGCGTCCTCCGCTTAGCGCTAGCTATCGAATGCTTACTTCACCTAAAAGTTTGACAGCTTTTGTCATTTCTGTAACTTCCTACAATTTTGACAGTGTGAATGATTAGTGAGTTCGAGCAAGAAACGTTAGTAAACATTTTGCAACCCCGCATGTAGTTATACCATTGAACAGGAATGATCTCAAACAATTTATAATCCACAAAGTTTTCCATTATTGATCGAGTTGGACGAGATAATTATTAATTACTAATTAGTTAAACAACATGGGCATATTTTCCGAAAAGTTGCGCAATGCTTGTTTCTTTTATAAGACCCAACTCGATTTATATTCCCAATTAAGAAGTCAAAGTTGGTCTATGTTGCACCCCCTTCGGCTTGATCTTGAAAGATAATTATGTCGCATCAAATTCTTAGATTGCCTTTTGTTACTAATTTTTTCTCTGCTTCATATTTTTGAGAAATACCCTATATTTCACCTTGTGTCCAGCCTTATTAATTCGAATTCATAAATTATCAACATCTCGAATTATTTTGATTATTCTGAAATTAAAACCGAATTATTTAGACTGCTCTTTTACTTTATTATTCCGGTTTTACCGAGAGCCAAATATTTTCGGAAAAAATTCTGTTTGCTGATGTTATTCATTGAAGTTCCTTTATTATTACAATTTTTGCTTATTTTTTGAATGTTTTGGAAAGATTTATTTCATGTGTAATTGAGGCTTTTTTCAAGATGTTTATTAGCTTTACGTAGGAAATGAAAAAGCGATTTTTTTTGTTTATTAATGTTGTCATAACAGATACAAAACTGTTTGCTCAGAAAAAAAAGTTGAATCAATATATATTTTTTTTTTTTGGTTGAACACAAGCAACACATTCATTTATTCGAATGAAATAATATAAATAATTAATTACTTTCTGTCGTTACTTTGTTATGTTTTACGTTTTTTTGTATTTGCGTGGGAAAAGGATAATTTCTTAAATGGTCTCAATCTTTATTTTCTTAAAAAGTGATAACATTACATAATTTGATGATTACAACAACTGAACTGTTTATCGTTCTTTTTTACAATAATAATAATAATAATAATAATAATAATAATCTTTATTTTCAAATGTAAATAAATATGTGTTGAACAATATAATTAATATAAATACATTTGAAAACCACTAGGCGCGGTTCAATACACAGCAAACGCTGAGATTGGTCTTCCACCGAAACCTAGAAATGAGATAAAAAAAAAACAACCGAATACGAAGCTTAAAACTAACTTACTATAATAATTAACTAAAGAAATTTCATAATTGTATTAACTATTTATTCATCCCGCTAGTCTAAAATTAGCACAAATTAATGAAGAAAAAGATAATAAAAAAGTAATAACATTCTGTGACAACAACACTTTGCTATATTGCTATGGATTTGTAACGGAGGATACGAAACATTTGCAAGAATATACCTATATACATTATTTACGTTGAAATAAATAACTACGAAACCTTTTTTTAAACATGGCTAAGGAACGACCTTTAAAAGAATCGGGAATTGAATTGTACACGTTAGATATTTGGTATCTGAATGAACGTTTAAATAACGTACTTTTATGGATAGGTGGTGTAAGTGTTCCTTTGAATCTAATATTGACATTATGAATGTCAGTTCGAAACTTAATTTTCCTGTAAAGATAAAGAGGCATCTGATCTATGATGATTCTATGATAGAGAGATGAGGTTAACAGCTTTCTTCTGCTAGACATATTCAACCAGCCAGCTTCTTCTAATTTATATGTTACGTGCTCATATTTACGGATGCCGTATGTAAGCCGTAAACATGAATTTTGAACTCTTTGAATTTGAGCAACACTGTCCCGTTAAACAAGGCCCGTAAACTTCGGAACAGTAATTTAACTGCGAAAGAACCAGGGAATCACAGAGCAAGATTTTAGTACTTACAGATAAATAACGTCTATGGGGGTAAATAAGTTTTAAATTACAGTAAGCTTTCTTTACCACATTTGCAACATGAGTTCGATACCTAAAAGAATTATCAATAACTAGTCCTAAATTTTTAGCTTCATTTTGCAATGGAATTTTAGTGCCCTTAATTTTTAAACTTAATATGTTTTTTAGTAAAGTGCAGTCATCGGACTTACCAAATAAAAGCAAGGCCGATTTTGAGGCGTTAATAGTTAAGGAATGCGCTTCAGATATTTTTACAATTGCTGTAAGGTCTGCTTGAATTTCAGATAATGCTTTCTGCCGATCACAAATGTTAAATGAATGGTACAACTGTGTATCGTCAGCGTACATATGAATTTTGCAAGTTTTAACGTATTTATATAATGTTGAAGTGTAAATTATATACAACAATGGTCCAAGAATGAACCTTTGCGGAACACCACAGATAACCGATCTTTGATTAGAAACTCCTGTTGGCATACGAACTCGTTGCGTTCTTCCAGAGAGATATGATTCGAAAAATGTAACTGCAGATTCACTAAGACCGATGTATTTCAAAATAGCTAACAGAGTGACATGGCTTAAGGTATCGAATGCCTTACTGAAGTCCAGTAAAGCGAGAACAGTAGATTGACCCCGATCTATAGCAGCAATGAAATCATCCGTGATATGCAAAAGAGCAGTGGTACAACTATATCCTGGACGTAAACCCGACTGACATTCAGGCAAGATATTATTTACTGTAAGAAACTCTCTTAATTGAACATTGATGATTTTTTCTAAAATCTTTGACATGACAGGAAGGATGCTTATTGGACGAAGGTCCTTAAATTCAGAAGGTGTAGAAATCTTAGGTACCGGTATCACAATGGCATCCTTCCAACAGCTAGGAAAAAAAACTAGATAACAAGCAAGAATTAATAATGTGGGTCAAATATAGAATTATATAAGGACAAGAGTAAAGTATCATATCTAAACTAATATCATCATGACCGACTGCCTTGCTTTTGAGTTGCTTAAGAATTTTTAAAATATCCGAAGACTCAACAGATCTAAAATAAAGTTTTGGAATATTATTATTTAAGCAATTTTTTGTATAGAAATCTAGTGAATCGGAATTAACAGTACTCATAACAGGTAAACTGTTAAGAAAATAGTCATTCACATCGTCTGGTTTTTGCAAGCAATCTGGAATGATCGTTCTGGATTTTGAGATACTTAAAGAATTTAATTCCTTCCACATCGCTTTGGAATCGCGGCTTTTGGTAATGTAATTAAAATACGCTCTTTTCTCTCTAATTATTGCTTGATTGGTAAGATTTCGCAATGATTTATAATATTCCCACTTAGCCAAGGTACGATATTTAATAAAAGTGGATTTGGCTTTATCGCGAAGAGACATCATCAACTTGATGGTGTCTGTGATCCAAGGAGCCCTTTTCTTGTTTATCCGGACTTCACGTATAGGAGCATGGAAATTAAATAAATAAAGCAATTGAGAATTAAGAAACGTTATTTTATCATTAATGCTTGCCATATGAAAAATGCGGTCCAGTAGTATAAGTAATAAATCATTGTAAAATTTTTCATGATCAAAGTTCTTGTAACATCTGTAAGTCCGCAGGGTGGGAATAATTTTAGGTATGTTTATTAAGAGGTCACAGTAAAGTAGTTCGTGATCAGATAAATGCAGATTGTCAATACCAGTTTTACTTACGCTACTGCCATCCGATACACATACAACATCAATTAAAGTTTTCGAATTGTCAGTAAATCTGGTAGGTTCAACTATTACCTGTTCAATTTTAGTCATTTTTAATTGAAAATATTTAATAGATTTTACAAAATAACTCAGTATTTATTTGTTACTTAACAATATACTCACAATGAAGCTGGATAAGAAAAATTAATAACTTGTTAATGTGACTTTTGATTAAAACGAAAGGTTTTCAGTGTTGCCACGCATTACAACTAAAATTCCCCATATACTAAGAAGATCCAATATTTTTCATATTTTTGTTCAATAAGTGACGCAAAGTAGAAAAAATAGTATATTATACACGTTTCACAAGAGGCATTGTAACACTCGTTCCGTTGGGGCACTCCTAGCTAGTCGTACCCCAACCCCACTCGTGTTACAATAAGCCTTCTTGTGAAACTTGTATAATAATATACTATTTTAAGTATATACATACACCACCTCCCCGGCCAGCACGATCTCTGCGTACTAAAAAATAACCAGGAATTTGAATTATACTATTATCTATGTCCTTAGTTAGCCATGTTTCGCTCAGTGCAAGAATATCTAAACGCGTATGAAATAAATATAGTTTAATATCGTTAATTTTTGACACCAAAGAACGTATGTTAAGATGGGATAATTTTAAATGGTGATTCATAATGATATCCTCTCGTAACAGCAATCTAAATAATGTTAAAATACATAATAATGTAATTAAATACTAAGTACAAGTCCGCACAAGCAAACTCCTAAATCGATAATTTCTTAAAATTTAGTTTTTATAATTTTTTAATGCGTCGACCAAGTAGAGAGTCAGGCAAGGTAGGGTCTACTCAAGCTCGTAAAACAAATTAGTAACACTACACTATTACTTTAAATCATTCAAAGATTAATGATTCCTACTTCTTTTTAATTGAATTGAATACACAACATTTATTCCCTCCTTAAAGAATGGGAAACAACGTAATCAAAATTATTTTATGAGAACAAATTTTATGAAATTTGTAATCTTTGAGGTGGTCGGCGTTGTCGAGTAGACCGACGCAGGATCTGCGGGGATGTCTCCTGTTGCTGTTGTGACTGCACTGGGATTTCAGATGTTCTCCCTGTTTGTTCTCCAGCAGATAAATGATTATGTTGATGTTGAGGATGATATGTAGGTACTTCGACTGCTTGGTGGTGGTTATAAAAATTTACTCGGCGAGGTTTGTTGTTATTGAAATCTCCATGAAATGTAACTTGATCTTCGTTCTTAATTTTTGGTAGATGACGTGCTCGAATTTGATCCACGTGACGTTTGAAGGGTTTACCATTGAAATCTATTTCATAATGTAAGTCTCCCAAACGAGTAGTAATTGTACCAGGGATCCATTTATCCATTCGCACATTTCCTGAAAGAAAGTACACAGGTTGCTTTGGATTAAATTCACGAATGTGTCTTCAGGTCTTAGAAGATCTAATCTTGTCCTAATATTTCGTCCTAAAAAGAGTAAGGAAGGGGGTTGATTTGTGGTCATGTGAGGTGCTTTCCGATATTGACGCAAGAACACATTCAAATTATATGTTGTAATGAAGTTCGGGTTGTGTCCATTGCTTTCATTGCATCCTTCACTGTCTGTACATATCTCTCGGCTTGTCCGTTTGTCGCTGGATGGTAAGGAGCAGTCAATTTGTGATATTGACACCACAGGAACGCAGAAAATTTGCAAATTCCGAGGACGTAAATTGAGTTCCGTTATCTGAAACGATGGTTACGGGAGCTCCATAGGTAGCAAACAATTCTTCAAGAATTGTAATTGTTGCAGCTGTTGTCATGGATGTTGACGTTTTCACTTCCAACCACTTGCTATAGGCATCTACGACGACGAGAAGCATAACACCTGCAACTGGTCCAGCATAATCAATATGTACACGTTCCCAAGGTCCTTTTGGGTATTCCCAGTGATGATCTCGGAATTTCGGCGGAATATGTGCATGCTTTGCGCATTCGGTGCAGGACTTGGAGACAAGTTCGATGTCCGCGTCGATTCCAGGCCAGAAGACGAATGATCGGCCATGCCTTTCATCTTGACGATGCCGACATGGGCAGCATGTAGATCGTTCAGGATTGGTTGCCTAAGAGATGCAGGGATAACAACACGATGTTCGAACATCAGACAACCTCCAGATAAAGTATAATTATTTTCAGGGGATTTGTAGTTATTGTGAGCTAGATTTTGACCATTTTCAATTAACCTGACAATATTACCTAAGGCTGGATCTTTTCTCGTCTCTCGTGCTATGTCTTGTGCTCGAATAGGTAGTTGCTTGATTTGGCAAAATGTAAATTGATCAAATTCATCTTTTTCTTCTTCTTCTTTGATTTGATGCGTCTGACGAATTGAAGGTAAAGGTAAGCGAGAACAATAGTCCGCATTGGCGTTGTCCTTTGTTGGTTTGAATTCGACGTCGAAGTTAAAATGTGCTAAATAATCAGCATAATTTGCCATTCGACTTATACACAGCACTGGGAGTGATTTTTCTGGATGCAAAATCTGAGATAGGGGTTTATGGTCCGTGATTAACGTAAAATGACGAGCATAAACATAATGAAGAAATTTTTGAACAGCCCAGACAATAGCTAATGCTTCTTTATCCATCTGCGGATAATTTTGCTCTGTTTTGCTTAATGTTCGGCTAGCAAATGCGATCGGTCTTTCTTGTCCATTACTTAGCCTGTGTGATAAAACAGCTCCGAGTCCAATTTTACTCGCATCAGTCGCTAACAATAATGGAAGAGACGGATCGTACGGCATAAGAACTTGAGGAGAGATTAGTATGTCTTTGATTTCATTATAGGTACCAGTAATCCTCAGTTTACCATTCTTCTTTGTTACTACGTGTGTTGTAGAAGCCCACTCTGAATAATCAATTCTTTCATAAAATCCGGCAGCTATCTTATTATCAATTTCTTTAGCATAGGCAGCGCGTAATGCCAAAGGAATTTCTCGAGCTCGAGCGAATACTGGTGAGCTATTCTGTTTCAGATGTAACGTTACAGGCGTTATTAATTTTCCTGGAACGTCGCTGAAAATATCTTCATATCGAGACAGCACACAATTAAGTTGTCTTTGTTGGTTCAAAGACAGTGTAGGCTTTGTGGTAATCAAAGATCCAATTCGTTCAGATGAAGAGAACAATTGAGCAAAATTTATTTCGTCTACAAAGGAAGCAATCCACTCGCGTCCAAAAAGCGCGTCGAAATCTCCCTCCACAATGTACAAGTCTAACACTTTAGATGTTTCCCCGATTGAAACATTCACTGCAGTACAACCTAAGCACTTAATCCGATGACCGGTGTAACTGGCAAATTGACGATTGGTTTTCTTTAGTCTGCGACTAGGAACCATCTTGCTAAAATTTCGCTGACTCATTATTCCACATGGCGCTGCTGTGTCCAATTCCATTTTAAACTGATGTCCCTCGATTTTCACTTGAATGAAATGTTTTGCAACCCCATTTTTCTCATTCACTACATCGAGTTTTTGCAAAATATCAATGTGTTCTGCTGGCTTCTCTGTCATAGTGATTTGACTAGTTGTTCGTGAAAGAGATTTAGATCTACACACTTTTTTAATGTGCCCTTTCTTGCCACACATGTGACACGTAGCATCCCGAAAAAAACATTTAGCGCGAGGATGTTGTTCACCGCAGCCGTTGCATAAATGTTGCTTACTTGGGCGATTTGTAAAAGTTGTTTGAGATCGCTGACGTCGTTGTTCAAGATCATTGTTAGATAATCTAGGATGGACTATCTTCTTTTTATTTTTAATTTTTTAATTTTTAATATCCTAATTTGTGAGTAGATTCTGGATTTGACTGATCTGGATTTTTGACACTCTTTGACGTATTGTGGGTTGCCTCTAGAGTATATGCAATTTTATATGCATCTTGGAACGTTTCTGGATTTTTCGCGATGATTTCGTCACAGGATTCACGTGATTTAAGACCATGTAGTAATTGTTCAATTAGCATTCTATCAGCAAATTCTCCATATTCACATTTTGAAGCACTTTGTTTTAGTCAAAGAGCAAAATTGGCTACAGTTTCTCCTTCTTCTTGCTTGATTTGTCGAAATTTTATACTCTCAACGTATTTATTCGTTTCTCTGTCGAAATGTTTTATTAGAGTCTCTTTCAGAACATTATACGTGACGCTCTCAGGTGACAGAGGACTGACCAAAAACTTAAGAGCATTGTTCAATTCTCCACCCATGTGAACTCGAGCATAATTGGCATGTAGATTCTCCGGTACTTTAGTAAGTTGGAGTGCCCATTCGAAACGTTGGAAATAATCTTCTACAGGCGCTCCTTCAGATGATTGGTATTCCCCAAATGAAAATGACGGTGGTCTCGAACTTGTACTTGATAGATTAGCAGTACCATCTCCGTTTGCTGCTACGTTTGCTGCCGATGATTGTAGAGCATTGACGAGCATATTTGTGAATGCTTGTAAGAGTTCTGGGGGAAGTTCCATGTTATCCACACAGTTTCAACTTAATCCCACTTCTGACACCACTTTTGTATTTGCGTGGGAAAAGGATAATTTCTTAAATGGTCTCAATCTTTATTTTCTTAAAAAGTGATAACATTACATAATTTGATGATTATAACAACTGAACTGTTTATCGTTCTTTTTTACAATAATGATGCCTACTTCTTTTTAATTGAATTGAATACACAACAACGTTTAAACAATTTGACTATTTCCAAATTGAGCAATTTTACTTTCAATTTAACAAAAAAATATTCGAATAAATAAATTAATGTGTTGTTCATATTTAATTAAAATCGTTTTCTAATCAGCGATTGTAATTCTTTATCTTCTTTGCTTATGGTAACCATGGGCTCGGTTTTGACGTCCGTTTTCTGAAAGTTCTAAATAAATAATGGGGTTATAATTTATTTTAACATTCAGATTTACCTGCGCTAGATCCGATTGATGTCAGCGTTGATTCTGTTGAATTATCTTTTGCAGTCCCTAGCCAATTACAGCCTAAATTAAGTTGCACCTTTGAGGCACTCTTATATAGATTTTCGAGACGCGCAATCAAAAACAAAACTTGTCTGTTGATAACTCTGAAATCCGTCTGGTAGCAACAGGAAACGTTGACTAATCTTTGTAGATCTTCAATTACCAGCTGTCTTTCTTGTGTGTGAATCAAAGTTCTGACCTGTTTGCTCACGTTAAGCTCCAAATACTCACCCAAAATTGTAAAATACGGGTGATTTAAAATAATATCGGAGTTCAAAAGCTCTTGTGCCAGAACGGAAACCAGATGTCTTGAAGGCTCACCGCGTATGTTTAAAGTTTAAAGCAACGGTTAGTAGAGTTCCTAGGATGAAATTAGGAGGAGGGAATGGTATAATAATTCGACCCCCTTAGCCATCTCAAAATTAAATAAAATCAGTTTGTTTGTTTGTCTTTATCGTATTTTCTTTACTTACCAGAATAAGTTGGATGAAGAGCGACATATAAAATTATCACAAAGAAGTACCATCGTTGTGTGTATAATATAAACCATGCCTTTCGGGAATTAGAATTTACATTTCATCGGAGTTACTCCGTGAATTGGGAGAATGTTTTTTGAAATGCGATTCCTTATCATTATAATTATGCGGTGAATTCGCATACGTATACTTTGAAGGAATCTGCAAAATTGCAACTCATACCTAAACGATTTTACATAGTTTTTTGAACCAGAATGCTTCAGTTTAAATTGAGAATTGAATAATGAAATGACTAATTCTGTTTGTTTTCTAAAGCCGTTTGCTTTAAAGGTGCGTTTGATTTATGAAGGACCAAAAAAATGCAAAAAAAATCAATTACAAATAAATATCCAACCGTGAAGCTTTCTGTATCACAAAATCTTTTAACCGGACACTAAATCTCTCACTATACACTTAACGTTTCACCGTCGTTCGACAGGTTCGTCAGCTGATTTTGTGATACAAATTTCATCGGACAAGAACCAACTTTAAACGTGAAGCTTTCGCTAATTATAGTGATTAAATTGTTAATTCGAGAGCTTTATGACACGAAGTAGGTCAAACGGTAAGGAAAGATGCTGTCGGAAAATTAGGATATTAAGGACTAGCGGAAGATCAAAGGAGCGACGCACACAAAAGCGATTTCGTAGTCTTTATTGCTTTTGGCTGAGGAACGCCGTTAATTGGACGTTCGAAAAACTTCACAATACACATTTTTATTTACACACAATACAGGACAATCAAATTTCTATTCTTACGCTATTTTCGTCGGGCCATTACGAAAGCGGCTCTATTATTAGCCCAACCCTTGCAATTTCAGGCCTTAAGGACTTTAAAAATAACATAAATGACGGCGGCGCGGCGTGCGGCGTCCCGTTTTATATAAGATCGCACTAAATAAAATGGATGTGTAAAATATAAGTGCCAAGACAATAAGTGCCAAAGCATTGTTTCCACGCACCTCAGTTCGAATATCTTCTCATCGATGTCAGGAGCGCCATGAGCGGCAAGAAACAGGAAGACATGGTGAAGACGAGACATTCCAGCATCGAGACGCCCGACTTGGAGGTGGCGGTCAAGGAAAAGAAGAAGCAGGATATGTTGAGGAAGGCGCGCGATAAATTTTTCGACGCGCTCAAATCAAGGAATAATAACAATAATATCGAGGGTGAGCAGCAGAAAAAGTCGAGGACTCAAACGACTTTGAATTACCTCTTCAAGCCATGCCCGAATTCGAACAAGGCGGAGAAGAATCAAGTGTTTTCGAACTCGCAAGCGCAGCAGCACCAGCAGCAAAACGGGCATGTGATCAAGAGGACCTCGTCCTTGCAAAAACAGCACTCCGTGGGAGCTTACCCAATTAAGATAGATGACGTCGACATTGATAGGGGAAGACCTGCGACTGTGTGCGTCGATAAGTTAAACGGTGAAGGGCGTGAGACGGCCGCCCTCGCCTTGGAACGGCCAAGGAAGAAGCTTTCGTTCCGGGAACCGGAAATTATGGGGTATGCCATACAGATAAACCAGGATACTTTTCCAAGGAAAGGTGGGAGGAAAACGTTCACTCCGGAACTGAAAAGAAGTTGCAACAGCTTGAATCATTTGAATAAGATGGGCAGCCTCGATTTGGATGATCTTGAACTGGAGGTAAGAAGTTTTGACTTTAGAGTCTTATTTATGGGAAATATGAATTATTGTATTATTTTAATGGAAGAAAACACTAGTGTGTTGGCTAACTAATTGTTTCGCGATTTAAAGAATGTGTAAACTTATTAATTTCTAACGTCACGCAGTATTATTTAAATATGATAAAAGGATCAACGTCCTTCGATTCATTTGCAATTCGCAAACACTCGCATAAAAGCGTGACATAACGCGAAATATTTAGACAGACAAACAGACTCTGTATTCGCCTTCTGAGAATTTCCTTGGTAAAAATACCGCCGGCTACTCGCAGAGAATAAAGAGCCAACATTTTCATCGTCTCCGGAGTTAATAAAAAGCGTTGTTGATATGCAAGCAGAACAAACGGACGCGTGTTTGAATTTTCGAGATCACGTTCAGAAGCTTTCTTTTATTGTTCTCTGACGAGAGTATTAGCTTAAAGCGCTCCTTGAAATTAAATAACGTCTTGCAGTGTACGAGACGTTAAAAAAAAGTGAAAAATTCAACCGATTTTGCGTCTTAAGATTTTTTTCTGGCGAATTAACAAATTTAAATCGTTTGCTCACATGCCGCAAATCAACTTGAAATCTTCATTTAATCGGCCCCACTAAATATAATTAACGGCAGCAAATCAAAATTTTGTAATCCAATTAAATTTTAGCGGCGATAAATTCGGTGTTTTAACGACGCCGAATAACAATGCCGATCGGTTTTCTTCTTAAATATAACGCGACGGAATCTAAATCAGATTTAATAGCGCACATGTGTATGCCTCGTTAAATTAAATTGACAAGTGAATCATTTGGTTGGCGAGAAGTTAATTTGAATAATTTGCCATTAATTGAGCGATTGATTTTATTATGTTCACAACGCTCGATTTATTTCAGACCAGACGAAATCATCATTTTTATCACCATTACAAAGTGTAAACGAAACAACTTAAAAGAAGCAAATTCGCAGAAACAACCCAAGCAACAGCAATTCACGCTAACAAAAGTAATAGATAATAGGGACGTTCTTTTTCACGTTTAGAGGCAATCGGTTTAAAGTCGACAATCAACATAAAATTTGAATTTAGAGCTAGAGATAGTAACAGTTCTATAACTGCAAATGAGGATAATCGACAGGATACAGACGAAAACGTGTCTGCCGCTGAAGATGTGCATACGCCGACTACTTATAATTTTTATAATGAAACAGAAAACCGCCGATTAGTGTTTAAAAGAATACTAAAGGACATTAATGTAGAGTAACTTACATTTCACGGTAGCTTTATAAATATGTACATAGAAATAAACAGATAAGAAAATTTCTTGTAAATTTTTTCCTGCGAGTAAGTGTCATCAAAAACACATTCTCAGAAAAGGAGAAACGCAACGCTGATTGCCAGTCAGTAGTTAATTAAGAGAATTATTTATTAATTGAGGTTTACAAAATCTGTTATTAAAATAAAGTTGCGACAGAGCCGTGTAATTCAAGTAAAAACGGAATTCCAAATTTGCAGACGTAAGAACTAAGTCAGAGTCTGGCAAAATAAGTCGCTTCGTGAGGCATCTACGCCAGTAAATTTTGGCTTCGGACTTTCGATCAAAATTACTCTAAAACAGAAATAAAGCAACATTCTTTTCAGAATACACGAACATGTCGTCAACGCGCCCGAAAATTTAATATGGTTTTTGTAATCAGAAAACTTAAACCAACTCGATATTTGGGTGATCACTAGGCGGTTAAAAACTTGAAAATAGCGGCCTAAACAAATGATAATTAAGGCACTTTTATGTTTTTTCTCCAAGTAAATTGTTATACATTTTTTAATTCAGACTAATAATACTGATCACAATGTCATCGAGATTAAATGCCACATTTTTATGAACTCTCGTATTTTAGTAGATACACTATAGGAATTCGAAACCACTTTCTTATGTGTATGTATCGTTGCCTATCGTCGCTCTGACGCTCGGTGCTGGAGGTGGCGCAGAGAGATGATGGCGGCTGCAATAAAAACTGCTCGTCCAGTTTGTTTTTTGTTATGGAAAAAATAGAAAGAAAGAAAGAAATACAGGAGATGTAGCTTAACGACTGTGCGCGAAGAAATAGAGAAAAACACAAAAGTGGGGAAGCACCGAACTATTTAGGTGATTAATTAGTTAAATGAAGCCTAATCTTAAAAGTTATCTATAAGGAGAGGCAAATATGCAGAGAAAAAAAGCAAAAAATATGTGCTTAAATATGCGAAGAAATTATTGAAATTATGCAAAAAATTTAAAAAATATGCAAGTCAAATAAGTTCCAATCTATATCGAAAATTTAGTTATTCAAAAACTACCTGGAATACAATAATTATTTTACAAAATGCAATTAAAATAAAACAAGTAGTAATAATTAAAAATTTATTTTTTATTCAATAGTTTAGTATTACGATAAATTTTCTTAAAGTGGATATCTAAATAACGATCAATTAATTATAAAAACTACAAATAACAAAATGGTGTTCAAAGTTATCCAGTAAAAAATTTTGCCTTCTGTCAGAGTATATGTATTTATGAATAGAAAAACTTCTTTCAACGTCGACAGAAGTCAAAGGAGCATTTTTCAGATTTGTTATAATAATTTCAGGAGGCACATTGAAATTTTCTTTAAAATTGTGATATTATAAGGGTTAATCGACTTAAAGTTAAGGAAGTATACGATCTGCTTCAATATTTGTTGATAAATTTCTTATTATATACAAGGTATGCAGTACTTGTTCAAAATATGGAATAATCTTAAAAAACGCATAAAATAATCAAAATATGCAATTTGCATATTTGCCTCTCCCTAGTTATCTACGTCGAGTGACTAAAGTGATCGGAATTAATAACCACGAAATGCGGGGCGCACTCTACAAGAGCAATAAAAATTGAAAAAAAGCAAATGCTTTTCTAAGAAATCCTGATGATAGCAACAGACAAATATCTACGAAACGTCGATGTAATAAGACAAGAAAATGAATCAAAAACCAGTAAATAAAATACTGGTCATTGTTTCGTTGAAATTCACGCTGAACAATCACGTACTGACGTTTCTAAAACATTGCAAAGGATTTTAACAGGATTTACTGCATCCATTGATTATCAGAGCAAAAATAAAGAACGAAATATGTACATAAATTAAAAACGAAGGTAATGATTGAAATTAAGAAATAGAACATTCCTTTTAAATTTATTTCATTTTGAGTTTCACATACGCAATTTTGAACTTATTCACACTACCTAATACTTGACTTTTTTTGTATGTCGTCGTCAATGGATATACAGATCATTTAGTGTATAAATCTGAGTTGAGAAAATATTCGACGAAATGACATTGATAAAAGCCGCAAGGTTCTTTCACGAAAGTTAGAAGGAGATAGCTACATAAAAGTTCTTTGACTTATCGGTCGGCATATAGCAAAAAAATGAAGTGTAAGCTCGTTCTTGAGCTTCCTAGATTTTACTCGAAAAGATTATACGTCTCCAATTTTATATCATTTTTATGGCCTTTCATTAGAAATATCGATGCCATAAGTGTTGAAGTGGCCTTTTATAAATAATCTTTTTTATTTAGTTTTATTAATTTAGTATTATTAAAAACGAAATAGGAATTGGAGAATCAGTTCCTTGAACGACTTCGGTGTAGAAGACCATAATTTTCTATGAAGTGTTTTCCTTAACTTCTTGCAATCATTATGGATTCGAAAGTGGAAGGTTAGAGTGTTCAAGCTGGTGAAGTGAAATACCTGTAGTGGAGAGAAAGAGAGTTTGAAAAAAATAGCCTCTGTATGAAATAGTAAAGAAACAAGAGGAAACCATAAACACATGCTTTCTTTTTGTGAATGACTCAAAACTCATCTATACATGCAAAACGGAAGGTAGAGTAGTTGTGGGAAGAGTAAAGAAGAGATTGTATTATTGTTCGACTGCGAAGAATCAAGAAACCTTTACGATGTTGCAAAAGAAAAAAAAGTTGACCAAACAGTTTCTACGGGGCAGCAGTTGCGGCAGCAACAAGAAGAACAGCAGCACCAGCAGCCATGAGGAAGTCCTTAGTTATTAATCTAAGATTATTATTAGTGAGCGGAATTTGATATTTTGTTCGATTAACTACAAACGAAGCGGCAACGTATAAAGCTACAGCGACGGGTTAATGTGCACCCACTCGTTACCGCCTTGTTCGAAATAAACCGAACAAAATATCAAATTCCACTTACTAATTATTATACAACTTTACGTTAACTTTAGATTTATTTTAATCATCTCCAACAACTTACTCGAGGCGAAAGCCAACAACAACCAATATGTATTTTGTACAGTCGTCGCTGTTAGTAATAGTCTCGATGTAAGTGAATATGATAAATTATAAGTTTATATCCTTTGAGAGGGCTTATTAAATTATCGCTGAAGATAATTTCATTCCTCTAACATGGAACTTTTTTTGTTTCAGAGTCAAGCCATGAGAATAGTGAGGACGGTGGGGCAGGCATTCGAGGTCTGCCACAAACTGTCCATCACAGCTCCAGAGACTGAACCGTTGGATTACGACGAACAAGAGACTCTTACACAAGACTTAGTCAGCGATAGACTTAGTGACGTAACGAGCGATAAACCTAAGAAAGGTAAGACTTGTTGCCTGTTTTCTTTTTTTTCAAGATTTTTCCAAACGTATTGAGAGTAAAACATCAATCTATTCTGCGAAACATACTTAAATATGTAATAAATTAGTTGAGTCGACTTTTGACGCAAACCAATCGTCCGGAAAAAATAAACAGATCGCTGGAAGTAAGATAAACGTCCATATGAAGGATACGGTGATTGATTTGCCTCTCAACGGACGTTTTCGTGCTTCAGGGTTTCGTGAATTGGCTTGGCCCAACAGGATAAAGCAGGACGAGCTATTTTCGTGATCGAATTCGATGAGCAGTTTGCGGACGATAAATTTCGAATTCCCGAACAGTATGGTTTTAACGAAATTGCCCGGCACTATAGGCGAGCTGGATGTAAACATTTAGTCGTCGGCAAAATATTGGTTTATAATATTAATACGTTAACACTTCAAGGATTTTCTTGTGCGAAATGCTTTCAATATCGTTTCATTTAAAAATTACGCCAGAAATGAATGTCAAATATTTTATGCTGCGGCAGGTGCGAAATATTTTGAATATTTGTTGGGGCTTCGCCAGAGAAAATATTTTTTCGTCATAATCGATTGGGGTTATGAAAAAAATTTTGACTCGCTAGTCAAAATTATCGAAATTGTGATGACAGGAGAACTTTAACAACAACCACACTGTAAATTTTTGCAGACATATTTTATTTACAAACAATCTTCGTTCAATCTCTGTCTGTAGGGTGAATGAATCACTCTGTTTATTTTGCTTGAAAATCATCTTTTGGCAGGTGCTCGACGTTTTTGGCCGTGTGTACACATTTTTGGACGACTTTGGTTCGTTCCAAGCACCGTATTTGAGAAAACACTTCCAAATCGCCTCCTACAGCCGCATCGTCTTCATCTGCCTTTCTGAATTATACTTCCAGAATTGCCTGCTCGGTTATTTTTACAATTTTGGGACTGTTGTAGTCTGCTGTTAATTGATTGTTGTCGCTTTCATAGAAACAAGTGATGAAAGCTATCGTTTTATAACGTGCCAACACGAGAAAGTAGAATACGGGTGTTTGTAGATGATCCAAGGACGATCACTGCGAAGAAACAGCGTGCGATGAAAAAGTAATGACTTTTCTTCAGAAGTAACAGGACTGATGAAGGCCATTAAGGTGAAAGGATAAAAGACGGTCACGGCATCCTGGTGTCTGCCTGATGTTCTCCAAAGGTTAAACATGGTGTTTAAAGTTCCATCATGACAATGCGTCGTCACATATTAATGCGATAGCTTTCAATTTTTTAAGGGAAACTAACATCAAAGTTATTGAGCCTCATCCACCATGCTCGCTTGATCTCGCAATGTGCGACTTCTGCCTAGTTCTTAACCTCCTAGGAAAGACTCGCTTACATTCCATTTTCAAGATGAAAAGAAACGTGGAATATGGAATTTTTGTGGCAACAGTAGAGGAATTTTTTAATAATTTGAAATGGGGAAAACTAATAACACTGGTAAAATCACCTCAAGATGGAAAACTCAATGAAAAAGAACCGAAATCGCTGTCTTATTGTTAAAGAAATGACGTAAACAAATCTTTTACAACTACTGGGGGTTACCAACGACTCCTAAGGTCAGTAACAATTCTCATAATGGTGTGTTGTAGACGATCCGTGAAAATGCGAGCATTAAATGTGTCTATGACTACATTGAAAAATATCTTAAAAGCTAACAATAGGTCAAATAGGTAAATACAGAAAGTCAAGGTTAAATTGAGAAAAATAAAATAATAAATGTTTACATTATTTGAAATTTGACGTAAAAAGCTATTCTGTTCAGTTTCCTTTGCTACTAATTTTTTTATTCGTAACTGGTGAATTTTAAAACAGATAAAAAATAAAATAAAATAATTCAATATTACTTAAAGAAACAAAATAATATAAATATTAAGAGAAGTTGTGTGAAGACATCGAATGGGCCACGCAACAGTTACATCTGCACATAACAAGCTCGTCATATAAATTAAATCAGAGCAAATATTGATACGAGAGCCTCTTCCTCTTTCCACACTACAGAACGAAGTACAGGTATAACATTAGCAGCACTTCGCAAGCTGTGTATAAATTTATTAGATGAATTCTATTTCTTTTTTTTGTAGAATTCTTTAAGTTAACAGTTTTTTATTGTGTATTAAATGTACGGAGGTTTCACAACTGTATTTGTTGTTTCAACGGTGTATTAATATTTGTTAATACAAGTAATATTTAACATAATATAAACATTATTGTAAAATATTAGAATATTGTATTAATAATTTACTATACACTGATGAAATAACAAATACAGTTGTGAAACGTATGTACATTTAATATACAATAAAAGTCTTAACTTGAAGAATTCTACAAAAAAAAGTATTCATCTAATAAATTTATATACCTACAGCTAGTGAATTGCTGCTAATGTCATACCCATACTTCGTTCTGCAGTACGGAAGAGTAACTGGTTATACGATGCCTAGCTAAGTTCTTTTATTCACATGTTGCAGGGATGGAATAAAATCGGAGTGAGAGCGAATAAGTTTTAATATAAGTAAGAGTGAGACAAAGTGCGAAAAGAGTACATAGTGAATTGAATAAACGAATGCAGCTGCTCTCGTATCATTACTTGCTTTGCTTTAGTTTATACGAAGAGCTTAAACTGTGCAGACGTAACTGTTTCTTTTATTTGTTTGCTAATATTAGGAAACAAATTTATTTTATGTTTAATGTAAAAAAAAATTACAATCACGCTAATTCTATTCTATTCTGATCTTCATAATTTATGGATGCAAAAATTCTATAATTGGGCTGCAGTCAAAAAGGGGCAACTGCAACCAAAAGTTTATTAACAATTACGTCTTTATTTACTAAAGTTAAAGATCCTCTTGACAAATTCAAACAAATTAATTCTATTTATGAAATTCCATGTCGTGATTGTGATTCTGTTTATATTGGTCAAACATCAAGAACTCTTCACTCAGGAATAATTTCACATAAAAGCGATACATATTAGACTTAGACCTAATGCTTGTTCATTATCTCAACATGCCAATATGGAAAACAATCAGATTAACTTTCAAAATGAAAAAATTTAGATATTGAACTAATTTTGAGTCAAAGAACTTTTCTTGAAATGTGCCACATTTTTTGTAATAATAAAAGTATTTAAAAGAACAGATATTGAGAAACTTAGTTGCATATATACAGGATGTTATCAATTAAAGTGGCAATAATTGTACTACGTATAGAGGACATCAAAATATCCAAAAGTATTTCGTTTCTGATATAACCTCCTAAAGGGACAACTTGGAAAGTATATTTTCTTAAATATCTCTGGAACGGTTTAAGATAGAGGGTTGAAATTTGATATGTAAGACGACTGAAATACAAGAATGAATACGTTTTATAGACGAAATATAATATTATTCACCAGTGGCGTAGATCCAGGGTAGTAGGTAATCGTTTTAATAAATAAGTTTTTATTGTAATTTTTTCCAAAAATCTGAAACAAAAACTGAAAAGTTCAAAAAAATTATACAAGAAATGAACTTCTTCTCCAGATTAACTATTTTCGATATTCAGGTCGAAAGATTACATTACTTCAAAAATTCGAAATTTTTTCAAAAATCAAATATGCCTTGACCAGATTAGCTGCATCAATACACATCTCTTCCATAGGTTTTTCTCAATTTATGAATTAAAAATGTACTCTGATAATAAAATAACGGGCATGATACTCATTCTTGGGGAAAATAGAGGAAACAGTTAGGCTTTACGGTTTACAATTTCGTCTTTGGTATTTTTGGTATCCCCGTTATTACATTACTAGAGTACGTTTTTAATTCATAAATTGAGGAAAAACTATGTAACGGTTGTGTATTGATATTTATAATAGCAGCTAATGTTGTCAAGCCATATTTGATATTTTTTAAAAAATTCGAATTTCGGAAGCAATGTAATCTTTCAACCTGAATATCTCGAAACTTGGTTCATTTCTCATATAATTTTATTCAAACTTTTCAGTTTTTGTTTCAGATTCCTCGAAAAAGTGACAAAAAAAAGTTATTTACTAAAATGATAACCCACTACCCTGGATCTACGCCACAGATAATGAATGTTCAGTTTTACCTAAGACGTATCCATCCTTGTATATCAGTTGTCTTGCATATCAAATTTCAACCCCCTATCTTAACCGTTCAAGGGATATTTAAGAAAATTTACTGTCCCTTTAGGAAATAAAATTTTTTGAAAGCTCCAGTGAACTTTAAAAGTGTTTCAATTTGACTGCAGCCCAGTTATAGAATTTTCGCATCCTTAACTGATCAGTCGTGATCATACTCCGCTTTTGTTAATAATTTACTATACTCTCATGAAACAACACAGTTGTGAATTCTACAAAAAAAAATACAACTCAGTCAAGAAATTAAGGAAAAAAATAGACCAATATTAGTCACAAATATAGAAAAGAGTACTCGCAATTGAAGATGATAAAAAATGTACTTGAAAAAGAACGACCACATTTCAGAAAAGCAAAATTCTGATAAATAATTTGTATAAGAAAACATATAAAATTGTGTCCCGTGACGGAATGTCTCGGAATGTCTATCACTACGTGACAAGCAATTCAAACTAATTGTAAGTAAAAACCTCTAATAAAATTTCATTCTAAAACCGTTTCAGAAATGCAGACTGTTTAATTTTTATTTTTAGAATTTTTAAACTTCACCTTATGTCACTATGTCACCTTTACATCCACATAACACATTTACATAGCAAAATATTTGAAAATTACGCAGTGTTTAATAATTTTTGCAATTCTTAAACTTCGCCAGAAAGTGTGTTCAAAGTGGCCCCTGTTATTTGCTAAACACGTTGTAGTTCGTTTTAAAAGAGATGGGGTTGCCCTTAGGTGGCCCTTAGCAACATATCATTATTATTTTTAATTAATCCCGCGGTCTCAAAAATGCGATGGCGGACCAGACTTACTTATTTTAACGTGCTTTTTTTATAGAAAGAAATACCGCAAAACCGCTTTAATTAAGAACGCCATCTATTTGACAGGAAATGAAGGTAGTTTGTTTTCGGAATTGAATATTCAACCGACGGCGACGGTAAATTTAAAGTCAAATTCAAGCACGAAATAATCGTCAAAAGTAGAGCCACCATCTGGAATCACCACCAATCTCGGAATGTGGAGAAAACTACTTGATTTAATTTGCTTCATTTTGAATATCTAAAAAATAAAACAGCACAAAAGCGTCTCTTAATTCATGAAAACTTTAATTGAAGAGAGCCATCTATTGAATGTTAGATAAAGTACTGTTTGAAGAAGATTTAAAACAGTAATAAAATAACAAGTAATAAAATAACAAGGAAACAAAGTTAATGAAAAAGTAAAATAATAAGAAACAAAACAATTTTTTTCAACAATTCTAAACGGAGCAATTTTTATCGTCTTTTATTTTTGTCCGATTATGCGCCTTACCCCGTTAATATTCTTTTGTTCTTGCTTCATTCGAAATTTTTTCTTATTAACCGAGTTACTAATTTTTTTATTCCTGCCGTTTCTTATTTTTCATTAGCAAAAAAGTTAATTGCTACTTTTCAAGTTGCATTTACGATTGGTTTTTGTTTTTTTTTTCGCGTACGCATCTTGTTTTGTTGATTTTCTTTTGTTTCTGTTTTCATCTTAATTTCTTTCGGAGATTTTCAGTTTAAATTTATGTTTCATTGTTGTCAGATTGAGGCATAAGCGTAAAACTGAAGAAACGCCGTCGCACTTCGAGTGCAAATGTATCTACGATGGAGAAATGAAAAGTTTTGGTCTAACTTAAATTTTAAATTTATCGCTGTTTTATCATCAAAATATTTTCGTTTTATTTTAAACAGTTTTCAAAAATATCTCACTTTTTTATCCCTACTTTTCATTGTCTTTTGTTTATTCTTTTCGTTCCAGGTCTTAAATATGTTGACTTTCTTTGTTTTATCATTATTTATTATTATTATTGTTATGTTCTGAAATATGACATGAACAAATTCTCGCCTAACGAATTGATTGTTGTCTTTTGTTTTCTTTTGAGGTCGTAGATTTTAAATGTCAGTGGAGGTATAAATATCGCATTTAATGCAACACTGACAAATGTTGAAAAAATTGCTAAATGAATTTTTTTTGCAATAATATTTATATTGATATCATTCAGAAAAAAATTTACATGTTAGAGAAAAATAAAAAAAGGGGACATGTGGAAAACCTTCCTTATAAAAAAAAGCTTCTATAAAATGGCAGATTCTCAAATTCCATTTCAAGCAAGGCATAAGACGAGAAAACCATTTGTTCTCAACATACAGGATGGTTTCTAGAAGCTGTCAAAGCAAAGAAAGAAAATAAAGAAGTCAGTGATTGTTTTAACAACTCATTGCCAGTTCTTTTCCGGAAATTATACGTCAGTTTCTGCATTTGAAAAATTATACTACTAGTAAACGACAAATGCTAAAAGTTTTGATCCATCTGCATGTATATACGAAAACGTTTTTGGCAAGGTCCAACGACATTAGCACTTTTTTCAACGATTAAGTCGTTCTCGGATGAAATTATTTTTGACGAGGCTAACTCGACGGTAACATCTGCGGTTTAAAATTAACTCTTAAAAGACACGAACGACAGAAGAAGTCGCTCGCGCCACTACGGCGATGTCATCGAACCCATGCGCGTTATTCTCGGATGTCGGTGACGTCAATGCGTGCTGCATCGCTAAGCGCCGCGACGCATGTATTAGGATATATTAATCGAGAACTATCGAATTTAGAACAATTCGTAGAGTGTTTATTAAACACTCGTATTAACGATCAAAATATTTTTTTTAAGTCGCTTCTATTTCAAATATGGTAGCGGAAAGAAATTGTGCCGCTGTAAATTTAAATGAAGAAACGTTGAATGTACACAAATGAATTAATGCTGTGATGTTTGTCCGCCTTTAATATTTACATGTGTGAAAATAAAAATGACGAATAAAAAGTTTTGCCAAACTGAAGCGTCTCTTTTCGAATTTGATCCCGATCCCGATCGGCGATGTGATAACAAGCAGGCGGCCGACGCGGGCTATAATTAGAGCGCCGCGACGCACATGCACGTATAAACCGCGGAAAAATAAACTCTCAAGTGCGAAATAAATGCGGGCACTTTAACGGTGTAGTGCCTCGTGCCAACATCTTTATCAAAATCTGATCGAGCCGCGTAAGTTGCCCCGTAATTTCTAAGTTAAAAGGGTTTCCGTTATTGATTAAAATGGGAACAAAACACTTCCAGACGCAAGCTTTTACTTTCTTGGGCAAACGCGTGATTATGTGTGTACGTGTATTCAATCAGGACGACTTACATTTTTTTAAGTAGATAATAAAATAGAACTGTAACAGTTTTGAAACACGCGACGTTAATGTTCATCACGTGCTCCTCGAAATTGGGTTGAGTTTTTTATAGTTACATTGTTCCGCGCGTGAAAATTTTGAAATGTTGTTGGCAACTTTGGATGGGCAAATAATTATGAAAAGATGATAAATGATGGTCGCACTAGGACCAAGAAAATTAAAGCCAATTCAATAGATTTTGATTACCATGCAAATCTGATTTTTTAATTTACAGTGCTATCGGTGCTGAGTTTATAAATATAATTACAGTTAAATAAGCACATATTAAATACAGTGACTTTCAAAAAGTGTGCTACAAATGGGAATTTTTTTTATTATCGGTTTTTATAAAAATTTATTGACGCAGAACGCTTCTGCATCCCTTAAAGTCAAATTGGAAAATGTCAGATGAAATTTATCTTGAACGGTATACAGCGTGGACACCGAGAAATGAAGACGGCTTAAGAGTAAAGTCCCCTTATTTTACAAGATACAGCAAAATGTTATACACACTACATTAGGAAATACTGGTTGGATTAAAGTGTCCGCCAAAATAATATGAATAGGAAAGCATTAAATTGGTTCTTATTTCTCAATTATTTTATATGGTTCTTAGTGATTATTTCAATGCGTTCGAAAACTTTGTGCTTTCTTGTAGCATTCATCATTCATACATTAAAAAAATATGATACGTTTAAAGGAAGTTACAGCACAAAATTTTCGAACGTAATTGAAATAATCACTAAAAACCAAATAAAATAATTGAGAAATAAGAACCAATTTAATGTTTTCCTATTCATATTATTTTGGCGGACACTTTAATCCAACCAGTATTTCCTAATGTAGTGTGTATAAAGAGTGGTTCACAATAAATTGTGATTTTTTTTATTTTTAACGTAGAAGACTGTTTAGCTATAACTTTTAATTCTGAACAACTTATTCTTATGACATTTTGCTGTATCTTATAAAATAAGGGTACTTTACTCTTAAGCCGTCGTCATTTCTCGGTGCCCACGCTGTATACCGTTCAAGATAAATTTCATCTAACATTTTCCAATTTGACTTTAAGGGATGCAGAAGCGTTCTGCGTCAATAAATTTTTATAAAAACCGATAATAAAAAAAATTCACATTTGTAGCACACTTTTTGAAAGACAGTGTATATTGTTTGACTAATTAGAATTTCAATAATCAAATTTTATAAGGCTTAACTCACACACACGTACCATTTTGATGCGACTTTTGTGTGGTTAGTTGTCGACAATATCAACTATTCCATTTGAAATTGTTGTAGACCACAAGAAAACACACAAAACCACCCAAAAGTCGCAACAAATGTGATGTGTGTGAGTTAAACCTAAGATCCTTGTTTCGTAAAGGTTGTCGCACACTAAACCGTTACGTTCCGGTACAGCGCCGACGAATTTCAGAGAAGAAATGTGCAGAGTCTATTACTTTATATAATACTTACCAGTTGACTTCAAATTTCTTTGGTTCTACAGTCCAATGAGAAGGACAATACTTCTGACACAATGAAGAAGAAACCATTATAGAGAGTGCTTTTGGTAAAAGATGAATATGAAAAGAAGAGAAAGAATCATGTGGATTCATCCTATTAACAGAAAGCGATCTGTTTAATGTTCTCTGAAAAATAAATTGAAAAAAATATATCATTTCCTTGTTTTAAAGACAACCACGCCATTTTTTATTCACAAATAAATAGTAAACTCGTTCCCGCCTATTGATTGGAAGTCGAAAAGAACGCAATGCCTATTTTCTGCAATTACCTACTTAATAAAACGTCCTTTCCTCGACTAAGCCACACTGTTTTATACTTCATGAACCAATAGTAAATTCTTTTTGATTGGTCGTCGAAGAAAACGCATTTCCTATTTATTGCGATTATCCACTGAACCAGTCGATTTGTAATATCTTGCACTAGGCCACTCTCGCAATTGTTACTTTTTTCTGGGAAGCACTTCTTTCTACGATTGACAGCGTGTACCATTAAGTGTGCGACAACCTTAAAAGTTTCAATTTGTCTGTCTATTTTTCTCGGTAACTTTTAAATCTATCCCCCGCATTGCTTACAGGAAGTAATATTTTAGATTGAAAACACGTACATAGTTTAATTCTATTCTGCGAATTGTGAATTTATTTTCTGATTACAATACTGGAACACCCACATCAGAAAAGAGCGTCGGTATTTACTCAGCAGTATTTTGAATAAACTGCCCATGTAATTATAATTAAAAGTAAACTTTCAGGGTTTCATCTAACAAACAAAATTTAATTTTTCCTGAAGGAGCTTGCTTTTGCTGTTTTAATTTCTTGCTCCATTTGCTGCGCCCGAAACAATCGTCGAAAACGTGCGTGTTCTCATCATGTGAGCCGAAAATTCTTCGCAATCGCACTTGACGTGACGCAGGCACGGTTCGTTTTATTAATAACGGCGAAAAAATTGTTTGTTTGGGCATTGCTTTATAGTGTGTGAAGTGAAATTAAACTGCTCCGCTTATATAGCATAAGAGCAGAAAAAAAATCATTTTTTTTCTTCCCGGAGGCACGGACACGGGTTTAAAAAAATAGGAAAGGTAATGACTAGAACTTTAATCTACTTTAAATGTAATCATGGAATCATGCAAGAGCAAGGCCATGGGGCGATCTGAAAAGTGGACTTAAGTACTTTCGTCGACACCCTGTTTTCAGGTTTCCATGTCATTAATTCGTTGTGCACCTTTTCCTGGTATAAATTCATCTATTTTTTTATCACTGATCTTCGACTTTTTTCCTCCATAAATTCGTCTTAAAGTTTTTTCTTTCCCATATATATAATTGTTTTTTGCCTTTCTTGTTCTTAATCCTTGTCCTTGTAGAGTCTCTTCTTAATAGTTCTAAAAATCAGTTTCGTCTTTCAAAATATTCGAAAGTGCCCCTATACTTCCGTTTCCTTTCTTTAACCTTATTTTTATTTGTTCTTTCTCTTCGTTTTTATTGTTGATGTTTACTCCAAGATATGTTTATGGCATTTGTACTTTTGATCGTTATCTATGTACTTGCTGTTTACTCATTTCCTAACCTTCGTTTTTTTTTCGGCACTTGTTTCTATTTCTTTTAGACTTCAAAAAATGATTTTTTTTCTTCCCGGAGGCACGGACACGGGTTTAAAAAAATAGGAAAGGTAATGACTACAACTTTAATCTACTTTAAATGTAATCATGGAATCATGCAAGAGCAAGGCCATGGGGCGATCTGAAAAGTGGACTTAAGTACTTTCGTCGACACCCTGTTTTCAGGTTTCCATGTCATTAATTCGTTGTGCACCTTTTCCTGGTATAAATTCATCTATTTTTTTATCACTGATCTTCGACTTTTTTCCTCCATAAATTCGTCTTAAAGTTTTTTCTTTCCCATATATATAATTGTTTTTTGCCTTTCTTGTCCTTAATCCTTGTCCTTGTAGAGTCTCTTCTTAATAGTTCTAAAAATCAGTTTCGTCTTTCAAAATATTCGAAAGTGCCCCTATACTTCCGTTTCCTTTCTTTAACCTTATTTTTATTTGTTCTTTCTATTCGTTTTTATTGTTGATGTTTACTCCAAGATATGTTTATGGCATTTGTACTTTTGATCGTTATCTATGTACTTGCTGTTTACTCATTTCCTAACCTTCGTTTTTTTTTCGGCACTTGTTTCTATTTCTTTTAGACTTACTTAGACTTACTTAGATATTTGCTTCCAGTCTTTTGGTAACTTCTATGAATTTTTTTTTTACTTCTCATCAGTATCACGAGGTCGTCTAGAAATGTCTTTAGTTGTTATGGCATTTTTCGATTGACTGCTCTAGAGTACGTTCAGAGTATTCTCATCTTATTTTAACCTCATGTAATAATAAGGGTTAGAGATATTCTGAGACTACTCTAGAACAGTCAATCGAAAACGGTATTAGTGCCTACACTTTTAAAGTCTATAAGGAACTGCGTGTATCGACAGACTGTACTCATGACTGTTCGATAGTATTTGTTTTAATGTGAACACCTGATCGATGATTGATCTTCCTCATCCAAATCCACATTGAGATTCTAAGAGTTGTGTCACTTTTTCTGTCTATTCTTTAAAATCTTTGCGAAAATCTTATGAGTTACATCGAACATTGTAATGCATCATTTTGGAGTAACGTGAAATCTCCTTTCTTTAGAATTGGTGGGAAAAGGGCTTCTTTCTAATTTTTTAGCAATTTTTTTTCCTTACAAATTCTTTACATTGTATTTTGTCTTCAAGCAGAGTTCCTCCTTCTGTTATCAATTCAAATATTGTGCATTTGGTCCTGCACTTTTATTATCTTTCATTTGTTTTATTCTTCTGAGTTTTCCTAACTGTTTTTCTCACTTATATTCTTCGAAAATGTTTCTCCATATATTCAGTATTTCATTAATTCCTCCTATTAATTCTTCTTTACAATATAAAAATCTTTGTCTGTATCCTATGGAAGTTTCTTATGTCCTTGATAAAATTTTCACATGGTTTTGTTATTTGTTACTTCTCTTTTTATTCTACAAATACGTAGGTATAAGCTTTATTACGTAATTTTGTATATTCTTTCCTATTTTCTTCTGTATATGTACTTCTATAGGTGCTTTTGCTTATGCCCATGATTACTGATTATGTAATCGTAATCTTAATCCTGCGTGTTCGTTCTATGTGATTACATTCTCCCACACCTCCGATTAAGCGATCATAATTACAGTTTGGATAATCACAAATTTTGTATGTTCACATTGATTTGAACACCTAAAATCATTACTGGTTTGATAATTATGTTATGATCGGTATTAGGTGATCATATGATTCTGTTCACCTAATCATTGATTCTATGATTGGTTTGAACGAAAGCAGCTTATAATAACTTTATTTTGGCTTGCTTCCTTTCTACTGCATTCCTCGTAATTTTTTTTTTCTTGATACTTAAGAAATTCTGTTGCTTTTCGAATGTCTTTTCTATTTTGATTCTTTCTTGAAGGCTTCCTAACCTATCGTGAAGTTTATTTCTGTATGTTAACTTTTCCTCTTCATTTTTAGCTTTCCTATATTTATAATTACCACTTTGCTTGGACAGTTCCTGCTTCTGTAACTCTACAAAGATATTTTGATTGTATGTTTTCCTTCTATTAGAAGGATTTGAATTGGGGCAATCCAGGTTTCTTTTTGTTACACACTCAATTTTTATTCATTGCCAATGTCCATATGTTTGCTGTTGTTTCCTACTGTCGCGTCGGTCTATAAATTTGTTCTCTTCCTAACTTCGCGTTTGCATCTCCAAATACTATTTTGATTTTGCAGCTTGAGATATCCCTACAAAACAGTTCCAATCATAAAATTTGTTCTTTATTTCTTCGATCCTATCTTTCGTTGGCGCCTATTATCTGTAATATATAGGAGTAGTTAATTGATTTCAAAGAAAAATACAATTTAATAATAATAATTTAATAATAAAATAAAATTTAATACAATTTAAATAAATAACTATAAATAATGACAACATTGATGATCTAATCATCTAATTGATGATATTTGACGGAGTTCACGGGCCTACCTACCACACCATGTTGCTGTAGCTTTTATATGTGTGGGCATACGCCCATTACCATAATAACCATAATTGTATGTGTATTAAAAAGAATTATGTATTTGTTAGGTACATAAGGCGATGTTAGGGAGTGAAGAAACTTCATTATCATCATAAACTCAAATCGAGCTTTTTGGACGTTGTTTTAATAGCATTGACATTAGTTCTTGATTTCGGGTAACTTATAAAACCTTAAATTAGGTGGTGACGACGAAAATACCCACCGTTGCAAGACTTCGACTCTAAATTTAGGCGGCCAGAAATGCGTTTAGAACGGCATCATTAGCGTGCGATGACTCCGGAGCTCTTGCGACATTGCGTTCACTAAAAACGGCCTTCATTAAATTCGAAAAGATTTCTAAATTAAGCAGGCGAAATGTAATCCGAACGAACCAAACCAGACGGATGTCGAGAGAGATGCGCAAAAATTAAAGAAATCGGCCAACTTCTATAAATAAGAAGGCTGATCTGTTAATTACCTCTGCAACCGATTGATCACCGGCAATTTGTAACACCTAACGAGCTTTCCTTAACGAAAAACCACGTCAGATGAAACAACGCGTGGATCTTTTGAAGTGGTGTCACTTCGGCAGACGACGAATTTATTTCGCCGTTAGATAACCCAAGGCGACTCTATTTTCGGATTGGCAGAGACTCCGCGCTATTTGTCACCTATTATCGACTATTTGACGGTCGACAATGCAATTAATCGCGGTTTGCGGAAAAAAGTGCGAGTGATTAATTCGAGTGTCGCGTAGCTGTTTGAAAAGTGCTTGTAAATTGGGCGCTCGAATTTATTAAGCGCTGAAACTGGAGCGTAAACACAACGGGCTTGAAGTGTAGATTTGTAAAATCACGTGAGAGGAACGGATCAAAAGAAATTGAGAAAAATAGTTTGCCACTTAGGTATTTATTATGTTTCAATAAAATCATGGTATCGGTTTTGAGATTGAGATTTGTGTAAGAAATATTTCTTTCTGCGATATAACTTGCAAGAGACAAAAGCCTCTGTTATTATAAAATAATAGCTGATTAACCATTGAATATCATCAGTGTAAGTGCGTACATACTGCTGTGATATTAATTACCAATCTAAGAATAAAAAAGTACTTTTCCAACAATTATAATGAGGCGCAAGAAAGAACATCACTCGTCAATAATTATAATGAGGCACAAGGAAGAACATCCCTCGTCGACAATTATGTTCCACACCGATGATGTACGACCTTCAGAATTTCTACTCCATCAAAAATTATTACTCCACACAAAAACAACAAGATATTCTCATCAGGTCTTCAGCATACAGTTATTAGAAAAAAATCTGCAAATTCATTTGTAATAGAAGTTAATTAGTTAACTGACTAATTACGGGATTTATCAGTAATGACAATAACGAACAAATATGGATAATTTGAAAATGACGGTCAAAAGTCTACTCGGGATTCAATCTGTTTGATAAAAAATTAATTACGGAATGTCCATAATAAATTTTTTTCCCAAATTTTCGTAATGAACGCGATTTCGCACACCTGAATATATTAGGCGCGGACTAAATAAAAATGCGCGCGTTTTATTTATAACGATTATGCCTGGCCTGTTATTCTTTTCCAAGCGTTTATCCGACGGACGTATTTATATAGATGCTGAAATAATGACGTCCAAAACTTTATTACCGCGCATTACGTATTCGATGTCTTTCTGGTGATATTTTCAGTGCTCGATTATTTACAGATTTACTTTCATCGGAAGGCGCGAGCGATAAAATGTCTCTGCCGGACGAGAACAGCGTAAAAGACGCGGCTATCAACAACACGACGGAAAACAACAACAACAATAAAAACAGCAGGCCGTTGCACTTGGACGTCCTGTCCATACCGCCCTACAATCACCAAAATTCCTCGAGGAAATCGCCACTGGTAAGTTCGAAGAATTGGTTATTTATGAATCCACCGGAGGATTCCTTGCAGATGTCTGGAGAGACTTACGCCTCGCCGCACAGCGACGGTTTGCTCACCGGAGGAAGCGGAAGCTGCAGCTCGTCGATTCCGGCGACCGGAAACGCCCTTTCTGCCCACCACGAGATACAGCTTTTGAGGGAGCAGCTCGAGCAACAAGGACAACAGACGCAGGCGGCGCTCGCCCAACTACAGCTTGCGAGGGAGCAACTGGCTGCAGAGCAGGTAAACTTCATTCTAATTTACAAGAACGCACAAATTGGACATTAATTGTGATCAAAGCGGGCCCGCAGGGTATCCAAGCGAGGCTAAATTAGTTTGCGAAAGTTATTGCTATAGATATTTACTTTTCTGGTTGACGCGGCAAAAATTATTGGTTAATTTTGAAGCTCAGCCACTAAAGAGGCAAAGGAAAAGCTCACTTCGATTTTAAAATTTTCTAAGTAACTGAAACTTAATATAACTACCTACATCAGTTTTCAACGAAAATTGCTTCATTAAACATGAATGCGCACATTTAAAAAATGGCGGAGGCGCTGGTGATTTTTGAATTTTTATTTAATCGAGTTGAAACCTTTCGTTTTGTTACGTTCAGGGCATAATTTGGCCAATTTTATGTTACGAATTCGGATTCAAAATAAATCACTGTTAAGTAATTTCATTATTCGCAGACGCCAAGCACATTAAAACAAGGCAGTGGCTAAACGTCCGCCGGCGGAATTTTGTATGTATAAATACGAAAATCCGCCGAAAATATTATAAATTATACAAATACGGCGGAATTGACTTGATTTTTCGATTATTTCCGCCGTTCGGCGGATTTTTATTTCATAAGCTCAAATTCCGCCGTAAAAGGTAAACTAAACGTTACCTATCTTTTGTCTTGTTTTAAGATAATGAGTAAAATAATGAGTCAAGCAAAGGATAATAAAGTTGGAAAAGTATCTGAGGAAGGTCTTTTTAATTTTTAATTTAATAAAGTTTTAATATACAAGTTTTAAAATAATAATGATAATACAACTTTATATCATTTTAAACATTAAAATGAATCTAATATAACTTTACATCACTGGGTGTACAAGTTACAGCCGCATCAATTTTTTTAATATTAAAGCATTTGCTGGGTGGTTGTAATTATGAACTGCTACTTATGCATGATAATCAGTCATATTTATTATTCTTTGTCATCCGTAAGTCTCAGTACATAATTACAGCCACCCAGTAAAAGTTTTAGTGTTAAAAAATTGGTGTGTCCACTTTTTTTGGTCACGACTGTATTTACTATTTACTATTCGCTAATAAAATTAAAGTTAGGCTGAAATGCGGTATCTTAAGCGCAGGGCTGTACCAAATAATTTAAAATATCGTATTTTTATATCACTAGAGTTGGTCAATGAATCGAATCTTTACTATAATACCGAATAAGAGATACAGTCGAACCTCCATAACTCGAATCTCAAGGGACCGAAAATTTACTTCGAGTTATAGAAATTTCGAATTAAAGAAAGAGATTTTAGTTATACACAATGTGAAGGGACGTCAGTAAATTTCGATTTACAGAAAGTTTCGAGTTGTGGAGGTTCGACTTATAGAGGTGCGACTGTATACTCTTTGTTAAATTAAAGTTCACATATCTCAATTATTTGACTTTCTTCGAATATAGTGTACATAAAGACATTAATAGAATTCAATTTTGTTTCATTTATAATGATAAAATATAGGATGTTCCATTTGGAAAAAGCTTGTAATATCTCGAAAAGCGCAATTGTTTTTCTATTTTCATATTTGTAATCAGCTGAAACAAATTTGCCAATTTGATCGAGTCTTTGGCTCCAAAGATATAAGATGCCGACATACATGGAAGCAGCCTGTATAACAAAATTTAGTAATAAATATCAGGATCTACTAGATTTCACGAGACAGAGATCTTGCCGGCATGGGCAATATTTTATTCAACGCAAATATTTCCCGCCTTGGCACTAGTTACTCGAAGAATAAGAATTATCATAAATAATGAAAGAAAAAAATTGCAAAAAAATTAACATGTGTCCAACAATTATTGTAGTCCTGGGTGGCTGTAGAATCAAATACCGTGCGGTTTTTTGAAAACAGGCCAGATTTGGCTTTGGAATCTCCAAACGTATGTCTTAAATAAAATCACTTTTGAGAATTAATATCCAGATTTGTCAAGGAACAAATGTTGAAATATTTTTAAAATTGTGACCAGAATGCTTTCCAATGAACAATACGGATGCAATTATGTTCTGCCAGTAAAGGACAACATTTCGAGCATTTATCGTGATGTTTTGACGTTAACATAGGTAAAATCATTTTGATGTTTGTTTCAAAAATAATCTTGTCTAGGATGTAAGTTTGCACATTTCTTAGCCCACTCTGGCCTGTTTTCAATAAATCGCACGTTATAAATGTCGATTTTTAGTTCACATCGTTGAATTGACGTCTCAAATATTGACTGTCAAACAACAAATAAATTCTTGTTTACCTATTTAATGTTTTATTGCAATTTGAAATAACAATTAGTTAAAAAAGTTGGATTCCACAGCCACCCAGAACTACAATAATACGCAAATTCGGTGGCTTCTGTTATGAAGAGGTTGCATCTAAATGGGTTAATTGCTGTAAAAATCTCTTTTAACGCTGTCATATGTAAAACTATCTTATTATAAAATATGTATTTTCATTTAATTATATTTCCTTTCATTATGTTTCCATATTTTCGGCGAATTCTCACTGTTATGTATCAATATTCCGCCGAACGGCGGAAAACAACTCTTAAGATAATCAGTTCTGCCGGATTTTAATTAAAATTATTTTTTTCGGCGGACAACGCACATAGGAGTATTTGTATGAAAAAACCGGTCAAAATTATTTCGCGTTTTATTTTAATGTAAAACAATGAAAAAAACATTCTCGAATGATAATTAATTATATTTTCAAAAAAATTAAATAATATAAATATGACTTAATTAGAACCTAATACTTAGTTACTTTAAAAGAACTGGAAAAACGAAAAACTGATTTGTATACATATGATAACGGTGCTGATGAATATACGTAAAGAAATATAAAAATAATACATCATTTTAGTCAGACTCAAGTTCTGTTTCTGTATCTTGGTCGCTATTGTCATTTGGAGGTAAAGGTGAAGTGCTTGTTACCATTAGATTGACTACCTCTTTTGAAAATGGCTTACTTTTCTTGTGTTTTTCTTGTGCTTCGTTTTTAAAATCTCTTTGTATTTTTTCTTTTTTAATTTTAATAATTTGCTTTTCTTCTGCACTTCGCGCTTGACACTTTTTAACTAGAATTTTGTAAGACAAATGCAGTAATGCCTCAAGAAACCGGATTCTCGCATGAAGTTGATGATATGACATATAAATAATGCAATAATAATACATCTGACATACATTCATTTAAATCTGATTCAAATTTTATATGTATATCGTCTTGTCCTTTATCTCAATACACGATTTCAAACACATTTTTTGTCATTTGGACATTTTATTTGTACAAGTTTTTCTTCCACTTTCCGTCAGTCCTTTTATTTGGGAATTTTTATACTAATTTTATAATGTTTTTCTAATCAATCCATTAAATATCTCTGAAGAAGTCAGAGAAAAAAAAAAGAAAATTAAAAAATTGATGTAATAGATTTTTTGCGCTTCTAATTTTTAATAATTTTAAATAAAATAGCGGAAAAAGGCGGACAACTTTTCTCTGGTATTAGATCGAGGATAGCCTAAACTTAGTGTATATATAACAAATTTTGCGCGACAAGATCCGACAGACACAAAGAAAAGTTAATCTAATTCGTTATTTTCTGATAAAATTAATACATGTTCGGGAGTTGAGTACTCGATTTATTTGATAAGTACTTCAACTGCAAATTTAATAAAATACTGTATCATCATAAAATACAAACCTTCTTCTTCCACATACAAAAAATTTGATTAGAAATTCTCCTAAAAACAAAGACAAATCACAAAGAAGAACACGAAGTCAGAAACGAAAGCGCTCAGAACGAAAACCTACAATTCAAAAATGATCGAGTTTCGGTTAATGGTATAAAAAGGGGTAACACGGGAAAATCTTTTTATTATCGCTATTTCATATATCTGTCATTGATCTTTAAAATAAAAGCAATTCCTTGGATTTTAACAAAAAAAAAAATTCTACTTTTGACCGCTTTTTTCATACAAATACTCCTACGTGCAACGTTCCAAAAACTTCGTCAATTCCACCGTTCGGCGGAATTTGTAATTTATAAGTACAATGCCGCCGGCGGACATATAGTCACTGCGTTAAAACAATCACATCTCACTACTTATTAAGTAAAATATTTCACAGTTGTCTATTCGCTGCATACTCTCGCGTTTTCGAATAAATCACGCCTACTTCTGCTTTTTTAAACGAATCCCTTCATCTCGAACTTTGGAGAAGCGAACCAACAGCTTCTAGAGCACGTAGGAAGTTTGCTGAAACACAGCGACGTCTGTGAATAAATAGAATAGTATTGCCAGGTCCAATCAAACATTTTTCTCTAGATTTTTAAACAAAACTTCCCCAAATTTCTCACTCACCAAACTATTCAAATATTCATTTACAATAACATCACAACAAAATTGGTTGCCCAACGTGTGAGGCAACAGATCACTACTTTCAAACATTACCGCAATATTACATAAATTGGCGTCCAACATGGGGCAACAAACCAACATCACATAAGTGACGCCTAACGTGGGGCAAGAATAGGTACATTACAATAACATCAAATTACAACAGAGTAAAAATGACAAATACAAATCAAGTAAGCACTACTTAAAAAAATATTCTTCGTGAGTTTATTAAGCCAGTATATATATTTCGAAAAATTTAATCAATTCGGTGGATAATTTTTATGATTTTTTTAAAGAAATTCAAGAATTTCCGCCCAGAAATTAGAAATAAATAAAACAGATGTGTCGGAAGAAATAATCAAAGACATTGAAACATCTCGCAAAAAATATTCTTGTTTATTTATGCTTTGAGCAATCGTTTCTGAGTTATTCCGTAAAGTAATTTTTATATGTGTATCTAAATGTAATAAAATTAAAAAAATATGATTAAAAAAACTTTGAATAAACTTTTATATCATATCACCGCACAATTATTTCAATAATAGTTAACAAAACATTGTCAAGATATTTAGTTTTTGACAAATTCTAATTTTAAAATATTGAATGGGACAACTCTAAGAGGCACTATTCTTTAAGAAGAGTTTTTTCGTGTTTTTTTTTATTTAAATAATATTTATTTTTTTGCATGTAGTAAGCTCTTGTACTTTGGGTATTTATATTTGAAACATCCTACTTATATACAACGGCACTTATACAGCGTGTACCAAAAAGTTTTATACAAATGGAAAAAAAGTTTATCTTACATTTCACAAAACAAACTATTCTTTATAAAAAGCTCTCCATGACTTGTAGATCCATAATCACGTACAAAATTTTAAGAAAATTGGCTGGAATACAGGGAAAATAAAAAATAATGATTTGGACGGAGAGCAACATACGTTCAAACTGTAGTGGAGAGCGAAATGTTCAATGAAATTGTGATTAAATAGCAAAAAATTATGCATACTTGTGGATTATTGATATTCCCAGATAAAAATTAAAAAATAAACACTTCAGCAATTGTTAGATAATTTATTTTTATAAAACATTGATAACCTTCTTTATCAATTTTTATCTGGGAATATCAATAATCTACAAGTGTGCATAATTTTTTGCTATTTAATCACAATTTCAATGAACATTTTGCTCTCCGCTACAGTTTGAACAGTGTTTGAACGTATTTTGCTCTTCGTCCAAAGCATTATTTTTAATTTTCCCTGTATTCCAGTCAATTTTTTTAAAATTTTGTACCTGATTATGGATCTACAAGTCATGCAGAGCTTTTTATAAAGAATAGTTTTTTTTGTTAAATGTAAGATAAACTTTTTCTCCATTTGTATAAAGCTTTTTGGTACACGCTGTACATATGAAAATATTTAATAAACAAACTTAAATTCTACACAAAAAAAATATTTTCTATATGTATTAGTTCTGGAATTGTTAAGTTTCTTTCCCTAATTAGCAACAACTCAAAAAGAGTCTCGTTAAATTTCCCTAGATTATGGTGACAATTAAATTTTTTCTGAAACAGATCAAAATTCGTAGATTTCGAAAATTTCCCTAGACCTGACAACCTTGAAATAAAACAACTGTGCATACTTTTAAGGAAAGTTTACCTTGTTGAATGTTGTGTACAAAAAAAGCTTTGAATTAAATACAGTTTTGTTGCAATTTATTTTATTCTTTGTTCTTACGTTTTATTATTGTAAGTGAAGTGTAATGAATTTTTTTTTTATTTTTAGAGTGCTAGACTAGAAGCTCAGGCAAGAACCCATCAGCTCTTGGTACACAATCGGGAATTGCTGGATCATATAGCAGCGTTGGTGGCTCATTTACAGGGTGGCGAAAAGGCAACGACTCAACCCCAAACGTCACCGCACATGACAATGCCGCAGGTAAATCTCCAGCCTCGCAAAAAACTACTTTGTTGCTTGCTTTTATGTTTTTTTTTTTCACGATTTTGTGTCGTTTGCAGCCGCAAAGTCTCTTTTTTTAGTTTCTGCTTCACCGGAATGCGTTTCAACTCGACTGTTTAGCGTGCATGATTTACTTGCGCTTTCCGGTTTGTTTCAAAACGCTTTTCACTGCCAAGCGCGCTCGCCCGCTAATTAAATATAGTGAGTGTTGTGTTGTGCAGGTCTTGCAAAGTTCGCAGGATAACAATAACCACTTGCTTCTGGACGTTTTTACGAGAGCTAAATGTTAGGTAATAAAATAATTTACGTTTTTTACGACTTTGCGTTCTAGACGTGCCTAACATTAAATTGTTGTGAACGTCGAGGATTGCAAGCTCGAAGGAATTCGACTAGAAAACTAATTATTTTTTACGTAGCAGCAGCAGTACACCGGCAACTTAGTTGGCGAAGGATACTCGATGGATCACCAGGAGCAATCTGCAATAGATCACGCAGCCGTCCTGCAAGCTTTGGGTTTAAATCCGCAAGGCCTAATCGAAAACCGAGCGGTCACTTCATGTCTTCCTCCGTCGCCGCTTCGAACTTCCTTCCCCCCCAGCAACGTGTTCAATTTTCCCCATCCCCAAAACGACTTCTCCTTGGAAGCCCAACTCCTTCAAAGGCTACAAACCCTTTGTGGTTACACCCCTCCTCAGTACTCGTACAATTTAAATCAAAACCTGCCTTTCTTGCCAAATCTATACAGTCAACCGTTGGTGAACAATAACTACACTCTACAACCGCCCCCTCAAAAGAAATTACCCCCCTCGCCGTTGGCCATGAGGCACTCGTACTCGGGAAGTCCGGTTTTGGAGAAGCGCGTCAGCCCAGCTAAGAACGACTCGCTCCAGAACCTCTTTCAAGGCACTCCTCAAAATTATCAAAACCAGAATTACCAAATTCCTCAGCAAAATACCCAGCACTTGCAGGTACAACCCCAGCAGCAACGCCAGTCCCCCCAGAGGAACATCTCCCCGAAAACCGACCGTAAATCCGAGCCTCACTTCATCAAGCCCCTCTCACAAATGGGGACTTTAACGACTACCGATACCGAGGGGCGCGTGCGCGTGATAGTTCCGGTTCCTTCCGGGGCGGACGAAGCCGGAAGCCTCATGTCTTCGCTGAGGTTACACGATGATTTTCGCTCAAACGTACCATCTATCACCAGGTCCACGAGCGAGAAAGTGCCAAATAGAAGTGAACTGATGTCGCAAGTGCAAAGAACTGCTTGGGCGCGGCACACCACGAAATAATGTGATGAAATTTAGAACGTACGACGAAGACTATGAAATAGTTTACGTAAAGAAGAAGACTTTTGCATTAGTGACGTCCCTCGTAAATATTATAAATAATTGTGATTCTGATCAGCGTGATATTTGATCAAACAGATGTACTGATCGTGGTGTGTTCATTACGAAGACGGTGAGCTGCACGCTCGACATATCATAGGTATTAAGCTTTGAATAATTTCATGAAATGTTCATTAATATTTCGACCTTAGTCCTTAATAAGCAATTTGTTGGCATGTTTAAAAATCGCTGTTAAAATTTATTGACTGACATTAAGAAACTGTAACAAGTACCGTAGCCTGCTAGTCTAGTCAAGCGTAAAAAAAAAATTTTTTTTTTCTCAGTCTTGTTATTACGAGTGATTTTTGTATACGTATACAACTGCGTAACTTTTTGCCAGAGGATTTCGATTTTTCTTTAGTTATCCTGTGCTGTAAGGATTGATCAGGCGTTACCGTAAGATTTTGTGTTCTGTAAGTTTGTGTTTTTGACAAATGTATATTTTTATATTAAACTATTTCTAGTTATCGACTTATTTATTTCTTTATCGTAATACTTAAATGTTATTTCATTAAATCTGCGCTGCTAAGATTTAACAGCCAAGGCCGTCATTACTATTTGGTCTATATCTCCTTTGTAAACAAACCTTGTATAGTTACAACCAAGTCACGCTCGAGATTCAGGCTACTTATTCAAGTTTGTTATTATGAATAATATTGTCAAAGTAGATATTTATTTCATCGTTTACTTTACATAAAACAAACTCGGATAATAATTTATAGCCTCGGTCATAGAATTTAGCCTCGTTTGTTATATTAAACATATCGGCCTAATACCGTTATATAGGTACTATTTTGTTATCGTTACAACCCAGACATTTTTGAATTCACCAGCGCAGAAACTTCGAAAATCAATTGTTGGGAGCGTACGTGCGAACGGAAATGCAAATTTTAACAACTCAGCCGTCGCGTCACTCTGATGCGCAACGACAGCCCAACGAGAGAACCGTAAATTTAAATTAGAATTCGACAGATACATCGAATTCCGTTTATTTTATTTGAAGAAAAAAAATATATAAAAGCAAGCGACATTTTTTTTGGCCGGAAATAGAATTAAACGATTTACTTTTTTTGTTTCGATCAGCTCAGCTCCGCCGCAAAAGTCGAGCGCTGGTTCGAGTTATTGGAACCTATGTCGATATCCCGCCCGGAAAGCGGCTTCGTATCCTGCCAGGATCAGGACGCGGAAGACGACGAGGAACGCGAGATCCTAGAGGGCACCAGGTCGCTCCTGTCGAAGCTCAGCGCCAGGAAGCAGAGGAAACTCCTGGGGTATAAACTGGGGAAGGTAACGACGTTTTGACGACGAGAGACATTTTATAATTAAATCGATTAATTATAACTATGTTTAAGACGGCGTTGATTACTTAAGTTAATTAGAAATTACTAGGTCTAGTGTTATTTTCTTCCCTCCCCCCATTTTCTTGTGCCATTCCTTCGAGTTTATATATTCCAACTAGCGTTAGTGTACATTATTTTAAGCCCAGTTACGAACTGCCATGCGAACTAAGGTCCACCTGAAATTGCTCATGTTTTGGGTACTATTTGTTAAGAGTTTTATACCCAAGATATTAACGATAGTTTATTTATTAGTTGTAAAATAAAATTACGAAGCAAGATGTTAGTATAACAATCACATATCGAAAAAAGCGAGGTATTTCTTTATTTTTTTGATTAAAATATAACACACTCAACACTACATTTGTACGCTCATTTGTTGTGCGTCGTAAATCATATTTTAAAATTACTAAACTGAATTCATGTAATATCCAGTATCATTTTGGAAATACTGAGTTGTTTTCTTTAAATTAATTTACTAATTCGTCTTTGAATTATTTATAACGAAGTAATTATGACCCCATGTATTATAAAACGCTGTACAATCTTGCTTTTGCTTTGTATACAAACCATACTCCAAGTGATTCGTTTCTTAAGAATTTTTTCTTACGAATTTAAACTTCATATCGAATTAAGGAAGACCCACGAACGGTAATTGGGAAGTTGAGGAAATTCCTGAATGCCATTTTTAAATTGCACAAGAATTCAAAATATGGTTCGTTTGTATCTGACTTTTCTCTTTCTTGTAATGTTTAAAGATTACAGTTTCCTCCCGGAAAAGTAATAACGAGATTATGCGTTCGATTGGGTCGAAGTGAGCGGGTGAAATTCGCTCGCTTTTCCTTCCATCTGTGCACCGGAAATTCGCCCTTGTATTTTCCCCCCTATTTACCTTCGACATTAACGAGACGATTGACAACGAAAGCTAATTTTCCTCCTTCCTTAGTTTCATCTGTATGTATTCTTTTTAAATAAATATTTATACAGTATTTCATTCATATGTAGATTATGTACCAAATAATGTTAATTTAATTGCTTTTACGTTATTTTTTTGCATTTTGTATTTTTATACTAAGGATTCTTTTTTCTCTTGTGAATTTTGTAAGTCTGATCGTGAAAAAATTGACTTTTTATTAAAATTGTGTTAGTAGAAGTGCGTCAGTGATAACACTACTAGATTAATTGCACGCATGACTGATTTTAGGAAACGTAAATTTTGTTAAGACGAAAGACGAATAATAAATTGCAAGAAATCAGAATATTTGTTTTATTTTTGAACAGACCCGCTCGTTTAATGTCATAAGTAAAGCACGGATTTAGATGCATCTCTAGATCATGAGTTACCTTTTTAGCCGGACGTTAGTACGCGTTATGGAATAATGACTCATGACCTAAAAATGCACCTAAATCCGTACTTTAGTCATAAGTAACAATAGTTAGGTGGTTTCGAAATTTCATTAATACGCTTAATAGAATCTTGTAATTATTTAAAGGTATTACGGTTTCTAAAGACCGCAGGGTTCTTAAATGAAAGAACCTGAATTTTCAAAAAAGACTATGAGAAGTAACTAGTTCTTTCATGACTGTTGCGTTGCGTCAGGGTCAAACAAAATTACGCACGCGATTTAATACCTCCAAAATAAACAATCCCCTAGAGTACAATAAATACAAAAAAAAAATCGAGCTTACTCAAACACCAGTTTGTTCCTGAACTAGACCGGAAAGGGTTTGCAAAAAGTGTTATTCCGCGTCGTTTCCAGTGAATGCAAATTCGTTTATGTCGGCGGTGATCAATGGACGTGGATGTGTGTGGATTCGAGGGGTTGGTTGGTGGGTGGCTGTCCGGAAAATGAGTAGCAACAATGCGCAAGGTGTGGTATGCATGGGCAAGTAGATGTGTCAACACGATATGATATGGTTTTGTAGTTTCCGACGATCACGGACACGTCCTGGACAGGACTCGATTTCAGAATAATCCCGGTGAGTTAACTTAAAACCTTTCTTATTATAATTTTTTTTCAAAATAGTGAGAGCAAAAGAATATTAATAATTTTATAATTATAGTTGTTTTCTTTTTGTATAATCATTTAAAATACCACAAATCTTTTCATCATGACTCTTCAGACCTCCATGTATTTTAAGTAAGTGAGAATGATTTCCTCCTTTCTTCTCATCCTGCTTTTCGTACCATAGTTATCAATTTTGTGTGGTCCTGTTATGAAACAAAGTCTAAAAAATATCTACTGTCATGCGTTCAAAAACTCTTACGTTTGGAGTTGGTCATGACTTGAGATAGCAAGAAACACGGTACGTCTTTTTTTATATTAAAACCTCAAATAAAATAAGCGCGGTAAGGTTTTGATTTATGCACGCTTTATCAACCCCGCATGCGTGATTTTACTTTTATCGTACAATTTATTATTTTTTCATTCCTTTGAAATGAAGCCCATTCAATCTTTCCTTCCTTTTCCCTTTTTTGGGTTCGGTTAATTTTGATCATACTCATCAATTGTTACGTCTACATCTTGTGATCTTCTAAATTCTTTTTTCATTTTTGAGTTTTTTTTGCAGTTCTAGTTGCCTCCTCTTCTTAAAAACTTGTCCTTATTATTTCTTTGTATCAGATTATCGGAATCTCTCATCTCATATTTCATTTTATGTCATTATTTATCTGCTTCTTTTGTGTTTTTTATCCAATTCTCTTCGTTGTTCTTTACTCTTACGAAGGTTTTTTCCATAAAGTTTGAAAACCATATCCTAAATATAATCACCTCTTTTGGTCTGTTGTTGAGCATTGCTCCTTTTGGTCTATAGTTGACCCTCTTTCGTGTTTTCCGCTTGTGCTTTCTACCTAAAAAATTTACCACTCCATATTTCCAACCACCTAGAGCAGAGCTTTTGCCGGCATTCTGGACATGAAACCTAATTTTTCTTAAGGTCCCTTCATTAGATTCGCCGGTGTTTTTCCTTCCATTTACAATTGATTATGAAGGCTTGAATTCTTCTAGGGCTGTTTTCTGTCTTCTCCACTGGGGGTTGGGTTTCTACCAATGTTCTCTCCACTCAAAGTGGTAACAGTGAGAAGATCAACAACAAGAACAGTAGCAGCCCCGAAGAAGTTCTTCTGCAATAACACTCCGCCACCAGAAACCATGGAGAAAAATTCCAGTTGATTAAATCTAAAGATTTTGGATTCGTTTCCGTGAGGTACAAGTGTCAATGAACGATAGCAAGTGATGGCAGGTGTCCATTTTGATTTGGCATACGAGATATTAACACCAGTCTCTTGCTTAAGTCTTTCAAGAATTCTGGCCGAAGAAAACGTAGTGTGTCGACTTTTTGAGTATTTGAGTTGATTATAACGAAAGCACCGCCATACGTTCACAGAACCAATACCAACTCCAAACGTGGGAGTTTTCGAACGCGTGATACAATGAAGACTGTTCTGTTCCTTCTACGAGATTCGGTTCAATTTCTATAATAATAAATTATTTTGAACAAGAAGAGTTTGGTCTGCAGATATGATTTGAAGATAGAACACGTTCTACTTTTTCAAATAGTTTTTGATACAATTTACTGTACAATGTAAATTGTAAAGTGAAAATAAATTTATTTTAAAAAAAATTGTTATACAAATATCTATTACGTTATAAAGAACGACGAATTTGTTTCTTTTTGTTTAGCAAATACCACCGAGATGGATTCGGATATTCCCCAGAGGAGAGACGCAGAAAACAGTGACAAGGACAGCGAGTTATCTCGAGGGATACGCACTTCACAAAATAAGGATATTCCTGTGGGAATACTCCGGCTGGATTCCGGGAAACCTCGCAGGGCTTCCGTCGAACCCAAGTGCCTCCCGCAGGTTAGTTAATTAATTATCTCGGTTTAATTTGAAAATCATTTAAAATCAAATAATTGTAGACTACGTTTTGTGCCGGTTTTTTATTTTGATTTTCAAATGGTTTGCTTGAATTTTGGATTATCTTGCTTGAAAGGGCAATGAAACTCACAATCAGAATAGTAACTACAAGAATTTAATATTTTATAATTCAGGAGGATCTTTGCCTTTTTTACCTTGCTACTTACTAAATGCTTGATTAATAAACCCTATACGGAAGCATAATTCGACAATAAACGAAAGTAATTTGGACAATTGCCGCCGCCGAAACTTCCCCGTTGATCCTAATTTAATAAGCGTAATTGCAATCACGCTGAAATGAATTGTTTCAAGCTGAAGAATCGCCAAGCACGCACATTAATATAATCATTTCCAGGCAAAAAGCGACGAGGTGCGGCCAAATTATGCATCGCCGTACCAATTACGTACAACATATGTACATGTGCGCCCTTTGATCATCAGCGAACCCGTCAAAAAGAAAACCGTGGTGCATTACGGTGATGAACATTGGAATTCCTCTTTGGTCCCGTTTATTAATCATTAATTAACTAGCGTGGCATTTGCCAACCATTTGCACGTTATCGAAGCGTTCCGCAAAGTCACGACGGGCGTTTTCAGAAAATAAAAGGTGCGCGTAAACTTTGCGTTAGACGAATTTCCTGTCATTAGTACGCTTATTCAATAACCACCTGACACGTAAACTTCCCCAAACGAACCATTGACATAATCGCGTTGGCGAAGGTTGAATGAAATTGTAAAAATTTAATTAATTACGAAAATGCTGGGGGAGGGAAATAATATCCGGCGTCGTTTGCAAAAATTAATTAGGACGTCAATTCGTCAATTCTGATGTCATTCTCATGTAAGTGCGCTCTCTTACTTAAATAATAATTTTCAAATTGAAATAATAAAAATGTAATTAGCACTCGAGCGTTTTCGAATTTCGTGTTCGCCGTGTAAGCAACAAATCACGCCGAAATTCAGTCTCTTAACTAAATTAGCGCCCTTTTTCCCCGGCTACGTCGGCGCCTTTCGTCTCCTTTTGGCGGGCACGTCTGAGAAGGACGCAGAAAAGAACGGACTTCTCCTAATCAAAAGTGTCGAGAAGGCGCGGTCGTGATTGAATAAGTGCGTGTTTTTCTGGATTCCGCTTGAATTATAATCCTTTCTTTCGAGCTTGCTCGGCGCTTTTTCGATTTCACGCCAAGACATTTGCGTCTCGTTCGCTGATAAGGAAGCTCGTTTCATTCGTCGATCATAGTTGTTGAGCAAATCGGTCGAATTTGTCGTGAATTGAATTCTGATTGCAAAAAAAATTACAATGCAAAATGGGAATAATAGGATAGATATCTAAGGTAAGTGTTCTTTTATTTGTTTAGGAAATTTTAAAATTTTCAACGTTTTTTTAAAAAATCTTTTAACAGAATTAAATTTCCAACTACAAAAACTTAAAAACACCTCAACAAAATTAGAGAGTTTTCAAAGGCGCTCATTTTTTTTTGTTTAAAAATTAAATTAATCATTGAACTAACAATAACAGTTCTAAAGTAACATGCTTAAAACCTCTTAATCTGTTAATAATTCGTTTACATGCTTTTGTTAGAAAGAATTTTGTCTTGTTCTTTTGTAACTGGTAAAATTGAAATTCTTGAAAAATGAAGACAGTTTTTATAAAATTTTATTGAGTAGTAATCTACCCTCAATTTGAGATTTCTTTAATTCCTTTATAGTGAGGACACTCGTGGAAGTTTTCCGTTGTGTTATACAGGGTCCGGCAATAGGTACTGACAGTTTTGTGAGCGCTATGGTGTGAGTACCAAAATAATCTTGGGGAAAATATAATGCGAAAATCATTCGGTATGTTATGCAGTTTTAGTAGCCATGAATTCGTAGCCCGTGCAGCAACGTATTTTTTGCGTTACGGCGTTCATTCAAGCGGGATCCAAAATCGACGTTCAACGCCAATTTCAACGAGAATCTAATATTCCTCGGCGTGGTAGGATTCCTTCGCGCAACACAATTTTGCAATAGTATCGACGGTTTAATCAAACTGGAAACGTGAACTACATTTACGGCGGTACTCAGAGAACAGTGCGTACGCCAGAAAATATTGAAAGGGTACGTCAAACGGTAACTCGAAGTCTAACGCGTTCAGCAGCGCGTCAAGCAACAGCATTAAACATTTCAGACAGAAATGTTGTGTTGCGCGAAGAAATCCTACCACGACGAAGAATATTAGATTCTCGTCGAAATTGTCGTTGAATGTCGATTTTGGATCCCGTTTGAATGAACGCCGTCACGCAAAAAATACGTTGCTGCACGGGCTACGAATTCATGGCTACTAAAACTGCATAACATACCGAATGACTTTTGCATTATATGTATTTTCTCCCAGATTATTTTGGTACTCACACCACAGCGCTCACAAAACCGTCAGTACCTATTGCCGGACCCTGTACATAGACATCATCGTCCTTGTTTTGTGTAAATTTTCTTTTACGTAAACTAAACAGTTTAAAATACCGGATATCCCAAATTTAGTGTTACAGCTAATATCTTCCTTAAAAGGCAGGATAAGAAAATCATTCAGGTTTTGTAGAAAATGGCTTGCAATGCTCTACAAGATAGAATACTTAAAAGTAAATTCTAAACAGCAACTCCTCAGAAACTACCCTCAACCCCATTTTTTTTTCAAATAGCACCCCTATAGTTTCTATAAACAATAGGGGGGGCTATTTTAAAAAAGTACTTTATTAAAGAATAATCTTTAATAAAGTATTTTATATTCTGAATACATCAGTAAACTGCATAACCAATAGTGTAAGGTAGATACTTAAAACAATTACAAGCATCTAGAAGGTAATAATAATCAGAATAGAGTATAAAATTCGTAAAACTAAAAATTTTGATTTTGATTTTGATATATTGTACTCTTTTTCAGTTAAAATTCAATAGAAAATTATTATTACTTTTTCGCTATCGCCATCGCTACTATTATGGCCGCTCAAAGTAGGGAACTGGATAGTGAGGTTAGGGTCAGTGACGTGACGTGACGTAACATTACACGTTCATATGTCAAGTCCTGTCAAATCTTCGACTTTTAAATCCTTACTTTGAGTAGTCCAACTGTATCACACAGAGCGGCGTAGCGATCGCTGTCGCTAGCGGATACTGTTGTAATCAGAATCTAAAATATTTTATTAAAGAATAAAAAAATAATGGGGGAGCTACTTGAAAAAAAGAAGTTGAGGGTATTTCCTGAGAGGTTGCTGTTTAGCGATTACTTTTAAATATTCTATCTTCTAGAGCATTGCAAACCATTTTCAACAAAACCTCAATAATTTTTTTATCTTTTCGTTTAAAGAAGATATTGACTGTAACACTAAATTTGGGACACCCGGTATATGCAAGGCAATATAAGAATATTATTATTGTGCAGGGCTGGTCTTCTAAATGCCAGAGCCCGGGCGCAGTACTTTTCTTATGGCTAATGTGATAAGGCGTAAGAAACCGGAATTCTTTACAAAAATTTATTATTTCAAAATAAGAAAATAAATTGCAACATGATATGTTGCGCAATCATAAAATTTAAACGTATGAGTCTGAATTAGAACAAATCGATCAAGTTAAAACACAAAATGTCATTTTGAATTGAAACAGTAACAGTCAAATCTCTGTGGTTAGAGTAGACAAGCACTTCGAAGAATATACTCGCAGCTGCAAACCTTGAGGAAAATGCTGATATCAGCAAATAGACACAAGTGTGTCTGTCCATTGAATTGAGTGGGCGTACTAAGAAAACAATTAAGGGAACGGAACCGGTAAATACATTTTCATTCGGACACAATGCGCAGGATGGAATTTTTAACTTGATTGTTACAGGTGATGTCATTTTACTCCTATTAGAGATGCCAAACAGATTATTTAAATATTGTGTTTAAATCTCGTCACATTCGGTTTCTTAATAAATCAACTAATTTTCTCCTTAGTTTTATTTATAATCGACAGGAAATATAAAATTATTTCCGTTTCGTTTTAATAAATTTAAATAAGTCGTAAACGGAACGTTATCGAAATAAAATTTGAAGTGTCCCAAATTTTGAATTATTGGAAGAATTCAGATTCACTGTCCGATAAGCCTAAAAGCAATTCATTTGCCTAGAGAAACATCAAAAACTAACAAAAACTTTAAATATACAGAATACCGTTTCTTCTCCCTAGAATTAATTTTGACTGTATTGTTTGTATTTTTATTATTGTGCTCTACGTTAACTTTTTAAAAATTTTCTATTTTTCTATTTTTCTATTCTATTCTTAAACCTCACGTGCAATTTTTTTTTAATATTCGCTACTTTGAAATTTTGAATGCTTCTCTTTACCTTTCATTTAACTGTATATTTAATTTTACTTTTATAAATTATTTTATTCCTTTATAAATATTTTGTTTTATTTGAATGTGTTTTTTTCTAGCATTTTATTGACTCACGGCCGGTATTACCAACGCTTTAAAGAGACCTTAAATTTAATTCCTGTTTAGAATGTGATTGATGTTATACAAACCAAGCAGAAATATCACAATCTAAACACGACTTAAATTTAAGGTCTCCTTGAAACGTTGGTGATACCGGCCGTAAATCAAATTTTGTTTTCTATAAAAAAGAACAGAGAGAAGTCCCGGCCCTTCCCTGCTTCTCATTCCTTTTTTATGTACAAAAATATTTCTTTTCTTTTTTCTGTGCAGAAACTTTCTTTTTTCCTTTGCAAAAGCATTTATTTATTTTGCTGTGCAGAAGCATTCTTTTCTTTTTACTGTGCAGAAACAATGCTTTCTTTTTCTGTGCAGAAATATTTCTTTTCTTTTTTCCGCGCAGAAAAACTTTGCTTTCTTCTGAATCAGAGCTGAATAACTTTTCTGAGGAATTCACCGATTTCTTAACTAATCTTGCGATGCGCCAATGTAGCTAAATGAACGGTAAAGACTCCTAATTGTACGAATACTAAAGAAATGGACACTAATGAACGGTAAAGATGTTTAATTGAACAAATACCTAAACAATAGATGATAAAAATAAATGATTGATAAAGTATATCGGAGCATGAAGAATCAGATGTGAATGGCTTTTCTAAGAGGGATTTGCGTTTTTTTTTTTTTGGGATGAAGTTAAATATCCAAAACATCTTTTTCTGGAGGAGAAATAATTAATGAACCCCTTCCTGCTTTCTGTGGTAGTTCTCGAACGAAAACACTGAAATACTTGAACGCTGAAATGAATGCAATTCCAACTTTGTTTGATCTTGACAAACAATAAAAATACGGAAAATTATCTAAATGAATCGGAATTTTTTTATCGGAATTACACATGATAGCAATAAAGATCATTTACCCACATGTTGCTATTAAAAAATATAAGAAGATTATGCACACACATGCCAAAACTTTTATAAATATTGTTTAATGTTTGTTTATGACTGTTAATTTGTTCCTGCAATGATATTTTAATTTTAATTTGTGTTTCAAAGAATTTTCTAAATGAAATTTTTGAACAGTCATATTTTTTTTACATTTTGAAATAATAATAATAATAATAATAATAATAATAATAATAATAATAATAATAATAATAGTCTTTATTGCCCAATAGTTTAAACCAAATTACAGGCAATACTAAAAATATCATAAGCATACTAAAATAATCATAAGCTAAACCACCGAGACGATAATACTAATAATAGGGTATGGTCTTATTTGCGTACGTACCATTTGCGTACATATTAGTTTTAGTGCCATTTGCGTACACGGATAAAGTTGATGCTGGGCCAGATAGTCAGGGTAATTATTGGTAGTGTAATTTGCGTACATCTACGAGTATACTGGATGTTAATCTGTAAATTATGTCATTATCGGATGGGCTTTACAGCGGCAATTAAGTTATTGTTAATCGGCTTTAAACTACTATAAATAATTAGTAATATTTCAAAATTATTCTCACTTTGATTTGAGATTTCAATGAGTACGGCTCTTGAAATTTAGTGATCAAATCAGTGTTTTTCCAAACTTATACAGCGTGTCCCGTGACGTAATGTCACCACTTCACCTACGTGATAGTCAATTCAAAGTAAGTAAAAACTCTAATAAAGTTTTGTTCTAAAGTAAACCGTTTAAAAAATACTGGGTGTTTAATGTTTAATGTTTTATTTTTTTTAATTTTAATGTTCACCTAATCATTTATCCGTTCTCCTAATAATCAATTCAAACTAAAAAAAAACTCTAATAAAGCCAACCATTATTTTTCAACAATACGACGTGTTTTGTAATTTTCAGAATTTTTAAACTTTATCTCAAAAGGTCTTCAAAGGCAACTACATCTCTTTTGAAGCATGCCAGAATGTGTTTAGCAAACAACGGGGGGCTATTTTGAACACCTTTTGAGAGTTTAAAAATTCTGAAAATTACAAAACACGTCGTACGCTTGAAAAATAATGGTTTGCTTCATTAGAGTTTTTTACTTAGTTTGAATTGATTATCACGTAGGTGAAGTGGTGACATTACGTCACGGGACACCCTGTAGATTTTGCAATGGATACGTTTCAAATGATCGAAACCACAAAATCAAAGCCCTCTGCCAACTTTGGCGGTTATAGATTAGATACTGTCAACACCGTACTAATAAAGAAAATGTAGTTACGTGGTTGTGTATTAAAGAAAAGTCTGAGAAGTGCCGCGGAACAACAAGAGACTCTACAGTTCTCTCAGAATCCAAGCATAAATGTAAACCAAGTTTAGCAGAAGTGGAAATAGTGCAACACCAACATAACGCCAAGAGAGCACGAGAAATGGATAAACGGATTTTCAAAATTTACAAAGAAATGGGGCCTTTGGTTGACCGTGGATATGATTTCGTTGCAGATGTTCCACTGTTGTATTCAATGAAGAGCACTTTATACAGGAATAGGCGTCAAGAACGTGGTGTTTTATCAGAACCCAAATTTGCTAGTGAAATCGAAATTCCAGAAAGTATCCTTCTGATGCAGGATGGATTGTCCTTTCTCCTTGCTGACTACAACGATGGTAAAGAAGATCGACTCATATGTTTCGCAACAACAAAAGGAAGAGAAATTATTTTAAATTACAATTCATTTTTTATAGGTGGCACATTTAAATGTTGTAGTAAGTCGTTTTTTATGAATAAAATCGAGTCTCATAAAATACCAAACAGTTTTTCGTTTTACCACTTTGCGATCATATTTTTGAAAGTATCTTTTGTGAATTCTTAAATGCTTTTACATTAAATATCTAACAATTGTAACTCGTGTCTAAATAAAAACCTGGTCAAGTAGGCTACATTTAGTAATTCTGCTATGTAAATGCAATGGATAAATTCTCGATCACAACCCACTTGACCAGGTTTTTATTTAGACGCTGTATTGTATTAGTTCTTTGAAATGGTACGCAAATAATTACAATAATTACCCCGATTACCTCGGATCAACTCTATCCGTGTACGCAAATGGCACTAAAATAATTTTGTACGTAAATGGCACGTACGCAAATGGCATATATTCTAATAATACTAATAATAATTAAACTACGATGTTTCTATTATAAATTATAACACTCAATTACTTGCGCAATGTTGTAAAAAATGTCGCAATCGTTACAAATGGTGTTATATATATGTAGCACACATAATATAAATGGGGGACTAATACTATATTCGTTCTGGGTGTGGTTAAATAGAATAGAAAGCAGGCACATATGTTAAGCTTCTCCAATAGAGCGGGACAATCAATGCAAAAGTTTGTACAAAAACACTAAACCAGTTACTTTCCGTCGTCTACTTTCCAATAATATTAAGTTGGAGGAGTTAAGAAGAAGACTGTGGCCGAAACCTCTATAAGGATAATATCCCTTTTCTTTAAGCCAGAGAAATTTCATAAATTTTCTTTGAATATTTTCGAGTAGAGAAATGTGACATTCATAACATGGATGCCAAACTAAAGAGCAGTACTCCAATTTAGATCGAACAAAGACAAAGTAAAGAGTCTTTAGTGAGGTGATATTACTAAAACCTAGTAGTATTATTTCTAAGAATAAAACCCAACATCTTATCTGCTGAACTTGTTATATTAAATATACAGAGTGTCCCGTGACGTAATGTCACCACTTCACCTACGTGATAATCAATTCAAACTAAGTAAAAAACTCTAATAATGTTTTGTTCTAAAGTAAACCCTTTCAAAAATACTGAATGTTTAATGTTTAATTTTTTATTTTTTAAAATTTTAAAGTTCATCTAATCATTTACCCCTTCATCTAATGATCAATTCTAACTGAAAAAAAAACTCTTATAAAGCAAACCGCCTTTCAGGAATACAACGTGTTTTGTAATTTTCAGAATTTTTAAACTTTATATTAAAAGGTGTCCAAAATGACCCCCGTTGTTTGCTAAACATATTCTAACGCGCTTCAAAAGAGATCTAAGTGCTTTTGAACACCTTTTGAGATAAAGTTTAAAAATTCTGAAAATTACGAAACATCATATCCTTGAAAAACCTTTTGCTTTATTAGAGTTTTTTTTTTTTTAGTTTGAATTGATTATTAGGTGAACGGATAAATGATTAGATGAACTTTAAAATTTTAAAAACTAAAAAATTAAACGTTAAACACCCAGTATTTTTGAAACGGTTTACTTTAGAACAAAACTTTATTACACTTTTTCATTTAGTTTGAATTGGTTATCACGCAGGTGAAGTGGTGACATTACGTCACGGGACACCCTGTATGTTGCCTAAAATTGAGTCGAAGGTAACACCTAAATCAGACACACTATCGTAGCGATGTAGAGAAGTATTACAGATATTATAATTGAAAACAATTGGTGATCTACTACGGGAGTAACTCATCACTTTGCATTTATTAGTATTAAGCGAAAGTCCATTTGCATTACACACACCAATTAACGATTCGGCAGATGTTTTCCTGCAAGAGAGCACCATCTATCTCTTGCAGGAAAACATCTGCAGTAGTTGAAACATTAGAAACAAATTTGGCATCATCAGCGAAAAGAAGGCAGTGACAGTTAACTGAAGTTATTAGATCGATGACAAAAAGAAGAAAGAGAAGAGGTCCTAAGTTAGAGCCTTGGGGAACTCCTGAACGTGCCGGATATTGATGTGATGAGAAGCCATTATAAACCACACATTGTAACCTATCGTTCAGATAGGATCCAGAACAAAGAAAGAACAAAGAAATAACCCAATCATATTTAATTTTTGCAAGAGAATGGAATGATCAATGCGATCAAACGCTTTCGCTATGTTGGTGTATATAACGTCGACCTGTTTTTGTGCATCCAAGACATCTGCAACAAACTGCGTAAAAACGCAGAGGTTCGATACAGTAGAACGCTTTCGCATAAATCCATGCTGTTGAGTTGAAATAAGATGCTAAACTTGCGGATAGATAATAGTATACAACACCATCTCAAAGACCTTTGCTAAATTAGAGAGTAGGGAAATAGGTCTATAATTTGTAATATCGGATGCGTCGTTAGATTTTAGAATGGGACACACCTTCGAAATTTTCCAAGTAGATGGGAAGGAACATTTTTTTAAACAAAGATTGAAAATAATTGTTAAAGGTGTAACAAGAACAGCAGCGCAGTCTTTGATTAGAAAACTAGGTATTAAGTCAAGACCGGAAGTCATCTTATTTTGTAATCTACATATTAATGGCTTTTCATCTTACATCTTACATCTGTCTCTGATACCTATGTAATTAAGAGATATGAGTTGATGATTATTATACTATTATTATATTATATATTTTCTTGTGAACAAGAGGCATCTGAATCGATGTAAACAGAACTAAAGTAGTTCGCAAAAGCATCAACAATGGATTGGGGGGGGGGCTGTTAAATGAAGTCCGTTCGAAATAAATATTACCTGGTATTCTAGAATTGTTCTTTTTTGAGCTAATGAATGACCAAAAGTTACCTGGGGCATCAAGATTTTCCAGATAAGCCTTGTACGCTTGCTTAATTTGAGATTTTATTTGGGAGCGTAATCTTTTAAATTCAACTAGATCATTAGCCAAATTTGTCTCTTTATAACGTTTATGAATTCTGTATTTAGCTTTAATATTTGAGATAATTTCGCGAGTGAATCATGGAGGATAGGCACGCTTGTTATTTTTATAAAAGGGGACATATTTATTCATTACTTTATAAAGGGTACCATATAAGAAATCGCACGCCTCATCGACATCAGTTATTGAATCAAGTACAGACCCATGTCTGATATAAAAAAAATTGAATGCGACAAGTGATTTTGATTTCTGGGTCCACCATGTCTTAACTCTTATGCAATATAGGAACTCTAGAGTTCTCTTAAAGCTCTGCAGAGCTCTCAGTCAATCACGTTAGTGGATGTTTAAATAAATACGTTAGATATCAAAATTTACACCAAAACGTTGAAATATATGACATATTGTTTTCAACGACTAAAATAAATACTGAAACTTTTGCTTATGGAAACATCAAGTGTCAGGTCAGTTTTAATATGAACTGAATTACATATAAATGTCAACTAAACAGTGCTTGATATAATTTTTATACGTTTTGCATTTTATTTTGGATCAATTTTAAATGACATTTGCGTTTGCTTAGAATGCTCAGATAAGCACTTAGACAAGAGAAAAGAATATGTGAAAATTTCGTCAATCAAGAAATTATTTATATTGTGACACGGCTAAGGTCAAAATTTAATGCGTATAAAAAAGGCGTTGAAAGCAATTAATTCCTGGCTACCTAAAATTCAGTCTAGAAACAAAAGAATTACGACTTGGGTCTTCTATGGTTTGGCAAAAGTTTGGTAAAAGGAATGAGAAAGAAGGAAAGAAAATAGTTTGTTTATTGTGTAAAGATTTTGTATGAAGTCAAAGGTTTTGGACTCGGATATTTAATTCTCTTTCTCACTCTTGCCGTAGTATCTAGAGGAGAAAAATGCCTCGAGGAGTCCTTGTGAAATTAATTAAATTGAAAGTATACGTTTCTTTAATCATTTATTTTCAATTCCGTCCGGTCGTTACAATAGGTATGGAATACGGGGGCTCATGAGTGATCCGGGTGATGTGCACCCGGTGCACTCCACTTGTGCCTGGCTCTGGTGCTATGTAAACTGAAGTTTCGCTGAATAGTATTCAAGTGACGGCCAGTGCATAGGAATTTGGATGTGCGTTACGTATTGTTTGTTCTCTGTTTGTCTGATAAGCTAGCACTCAGTGAGTGCTGCTATTAAAGATGTGCATTTCACCAGTGATTATAGGAGTTTAGGAGTAACTCTTATAATCACTGATCTCACATAATGCAAATCATGTTATACGACACGCATAACACATCGGGAACAAGTTGAGAAGTTGCAAACATATTTTTGGAATTTGTTTTGTGCAATTTCGTCAGTGTGAGCACTCTAGCTTCATTTAATCTAAGTGGGGGTCGAGAAATTGCCTAGTTGAATTGAAATTTTCGAAGTGAACAATCTTATTTTTACTGATTTGTTGATGTTAAAGTTCCGTCCGTTCGCTTCAAACTGCTCTGCGTACATTCTTATTCTTTTATTACAACAAATAAAAAGAAAAAATGATTACCACAATTAATTTATATACGCAGTTACGTTTTTCGACAATCGCCTTGCGAACTTCATTACACCCACACACACACACTCACTCACAAGACAAAAAAGCACTTCAAAAATATTTGGTTGGTATGCACCAGAGGATTTTCTCCTCACCAAATTTCTAGCGGAAATTTATACTTAATAATCAAGGAGGTTATAAGAAATAGAGAAGGAGAGGAAATACTATCCTCAGTAATTTGAATCTATCTAAACATCTTTAATGACTATTCTCCTACCAGATTTGGCGGCCTTAATACAAGAAACAACACATAGGATCTATCGATTTGTTCTCCTCAACTAAACTTCTTTTCTCAATGACAAATCTTAAATAATACTTACGGGAATGATCATTTTTCGGATTATAATTAACTTTACCTTCCCTCAAAGATGAATCGCTTCGGAAACACTTCATAGAGTCTCAGATACTACTTTAAAAAGGGAAATTGGGACTAGTTTAAATTCAAAATTTATTAAAATCCGATAACAACTATTGCAGGAATAATTACCGAATCATACAAAATCAAATTCAAGTTAATAAACTGAATACTCACAACTTTAAACTCTCTGGGTTGGTGGCGGTAGTGGTTGTACTCGGAGCATAAACAACAGAAAAGAGGCATTGCGCCAATTCAACCTGACATTAAACAACTTCTTACTCGCAACAAGCCATGGCAGAGAGTAAACGTTTAATAAAAAAGAAAAAAAAAAAGAATCACTTTATCGATTTGTGCCACACCCTTAACAGAGAAAATTTCATGTCAGAAAGGGAAAAAATTTAACGTTTAAGAAACATCCTAGTACCAAATAATAACTACTTCCCCTTAATTCGGACTGGTTTACTTTTTTCCATGAAACATTAACTCCATGTTTCACTTATTTCATTCCTGACGTTTCCTAAAACAACTCCCAGGGCAACAATATTCTTTCTCTTCCTTTCGCCATGGAGGATTTATTATGTTCAATTAACAATAATCTCCGAATCCAGACAACATATGGTACCGCTGTCTTCAAATGCCAAAAAATTAGTGTTCGTTTTCAATTCATTCTTAAGTGGCAAAGAAATACCAAAGTGCTGGAAAAAGTCATATTATGTTGTACCATTTTTAAGACCTCACAAAATTCCTGGATATGTTTCTTCTTACCATCCTATAGCATTGACCTCATGCCTCCTGCATACTTTGGAAAGCGTGTGGAATAGTGGGCACAATATAACAACATCAACAAACTATCACAAAGTCAGAAAGGTTTTAGAAAAGGCATTGGCACTAAAGATGGAATCATGTACCCAATAACAGATCTATATCTATAATCGCTTTCCGAGACATAGGATTTTACATGTAAAAATAAGGATTCTCAATTATTTCCTCCTAATAATTTTACAGCAAAATAGTTAAGATAAAAGTTATACAGAATTAAAATTAGAACTTGCACAAATCCGTGATTTTTTATTACACTAGATCGAACCTACATCACCTCAACCGTCTGTCGACCGATTATCTGTAACTTTCGCAGAAGATTCCCTAAGAAGCGACGCCTCGATCAGGTGTAACTTTTTCGCAGCGAGCACCGCAACACCAGTCATGGAAAAGGCTCGTTTTTCTCCACGTGGAACCATCACAGGTGAGTGCCCAACTCACTCGATCCACCGTTTCATCTTCACGTCTATTGATTAGATGAAGAAAATTCAGACGACGAGGACTACTCCGCAAGTGCAAACGCAATCATGCTGCGAAGGGCGTCCACAAAAAAGCCGAAAAGGCGAAACAGCCGCCGCACCAGTTCGCCCTTCAGCCCCGACATCTTACCCGACGCAGAAAATGGCCGACGGAGGTCATCCTGCTTCACGACTAGTTCTGGAGAGTTAGTTAATTTTGCTTGCATAGTTACACTTCAGTGATTGACTTGCTTTGTTGTTAGTACTGCCATAACCGTCGATGAGAGTTTGGCGCCTGAAATCACGCAAGAGCAGATCTTTGAAAACATTCGGATGCATAAGGAGGTGTTAAGCGACGTCAAGAAGCAACCGTGGCCCATGAGGAAAAAACTGCGCCTGGTGATTCAAGCCAAGAGCTACATCAAGAAGCACGAGGGTGCGCTGCAGAAGAGGCTGGCGCAGAGCCATTCAACCAGGGATATGCTGGCGCGCTGGAATATTTATTTGATCAAGGTGAGTCGACGTCATCCTTAATTTCACGTGCGAGCTTTGAATTTTACAGAGGTGGCAACGTCTGAAACGTGAAGCCGCCAATTTCGCCAACTGGGTCATTCCCTGGGAGCTGAGGATCAAGGAGATTGAATCGCACTTCGGCTCAGTCGTTGCCTCATATTTCGTCTTCTTGAGGTGGTTGTTCTGGATCAATTTGGTCACGTCAGTTATTCTGATTGCTTTCGTCACTGTGCCGGAGGTAATTTCAAAGATTTAATATAATTGCTTGCATCGCACAAATATTTTTCTGCTTACTCATGAATAACGAAAAAATGTGGGGCAAGTAGTATTAAAGCGCATAGCATAACAACGATGACTTTTCTGATGAGCGTGCACCCGGCTAGTTTCTGCGCCTTTTCCTATTGCACGGTCGCGTGCGTCAGCGCCATAGTTTTTCCCATTAAAGATATTAATCCGCGCAGAGTGTACGACGGCAAAAACGCCAAAGAACTGACGACTTTCCACTTCTACCAAGAGTAAGCACACAAAATTGATTAAGCCAGTTCGTCGAGAGTGTGATTTTTAGGAAACACGAACCAACGGAATTGTGCACGAACGATTTCGTTGCACTTTTCAAATCGGACTTTGATTTCGGGCGCCCTACAAAATTTTTGGTGCACGGTTTGTTGGATGATGCAAACGCGAAATGGCTCGAAGATATGAAAGCCGGTGAGTAGTCAAAATGCTTTACCACCCCAACCCCTCAATAAACGCGCAAATATTTCAGCAATGGTAAATAAGAGAAAATGGAACGTGATTTTAGTGGATTGGTCCCCACTGTCCCGCACGCTTCTTTCCGAAGCGCACACCCACTCCTTAATAGCAGGCGATAGTTTGGGTAACCTTACGGATTTCTTGATCAAATTTGCCCACCTGTCTTTGCCAGATGTCCACTACATCGGGCATGGTCTTGGCACTGAAGTAATTGCGCGGGCTGCTGAGAACATCCTCAAGAAACACAGGGTCAAAATCGGCAGGTTAACTTCCTTGGACCCCGTCTGGAACTTCTGGAACCAAAGAAAACGTGACTTACAACCTTTAACGTACCTGGCAGATGTAATTCACACGAACGGTGATGGCTTTGGCACTTTAGAAAACATTGGACACCTCGACTATTATCCCAACGGCGGCAAAAATCAGCCTGGATGTTCCACTTGTATGTAATTTAATTTTTCCAAAAGCAAAATAAGCAAATTTTGGATTTTAGGGGTATGCAATCACGTAAGATCGTGCGAGTACTGGACCAAATCAATTTCGTGCCCCCTTTTTTTCCGAGCCTACTCTTACAAATCCTGGGGTAACTATCTGGATGAAAAACTCTGCAAGCTGACTCCGGTTCCCATGGGAATCGCCGCAAATTCGATGATACCGAGCGGAAATTACTTTCTGGAAATAAATCCCAAATTTATAAGCATGACACAATAAAAGATTGCATACATACACTACGCCTTATCATTAAAAATAAATAAATACTGTTTTGTTTAGTATTCTCCTTAAAAATATTATGATTCTAGTTCCTGGCCGCCGACCAAAAGGGCGCCGAAGATCGCAAGACTATTTTAAAAGAGGAGAGATACAACGCCACGAATTTTCTCACCATGTGGAACTTTGAGGGCGTCCTGAAGTATTCACCCCTGTTCTACGGCTGGTACACGGACAAAGACACGGATGACAAAGGATACCGCCGTCCTTTGGCCTACTTCATGACGGGTTTGGCCGTCTACGTCTATAGTTTTGTGGCCACACTGAGAAAGTAAGGGTGTGTCATCTTGTTACTCAGATGTTGCGTTACGTCTTTGTAGGATGGCGGAAAATTCCAGGACGTCAAAGCTTTTGGAAAAGGACGACGAGTATACCTTCTCGTGGAAGTTGTTCACCGGCTGGGATTATATGATCGGGAATGCGGAAACCGCGCACAACAGAATCGCCTCTATCGTCATGGGGTTCAAAGAGGCCCTGTTGGAAGAAGCCGAAAAGAAAAGGGAAGATAAAAAGTAAGACAGTAACAAAATATAAGGTACTATATAAAATTTTTAAATCTTCGAATCAGTTGGAAGATCATCACGATAAGGATTTTGGTCAACGCAACTGTGCTGGTGCTGCTTTTAACATCGGCGTACGCAGTCGTTGAAGTAGTCCGTCGCTCTATGGAACCGGAAGCGAAGAGCAGCGTATGGAGAATGAACGAAACTACCGTCGTTATGAACTTGATCAGCCTATGTTTTCCGCTAATGTTTGAAATTTTAGGGATTTTCGAACGGTACCATCCACGCAAGCAATTACGGATACAACTTGCGAGGTACCTTATTGCCTGCCTGGGTGACATCTCAAAACTAATTAAATCGCCATTTCAGGATCATGGCCCTCAACCTCCTCAACCTTTACGCACTGATCATCGCGCATTTCGATGAAATTAGCAAGATGGTAAGACAGTCGCCTGTCTGACTGCGGACTTTGACTTTCTTTATTTTGCAGCAAGTTAGTTTGGAGGATTTCAAAAATAAAACGCTCGCGCTTAAGGCCTCTAATGCCAGAGTGCTCTCTTCCTATAATTTGACATCCATCATCTTGTGCAACGCATCAGTTACCCCTAATATTCAAGCGGGCGATTTAATTTCAGCCTTGGCGCTTTCGGCGCCTGCTTTGTTAAGCTTAATCGGAAAGACGAAAACCTACGACGACAACTCGACTTGGATGGACCTTGATAATTACACTACAACAGCACAAAGCGGAGGCTTGCAATTTGAAGGTGACGAAAGCAACGAGGATGAACTTGATTTTGAAGAAGCCATCCAAGAATTTCTAAACAAAGTCGAGGTCACTACTGCAACAGAGAATGTTTCGCAAGATATTACCGGCGAGTACGAATTTTCAACGACAGGTAGTTTTACTGAAAAATACGAGTTTTCAACAACAGATGGCAGTAGTTTCACTGAAAAGTACGAATTTTCAACAACAGATGGTAGTAGTTTTACTGAAAAACGCGAGTCATCAACAACAGATGGCAATAGTTTTCCTGAAGAATACGTGAATGATGTTTCGTCTTCTTTGAGACCTTTCAAAACCACGAATGTGAAACAAATGACCACCGATTATTCCAGTTCCACTCCTCCTGCTTACGAGAGTCCTTTATCAACGGAATTTGACTTATCGACCACATTTTTTGATGCAGATGTGCAGAATACACCCAAAAACTGCCTCAATCTTACGGGTAACGTCTCGGTGGTTCCAGACTCTTTTGCCCTCGATGAAGCTTCCATAACTCGCATGGATTATAAATCGAGGAGTAAACTAAGAAGTCTATGTTGGGAGACGGTTTTCGGCCAAGAACTGGTGAAGCTGACGGTCATGGATCTTATAATGACGATAATTTCAACCCTCGGCATGGATTTCTTTCGCGGTGTTTTCATCCGCGTGATGAATAACTGCTGGTGTTGGGATTTGGAAAAGACGTTTCCTCAGTATGGCGACTTCAAAGTTGCCGAGAATATTCTCCACTTGGTCAACAACCAAGGCATGGTGTGGATGGGGATGTTCTTCAGCCCGGGCCTAATCGTCCTGAACGTTTTCAAGTTGTACATCCTCGTGTATTTCCGGTCGTGGGTGGTCATGACGTGCAATGTTCCCCATAAAATCGTCTTCAGGGCCTCTAGGTCTAACAATTTCTATTTCGCGCTCTTGCTGTTGATGTTGTTCCTATGTGTGTTGCCAGTTGGATACGCGATTGTCCGCGTCCGTCCCTCCTGGCACTGCGGACCGTTTTCCAAATATCAGCTGATTTTCCACATCTTCACCAAATCACTGAAGAGGGCCTTGCCGAAATCGCTGCATAAAGTACTTGATTATATTGCATCACCGGGGATAGTGATTCCCCTATTGGTGCTGCTAATACTTATTATTTATTACTTAATATCGCTGACGAACGCGTTAAGGGAAGCGAACAGCGACTTGAAGGTACGCAAATAAGTAAGAGCGCTATCAAGTTAGGCGATCGTATTGGTTGCAGGTCCAGCTGCGTCGGGAAAGAACCGAAGAGCGCAGGAAGATGTTCCAAATCGCGGATCGCAGGCGACGTACAGGTTCGCAGGGTTCAGCAGAAATCGGGCAAACTCCCCTTACCAAGTGGAAGAAACTGTTGCATAATCTTCCAGGCGGAAAAAGCTTTGACGAGACGCCCAAGCAAGAATCTGTGGAGTTGGTAAAGCAACCGAGCAAGGCCGAAGCCAACAAATCCAAGGGTAAGTGTTCGAATTAAGAGACGTCACTTAATTAACGCCAAAATTTGTAGATTTCTTCTCCAAGTTCATTAAGCGGGCGCTGAGGAAACCCTCGGTGACCTCACAGTCACAATCAGAAGAAGATGGTGGTACCGACACGGAGCAGCCCGATTCGCTGCCCGAAGATATTTCGAGCGTAAAACAAGCGAGGAAGATTAAACCGGAACTCACATCGAGCTTCAAGAAAACCGTTGAAGCTGCAATACGCCAACAGAAAGAGGAGGGTCGCCTCAGTATAGATTCGAACGGTAAACGAGATATCACCCCTCGAGCACATGGAAGAAGAATTACTTATTCACCCTCAAGATCCAACAGCTCGAAAGAAGTGCGACAGGATTCGGTTGCATCCACATGGAGCGATAACATTCCAGTAATAACAATAAGCAAGACAGAAAGTGCTGAATGCATTCATACACTCAAAACCTACTCTCGAGAAGGGGAAAACGATCGGAAGTTACTGCGCGATGTTGAGAATCAGATCATAGTGAAGGAAACTTTGGTACGAGAAGAGGTGGAGTGTAAAAATCGGGGGAGACGTGTCTTGCAGAAGCAAGACATAACGGAAGATGAAAGCAGCGAGAAGTCCTCGACGGTAATTGAGAATAAACCGGAAGAAAGGCGGCAACCAGAAGAAATGGAGCAAGAGAGGGTTAACCTCGACGCTAAAACCGAATCCAGTGGTGAATAAAGGGATTCGACTTTGTCTTAATTATTTACTTCGCGCTTCGCTATTGGCTGTTATCTTCTGTGTTTCAATATATGCTTTTATTACAAAACGAAGTGATTGCTTTTTATTTTTGAAGCTCCTTTTTTGCTAAATAGTAATTAATACTCGCAATTGGCGTTTCATTGTGTCGACAAATTATATGTAGAATCTTGCACTTTTTATTACGTTATATGCAGTTGGTTGTGCGTGGAAACTGGAGGGAAGAGGAGGAAGGAGCAGCAGATACATGTTGTCGCCACATGTCGGTGTGTGCGTTCACGCTACTCAATAAAAACCGACACACCAATTAAGACCAGTCATATGATGTAACCATAAACAAGCACTTTATAATCCGAACGTTAAGCGGCGTCTGGTATGATACTATTTACAAAAAAAAAGAATGATCAGATAAGTGGGAAATTTTTTTTTAAACAAAGTCTAAAAGAAAACGAAAATATTGGATTACCAAATAAAATAGAAGGGAAACTGAATCCTAATTTGTGTTTTAGATGTATTCGTAATATCGATGTAATTATCGAAAAAACGAAATGGAAACTTCGCAACAAAGTTTTTACAGTAGTAATTGGAAAAGTTTTTCCTGTCTCTATACGCGGAGAAAATTGCGGTCGTCGCCAAATGGCAACTCGAACTTGTGACGTTAATCCAGAAAGTTTTAACTTTTAAGTCGCTAGACTGATACGGAGTTTGTTTTCAATGCAATTACATAAACGGGTTTTTCAAAAAAAAAGTTAAATGGAATTAATAATGGAATTTAAAGGAGACCACCTTATATTTAGCACCTTATATTTACCACTTTCAGATGTCAAAACAACTATAAAACACATTTGTTTACACATCTGAATGTGTACATGCGACATCACGTCAGCGATGGAATCAATCTGAGACTTTCCGTCGCGCACTCGAATGTTCGAAATAAAGAACCCCGGCTTATAAAACACGCGGCCGGTGAATTCAAGAATTAATTCAGCATTTGACAGTTCTGCTACAAATCTCAGAACGTTTCATTTCTAATTTTTTATATTTTTTAAAATCGCTAAAGTTAAAAGCGTTTACAAAAGCGTTTTTTTTTTTTAATTGCAAGCGGGTTTTAGCTGAACTTATTGTCTTTATTATTCAAGAACTCAGTTAATTTTTTTTTATGATCATTTTTTTTGTCCTTGTTTATCCTTACTCTGCTACTGGTTTCTTTTAATGTTAGTTTAATCATTCGTATCAATTTTCGCTCACTTTTACTTCCTTTAGTCACTAAAAGACTAAAATTTAGTGCTTTATATAGTTCCACCCTCTTAATTCGGTCATAGGCCTGTTTAAAATCAATGAAGATTACATGGGTTTCCTTTTGATATTCATAATTTTCGGCTTGTATTTCTTGTAGTACAAATATTTCATCCACCACCGACCTACCCTTCCTGAAACCGGCTTGATATTCACCAACTTCTTTTTCAATATACTCCCCTAACTTGTTTTTAAGGTGAGAAGAGAGAAGATCTTATACGCCACATTCAATAGAGATATCCCCCTGTAATTTTCACACTTTGTTTTGTCTCTTTTCTTATGCAGGGGATGGCTTCGTCCAGTTCTCTGGTATCCTTTCTTGTGTCCAGATTAATTTTATTAATTCGTGCATATAACGAGCGTCTAAATAAAAACCTGGTCGACTAGGTTGTGATCGAGAATTTATCTATTGCATTTACATAACAGAATTACTAAATGTAACCTACTTGACCAGGTTTTTATTATTTATTGTTATTTACTAAGCTTGTCCCCTCCATATTTGAACAATTCCGCAGTTAGTTCAGTACCTACTTTTATTGTTTCTGAGCTTTTTTACTTTCAAGCTCGGCAGGTCTTCTTGCTTATAACCCCCTTCCTCCAACTCGTTTACTGCTTCTAATACTGCTTCTTCCTTTCCATTCAGAAAATTATCAAAATAATCCTTCCATAATTCTGATATCTCTTTTTCTCCTCCTACGAATTCTCCATTTTTATTCTTAAATAGTATCTGCAGCTTTGTTCGATTACTTTTTTGTTCTTTCTTTAAACCCTGGTACAATTTTTTCACTTCCTTATTTCTAGTTTTCTTCTAACTCTCCTTTGCATTTTATGTTGAAATTTCTTTTCCCTCAGCAACTTTTTGCATTCTTCCCTTTGCTCTATATAGTTCTCTTTTGTCTCCTGAGTTTCTTCATTTAACATTTTCTGTCTTGCTCTTTTCCTTTGCTCAAGAACCCTTGTGCAGTCTGCATCAAACCATTTTCTTTCTTCTTTCGATTTTTTCTGTGTACACTATCTTCCTGCTTCTTTCATGTCTGCGCTTATTTTATTCCAGCTCAGCTCTATATCTGTGTTAGCTTTTATACCCTCTAATTTAGTACTTAATTTTTCCTTGTACTTTTTTCTATTTTTTCTCCTTTTCCAGCCTATTTATTGTGCCCGGCTCTTGTAATCTTTATTTTTTATTATTTTTAATCTTAGGTATTAGTTGATGTATTAAAACGCCCAGCAAAAAGTGGTCCGAATCCGCATCGGGGCCTCTGTATATTTTGATGTTCTTTATGCATTTTTCTTCATATTTTTCAATAAGTAGGTACATAAGTTCCATTTGGGGCTCTCCAGGTTCCTTTATGTATTTCCTTCCTTTGCTGTGTTTAAGAGTCCGAGTTCATTTAGGGACTGAATTATTATATCGTTTTTGATGACCATTTGAAATTATTTCTAGCTTATTCTGTAAAACAATTTCCGTGGGAATATTGCACTTCTCTTCTACTAAAAACTAGTGACGGTAGCTTACTCGAAAGTGCTAGCTCCTGAATTTAAAAGTGTATGAATTCGTACATCTTACAATTTTCTGGTATACATACATTTTATAATTGTTGTAGATAATACATATTTCGAAGATTAAAAAAATCTTTTCTAAGCTCTGTATTTATCAGTGTTAATTGAAAACTACTTTAACCAGCAACAATTTTATATCTTACAAATCTTCCTAATTAATTAATTTAATTTAATTCTCGCGAGCGCGTTTTCCTTTGTTTGAATTGAAGTCGCGTTATAAACTTTCGCTCGGCTGTTAAAATCAATTACGTATAAGTTTATAAATAAATTATTGTTTAAGTTAGTGTTAATTCGTTTGTTTTTAAATAAATTAGTTTAACAATTTCGTGTTTTGTTTTAAAACAAAAATTAATATAACCTTTAAAAATCGTCACAATATTTTTAGAAATAGGCAATTTAAAATTAACTGTTTATTATAAACACATTATTTAGAATTTTTAAATGTAAATACGTAGGAATTAAGCTTAGAATTGTAAAAATTAGGATAAGTTAATATTTCTCATGATAATTCGGTGTAATAAAAGGAAACTGTAGGAAATAGGAAGGAGTTCGGAAAATAAACAAGTGAGTGCGCTGTGTTAGCTAACGCATCAGAAGTAACCGTTCACTCTTTAAAACCGCACCGTGGTAAAAATGGATGAATGAAGTTGCGGGATTGTTAAGTACGTAAGTAATAAGGTCGGGTTTTGTGAAAAATCCGTTCGAGTAAAATAAATTTCTTTTAAAAACTCCGTACGTCTGAACTTCTTTACGTGAAATAATAAATTTGTTTGTGAAAGTTTTAAAATTGAGACAATAAACTGTTGTTTTACGTTTTTGTTCTACGAAATATTTTCTTATTATTCACACACACACACACACACACACACACTCACTGATATTTGATAATTTTGATTGTGAAGGCTCGCGAGTGCCATCTACATCCAAAACTCATCACACAATAAATACACTCTATAAGCAAGAATTGGTCTATGAGATACACTGCAAAATCCATCATTAAAAGCAGGAGCCTACGCGAGTAAAACAAATAAAATAAACATAATAAGAAAGAAATATTGCAAAATACCCTGAGAGAACAGAGCATTGAGTAAATACACAAAATAAGTGCCTAACGCAGCATAAAATTGGCTCATCATCCAAGTAGGGGTCATATCACCACATAAAATTGGCGCCCAACGTGGGGCCATATCACAGCAATAGGTCATTTGTTTGTAGTACAAATTTTGTAATTGGTGATTTTGGCAATTTTTCTGTAGAATATCATCACAGCTCCGTATTCAACTTACCCTAAGTTTGGTACTGAGATGATAGATGCTAGCGTAGAGTATTGAAGCTAGTTGAGAGTATATGCGTTCATAATCGCTTGTAAACACATATGAGCGGGTATTAAGGGGAGAACATACGACGTGGGTGAGTGCAATTACATTTGACAGAAGTTACCACTTTGTGGTAGATCAATTTCTGCAATATGGAGGTTTATTGATATCCGTTGTCGTGAAGTAATAATTGCCGGATTTTGTGTTTGTATCTAAGTGTAGTACGAATCGATGTGTTTATCTAGCATCTGCGATTAGTAGTTTAAGCGAATGATAACCGTTATTATAGACATCAGTCATCAGTTAAAAAGTTAGTTTAGTTTCGGAATTTTTCGATGTTCAGTGGCGTATCAAGCGTAAAGTAAGTAAGCTTGTTTCAAGTACTTTCAGTCATAGAATTCTAGTAAAGTAAAGAAAAGTAAGCTTGTTTCAAGTACTTTCAGTCATAGAATTCCAGTGTATAGAATACAATTGACATTTCTCGAATCTTATTTAGTTAAATTGACTGTAGTGTATTATCAACAATGTTAGTTTGTGGATGTTCCAGAATTTTGTAAAACGCTTGTGTGCGCCTATGACTTACTGCGGCCATATTTGGTGACCAGGGGCCCTATTCTCAACTCGTTCGAAAAGATTCGCATGCAAAAATGACGTCAAAATGACGTAGTCTCTTGTACAAAATTATACAAATCGGTCGGAAAATACGTCATTTTGACGTCATTTTCGTATGCGAATCTTTTCGAAAGGATTGAGAATAGGGCCCCAGGGGCCCGATTCTTGAATCGTGCGAATACATTCGTATACGAAAATGACGTCAAAATGACGTAGACTCTCGTACAAAACTGTACAAATTGTTCGAAAATTGCGACATTTTGTCGTCATTTTCGTATACGAATGTATTCGCACGATTCGAGAATCGGGCCCCAGGTTAGGCGAGAAACTAGGCGGTTAGTATAACTCTCTCCAATACCTCTCATATACCTCGCATATTCTCTCCTCTAGCTTCAATATTCTAGCATATCATCTATCATCATATTATAGCTCCGTAGTGAACTTAGGTACACTTAATTAGGAAATATGTAGAAAGACAGGAGAAATATTTATTTATACGTTTTTATTAACTTTTTAGCTGAGAATGATGACTATAAATATTTTTTAAAAACAGTTTCTAATAGAATCAGCAAGAATTCCCGTTTATTATACATAGTATTTTTTTTCTTTCATCCTTAAAATTCCCATGAAACGGGGAAAACTGATAGAATATATTTTCAACAAAGGGGTTCATAATTAGAGAAAAAGGATTTGTGAATTTGTTTCTACCAAAAAATGTAAGAAAAAATAAAATAACAGCATAAATTTTACACACATGAAACACCAAACCTACTCAGGATGCAATTGATTTCATTTCAGGTTCCCTGAACGTTTAATATAACTTTCAGGATTAAACTAAAAGTACATAAACAAATAACTAGAATTGAATTCCTCTATTGTAATTGTTTCGGTCATCAATTCAAAAAGTGGAAGTTACAGTGTTATTTTCTTTTTTCCGGATACTTTTTAGATGGACTATAATATCAACTAGCTTTAACAAAATTAATTTTTTGCTCTTTTTTCGTTAATAATACTTTCTAAGGCGTCCTGTGTAAAGACGGTTTCGATTTTTTTTAAATATTTAAATGAAATTAAAAATAATTCGAATTAATCCGATTATTTGAATAATCGAATCGGTAGAATTCGATTATTGAAATAATCCGATTATGCCCATCACTAGTAGCAGGAGAGTTGCTGCGAAATTTCATTTTATTAACTTTGTAACACGCCGATGTGCTACACTTGTTTGTTGACTTTTACGGACAACTAAATAAGTAATAAAAAATGTCTCAACAAAATAACCAAATTTAATTTATTGACAAATTAACTGACTGGTAACTGGAGAATTGGCTGTCTGCAAGAATTTAACGCGTATTTACCGTAAGGGGTACGGCTCGGTCAGAATTCCTGAAAAAGGTCAGGTCCTACCGCTTCATGCCCTACGTCTAGACGACGCCTATACCTGCAGCTCTAAAGGGAAATCCTATTGACCTACAATAATACTACGCTCTTCGTCGACTTATTCTCAGAAATTCTAAGAGATACCGATATTTCAAAAACAACTTTCAATAATTATTTCCTCGTGATCGCTAATTAGTGAAGGACTCTACTTATGTCTTTGCATCCTGGTTCGAATCCTGGTGAGACGATAATAACTATGAGATAGCGGGAATTGGCTACGTATAAATAAAATACGGACTTAAATTTAATTAATTATTTATTGCTAAAAAAGGTAAAAACTCCGATTTCTAGCCGCACTGCAGTCTAGAAAAATGAGCGGAAAAACCTTTGTCGTTTAAAAATCCAATACAGAGCGACACAAGAAAAAATTACGATTTTGTAAGAAATGCAGTAGAATTCCTTTAACGGCTTTCTCGTTCGAATATCGTGACGAACTAACTGTTTTCAATTACACAGCTGGTGGTTTTATGCTTGTCCCAAAACAATGATGGTGGCCTTGTTTTACATCAACAATTAAGTTGTTTTCAAATTTAGATTGGTCTTGGTACTCGTGTTTACCACTTCAATAGTACTCGAAAACACCCTCTGTATAATCAACCAGCGCATAGTGTGGCCGTGTGTCTACAGTGTACTTACTTAATGAACGTAATTAATTAATTAATCAGATACTCGGGGAAGTATGTGATACAAAATGCCGCCCAGGCGATCAATTTGCGAGCGAATCAATAGTAATCGCTAGTTTTTCACGAAAGCCCTCCTGTAGAGACGCAGGAGCCGATTTGTTTCTAAACCTAATAACGCGGCGAAGGGGGAGATACTCGACCGCTCCTATCGCCAAGAGGTGGAGGTGCAGTGACTCTCACTTTATTTGTTAACCTCTGATTGCGTTGTTTTCGACGATTATCTAACCCTATGCGCAATGATAAAGAATTGACCGTTTTATTTGATGCTCTACGGTGTGTAGTTATGATCTTTCGGCCTCTCAGCGAATTACTTCTAATTAACCCGCAGATCTCCCGACAAGGACTACACCTCGGTCCACACACAGGGTGTGAGGGAAACTCGGTTAAGAAGATGGCTATGAAGATGTGATTCAGAATTGTTTGGACTCGTAATTTTACGGCACTCGTAACGGGCAACTAATTGGCCTTGATTTAGGGGATTAACTTGTGCTGGTCACACTTGATTTTAGCGGCAGATCTAGACTTGCCTTAGACCAGTGGTACAAACCAGTCGACTTCGCTGCGCAAATCGAAAACCCTTTGTTTGAGTGTTTCCAACTTGCCAGAGAATATCGCCCAAGGGGATTAACTAATTTTACAAGAGTACACAGTATATGGATTGTACTATAGATTGAAAGCGTCGGTTGACTGCCTCTGGTCGATTTAAATTACAGAACGCCAAGCAAACTAGTCTAATAATTTATACAACAAATGGTCAACCAACTCCACTAATGTGGATGCAACGTATTTATCTTTAAACTCGGTTAGAATGCAAATGAAAACACTTTAGTAAAAAGAATTGCACAAGCCAAGCATGTACTGAAATTTACAGATTATCTGGCCACAAATGGATGCGGGAATTAAAATGATTTTTAAACAATTTATACCACCAAGTATGTAATGGATAAAATATAATTTAAGTCAGATTACCTAAATCCGCGCCGCGAAATTAAAATCCAATACACTCACTGCACTAAGTTTAAATACACCCGCGATTAATTTACCGTGCGCGAGACCGACTTGTTTAATTTTATTGAATTGACTCTCAAACCCTGGGATTTTAGGCGTACCGATATAAAATGATTTAACTCTACTGTGAAAACTAAATCAGAGAAACCAGTAAGTACCCCAAAGCAATTCGCCAAGCCCAATTGATACAACTGATCGTTTTAAAAGCTCGGAGCTATCTGTCTGTAATTTTAATTTCCATTTTTCGGCTGCACAAAATTAATTCCCCTTCCTCCAATCAGAAAACCAAATTCAAACACCCCTTGACCAATAGAGCTGTGTTTAGCATTCAGAAAAATAAACTCCCCCCGGTTCCTGGAATGTGTTTTTCTAAGCTTTTACAAAACGACCACCCCTGAAGGCTACATGTGCTGCCTTCAAAGTCCACAACAACTTCTAAATTACATGTACCCTCTTGACATTTTTATGTTCCCGCTTACTGTGGAAACACGGCGCTCGCCTGCAGATTTTTCTTTAGAAGCAAATAAAAATCAGCATGTTATCTCCGGTTACGCCCTGCAGAGTATAGTTTTCAATAGCAGCATTCTCTTACCGAACTTATGCGTGTCAAATTGCCCAATTTCTAACGAACAACAGGCGGGCATTAGAAACTCGCGTGACAGATTTATGTGATAGTCAACTCAAGAAAAATTGAAAGTAACTCAAGTGTGACAAGAATTTATGACCCCGCCCTTGTTATATTGCCTATTGAAAACCCGTAACGGCCCCGGTAGGCCTGGCGATATTGCTTCCGCTTTGCAAGTTACAATTCCTTCAATATGTACATTTATTTGTTATTTAAAATTAAAGTTACATGCAAGAACATGCTTTTTGTTTTATAAACAAATCCGCGACCATTTCAACTTTTTTACGTTTAAGAGGAAAAAGAAAAATAACCTACTATTTATATGACATTGATGCTTGATTGTATGCGTTTTTAATCATGGATTAAATTTAAGACGTGTTTAAAATATGAATAATTTTGAGTAATCTTTATAACGTATGTACAGTTGAAAAAAAACTCGCAGCAATCCATGGAAAATTAACGTGTGTCTTAACTTGATTGTAATGAAATAAATGCAAACCCAGTCATGTTACAGAACGTCATGAATGGTTTAAAACGCAGAGTTTTAAAGTGTATTGAACAGGGTGGAGGGCATTTTCAACCATTTTTATAAATTAAAAATAAATTTTTAATTAGTAACATTGCATTTTTTCAATGATATAAAATAAAATTGAGGTTGTTTTCTGTGTCAAGTGACATTTGTAAATAAAATAAGAGTACTAAGACATACCTTCATACCTTCATTGTCATTTCAAAGCATGCTAGAGTTTTTTTCAACTGTACATACGTTAATAAAGTATAATAAAAATAAATGTTGGCTTTTCTGAGATTATTATTAATTGAAGAATTAAAATTTTAACACTCTGTATAAAAGGAAACGGTTTACTTTAGGACATAACTTTATTAGAATTTTTTACTCCGTTTGGTCTAAAAATTACGTACCCGAAGTAGTGAGCTCACTTCATGGGACAGCCTGTATGTTGTTTTATTATTTCAGAAATTTATGTTTATTTGTTCCCACGTTCAGATAAAATGGCCTTTTTTAGAATTATTGTATTTTTCATTTTTAGATTTATTATACCGGGTGTCCCACGCCATGTGCTCACCCTTCTAGAATTTGTATTTGTTAATCTATTTACATTTGGAAAGGATAAATTAAACAAAAAAATGAATTTTCTGACATACTATCGAACTCGGTAGGACTTCCGATTTCGCCGGAAGTTATGTCAATTTTCTTATTTTAAATGGAACCTCCTATATATATATTTTCAAATATTTCGAATATGCAGATCATTGCGAGTCCGAATGTGTCATTAGGTAATTTTGGTGTCCATAACAACGAAAGAAAAACTTTCTTGTTTCTCAATATAGAAAGCTATGGAAAAGAAAATATGAAGTATTTGGTATCAGCGTACTCAGAAAAAAAAATTCTGTTGAACTAGGCTAAGAAGCACATGAGGTTCCATTTAAGAAATAAGAGTTACGACCTACTGAAAATTTGAAATGCTGCAAAAATGTTAAAAATCAAAATGCAATCAAAGCAGTGATTTTCTCGAATTACTTGATCGCAGTAGAACTAAAATACACGATTCATAGGTTTCTAGATTGAAAAACAAGTCCTTTTTTTAGTTGTCATGGAAACCAAAATTACAATATGATGCATATTCGGACTCGTAATGACTCGCAGATACCAAATATGTAAAAATATATAGGGTTTTCCGTTTAAAATAAGAATCGATTAAAAAATACAAATTCCAGGAGGGTGAGCACATGGCGTGGGACACCCGGTATTTTTTATTTTAATTTCCTGTTAAACATAAATGTCCTTATAATTTGTAGAAATTAATCGTTAATTCAATTGTATTAAACTAAAATGGAATTCAAATTCAAATAATATAATAAAATTAATTAGAATTAAAAATTGTGGAATGCAGCACATTTTGTATGAATTTAATAATTCCTTGTATCATATGTTTTCCATACGAGCACTTTTGTTCTTGGGTTTTTTGACGAAATTGGTCTACTTTTTATGAAACGTTTGGTTATACTTTTCAAGAAAAATGTGACATCCTGCTTATTGGTAGCAATGGCAAGTGAAGCAGTAAATGAAGAACAAATTGTTTACCATCTCATGATAATCAAAATCATTGCGATTGTTAATCACTTTCCTGAAACGCTTGACATAATTACGGCAATTTCGTTAATTCCGAGCCCTCCGAAGTAGAAAGCAATTACGTTACTCAAGCCAGCAGTTTGTAACAATCTCTCCAAAAGTTCGTCGACATTCTCACGATAAGAAGCAAGGTTACGATGTCATGAAATTAAAGGTCACGAGATCCGTAAAAACTGATAAGGAAATGTGGAGTAAGAGTAAAATTTTTCGTAACACACTATCAGTAATATTTCTCATTAAATAAAGTTCATTTGAATTTTCATTTCTTTCTTAACTTTTAGCAAATACTTTATAGGCATTATAGAATTAATTGCAAGTTAATATTACATGAGAATACTTAATTTTTACTAACTATTAATTATCCGTGCCCTTCATCTCGATTTCGGAATTTAAACGGCAGGCTAAGGCGATTCATATTTTATCAAAAAACGAAAAAACGCAACGTGGAAAAATTGAAAGAAAAAATCTTGTTCGATTTCTCTATCCGTTTGTCTGTGCGTGTTGCAAAGCGAGGGTGTTTATCTGGTCGATAGGGTATCTCGTTTCCGCACCAGTTTCCTCTGCCTGAAATGTTCGCGTTTCGAAATCTGGCGAGTAAACACACGATAAATAAATATATTTTTTTATAATTCGCGACGTCGTCGCGTCCCGTCGTTAAAGCTTTATCGAACTGTTTACGATTTTTTTCGAGTAATAGTTAAAAAATAAAATTGGAGATTGTTAATAGGTAAACATTTTGAGAATTACATACAATTATATCACGCAACATACTTTTGTGGTAACAGCACAGTCGTGCTGTTGTGATAAATACCATTTCTGAGATAAAGTGACAGAAATAGTAGCCCTAGGTTTCCTGCTTTCAAGATATCTTAAATACTACCCTGGCTGTTTCGATGCGTGCAAGTGCGTGCCTGCATGAAAGAGGCTGTAATCTCCGTCTGCGTTTCAGTCTCCGCCGGCATCTGGACTTTGACGTATCCATCTCGAGAAAGAGAGAGTTCCACCGCTCTCTCCCGTCCGTCCGTTCAGTGTTAGCGTCGCACTCGTGATGTTCGTAAATTAATTATGCGGCGGGTTCCTTCCGGAATCAAACCGAGTCGGCCCTGGCGGGCATGAAATTTATGTTTGCGTTCAAAAGAAAATCGAATATGTTCGAATTTGTGTTGTGCTCTGTGCTGTGCTTCACGCTGACTTTGGGAGAGGAACACTCGCAAACTCCTGCGCTCGGTTTAAAGGGCACCAAGTGTTACGACGATTTCAACAGGCCGCAGGTGAGGGATGCCGTTTTCTTTCCAAGTTTTTCTTCACCGTCTCTTTTAGAGATGCTACAACCCGATTGCGTAAAGTAATCGCACGTGCGCTTCATGAATCAATCTGAATTTTCAGCGACTCTAAAATGGATCTTTACGGAAATTTCAAGCAGAAATTTTGTTGTGCAGATGTTCCTTGAGAATGAGGAAGTACCAAAGAATGGAACTTTTAAAATACATCCTAAACTATTTCAATGAATGAAAGACGAAAAAATTTTTAATTTATTCAGAATAAAAAATATAAGAGCAATAATTTTCAGAAATCAAAATTATTCTTCAAGTAGTTGATTTAATTAAGTACAAAGAACGGGCTATTTTTTTAAATTTTATTTATTCTATTGCCAAAAGTAGACCATTTTTTTTATTTACAGAAAAGAACTGCGCGAATGCTTCATTTGGTTAACCGCAAAACATTACGTAATTGTTTAACAATAAAACTAAAGCTTGATTTCTAAGAAGTACACAACACAAAAAAAACATAGCTCATGCTTTCCCCCATTTTTTATCTCTGTTTAAAATGGAAGTTGTGTTTGGCAGCGCAAAGTTTTGGGACTTCTGGTCGTCAGAAAGCAAACAAGAGCCACATGTCGAAGCCGAAAGATCATTTATGAAGTAGCTGACTTAGACAGAGAAGGGACGACGCAGAGCCCAATTAGTGCTACCCCCCATGTTGTGCCACCCCGCTGCGTCACTAAAACCATCTCGTCCTTTCAGGCCTTCGTCGTTCAGAAGTGCTCTTCACGAGCCGACTTTTCTCTCTGTATTTATTTACGTCAGCCTGTGATTCATTTTCGTTAGAACCGTACCTATCTCTAAGCCCACCCGTTGTCTTATTCCTGAATTTAGAGAAAAATGTTTAATGCAAAACTTATACCTTCTAAAACAAAAATTTTTAAGATGTTCACGAAAAAAAAGCTACCTACCTATAAATTAAAATTGTGTAAAACCGTGTATTCTTCTGCCTTCATAATAGTGTGCTGTTGTGACTTCTAAAAACAATCGTTAATATCGTATACATTATGTAACATATTAAGTGTCCTGTTGAAATTATTCGAAAAACCATCGAATGCAAATAATCGGAAGACGATAAAACTTGACTCGAACAGGTGCGTCGATCCTGAAAACCAAGACGAAATACGAGCGTCCTCTTCCCTCGACGGTTCTGTTTCACGTGTTATTTACCTCTTGTATTACTAACTGTAGTGCGGTCGTGCATTTCACCGTCTTCCCGGTCTAACATGCACACCTATGCATGCACATAAGTCTAAAAATACCGCCGCCTCAGCATTCTTGCGTTTCCAAGTTGTATCGGAGTGAACCTCGATGAAGTTTTTACGTAAACCCGACGCGAAATGAGTTCACAGAATACTTGCACGTCGATGCATGTTCTGCAGACTAAACACACGAAGGGAAACTATTTTTTTTTTCACATCGCTCATTTGCTTTTGCGTGGTTTAACCGATGCAACAGCCTGTACCTGAGAAGGAGCAACTAGGAGCCCATCGACGTCGCTCTCACTTTTAAAGAGTATCAGTTGATCATGAACTTAAAACTAACCAGTATGAAGCCCCCATTTAAATTGTTTTCTTTGTAATAAATATCTATTTAAGAACATTAATCTATAGGCTACAAACTTGATTGCGTACAAAAGCCATCTGTTTAAATAGCTTTAATACATTTTGATACAATAGATTCAAACATAATTAAAGTCGAATGGAACCTTTTTTAATAGAACGAAAAGCAAAGTTCTTTTTGCGTAAAAGCTTCGAAAGAACACACATTCTAAACAGGTTGCAAGGGTCTTCAATAAAAAAAAAACATGACTTTGGGCGTTCGTAAAGACCGACCGATATTTTAAAATTAATGCGTCCCATTCGTTCCCGATCAAAGAACGAGATAGAGATATTTATGTGCGTCGTAAAAAAGTGCGATAACCGTTTAATTTACTGTGTCGTTCCTCGGATGCTTTCCGAGTAATTAAACGGGACGGTTCCTTGTGCGTAAAATTAAGCCTTGAACTCCAAAATCAACATTAAGGATACGATTATACGGGGTGGTTGTAAAATAAGTGCAAAACTTTTAACTACATTACCGTGAGAGCACATAGAACACGGAAAAAATTTAAAAACAATTTTTCATAACAGGGAGGAAAATTATTTTATCCGCCCCTTATACGACGGTCATGAAACAACAAAAAATTTACGGAACCTGCTTCGCTGATCGTAGTCAATAAACATCGCAAGCGTGTCTAATATGCAAAGGCACAGCACACTCACTCACCGAATAATATCTGTGTGGAAGAACACATTCAAATGTTCACTACAGTATCGACCAACCATCGTCTAACTTTGTGATTGCAAACTTTAGCATTACCATAGACAAACACCTCTTTTGAGCATTACATTTGAAATCTGACGTTTAAAATGATTATTTTTGACAAGCCGTCAAAAAAGCTATATTTACAGCGGAAAATTGAATCGTGCGAAATTTTAAGGCGGCGATAGTACCACTTTCGGAGATGATGCTGTAAGTGATTGAACAGCACAGAAGTGGTTCAAGAAAATTTCTTCGGGAGATTTCAGATTCCAGTACAACGTGCTAAGAGTTTGCAGAAAGGTTCGATGTGAGCCATGAAACCATTCTTTTGCACCTTCACCGACTAGGAAAGACGTGGAAGTTAAACGAATGGATCCCACACGATAACAAATCAAGCCGTCTTACTATTTGTTCGGCAAACCTTTCACTCAATGAAAATGAACCTTTTCTTGATTGGTTGTTAACTTGCATCTAAAGGTGGATCGAATTCTAATCTTTCGTATCATTGGTTGTCACCAACTTAACCCAATACCACATATTCCGAAGGCTTCCTTGCACCCAAAAAAGATTTTATTGTGTGTTTGAACTGGTGTTAATTTGGCAAAAGGTCATTGAGTGTGATGGTAAGTACTTCGATAAATAATAGTGTATTACTGGTTTGTAATAAATGTTTATATTTTACGATAAAAAATCGCACGAACTTATTTGGTTATCTGATATTTCTTGATTGTGTTTTTCATATCGGGTGATTTTTTAAATTTTTTATAAACTAAGACATGCCGTCAAAATTTCATGGCAAGAGTTGATAAAAAATTTTAGAAAATCACCTGGTATTATAATTTCAATTAAAGAACGCATAAAACTACCCTCCATATCTTGTCAACTTTAATTTTTTTTTATGTAAAATTCTCTTTATCTTTACCTAACTGTTTAATAAGTCTTGTGCAATCTCTTACTTTATTGGATTTATATACTCTTATTCTCATATTGACTAGATTTTGTTTAGAACCGCCTGCTACCATCGAAGCACAATTCAATTCAGTAAGTTAGGTATTCAGCTAGTTGTTTTTCCAACATCGCTAATCCCCTATCAATATTGCTGATGTTGCACTAGTGCGACACAGACTTCAACGGGTGCCCAGGGCATCGGCAGCTGACGGCCCTTACACTTCGATAAGCCAAGTCGAAGTACTGCGAAACCATCTCTATCAGAATATCGCCATTTCGAGCACAATATTCCACTGAAAATCCACTGCATTTTATTAACAATTTATTAACTCATAATCCATCTGTTAATTAAAGAGTCAAGCTAGTCCATTCAAACCGCTCCCAACTTGGTTTTCCATCTTCGTTCATCTAGGACCAATTTACATCTCGATATTAATAATATCTGTAGATCAACTGGAGCCGTGGAGTCCGGGAATTGTGGCAATAACGATCTCTAATGTTACGAGACCGCATGGCGCGCTCTCTCACGAAGAGTTCAGAATCCTGCACTACCGGTTCGTTTAATGAAATCGACGTGCATGTGTCTATTATACGTCCGAAGCACACACACATTTCAATTTATCTGGAATCGTGGAAGCCTCGGCCCGGTAGCCCGCACTGGTAGTTAAAGCCGAGTATACATTAACATCCTGGGATTTTCATTCATTTGCACTTTCGATGAATATAAAAGCAAACCTTATTCCTCTTTCGATTTTCTAAACGAGTCATTACGCGACGTTTCCTGCAAAACACCCAGTCATTCCCTCTTATTGTCGTCGCAAGAGTTCCGAGTACTCACAATACCTAACCGGCCGCGGCTGTGCCGTCAGAGAGGCATGAGTTTTAATCGAATCAAGTTAGTATTTTATATGGATATCAAGATGTCAAAATTTCAACGGTGATAGACACGAAATGAAACGTTCCTGAAACCGATATCATCTCTTACAATTGAAAAGGCACAAAATGAAACGCAAAAGGATATGGGTTTCAGTGCTGTTGAATACCTACTTGAAAGAAAGTAAGATTGCTTCGTTTGAAACAAAAACGTAATTTCGATATTTTAAAGAATTGAATAATAGATTTGACCAAAGTCTAACTTCGTTCGTGCAGAAAGATTAAGTCGAGACGATCTCATCTGCATAGGTATATCGCTTTGGGGCAGAGGCGGCGAATCCTCCTCGTCCGTCCAATGCTGCAGAAGGAGAGGCACGAAGATGCAGGTCAAGAGCCGCTCGGTGCACGTGCATACACCTGAATTATTGCTCAATTACCTGCCAACTCCGCACTAACATTTTACATTCCTAACCTTCACACAGACCGCCCTGGTACGAGCAGTGAAAACGTGTTCACGGATTGATGATGACGAGGACGACTAATTCAAAACCAAACATTTCAAATTTAAACGTTGTAAATTGCAATAAAAGCGAATAAAAAAAGCTAACCAAAAGCAAAGGAAGCTCTCTGAACATAAACACGGGCATTTATAAACAAAAGACGTGCGTTTACGAGGACAGGCCGGAAATTTCGGCTCCTTACAACGTAATAAACCACCTACGCAGACGTACAGGGTGGATCAATTTCGATGTCTCTTATGGGCATCTCTGTAACTATAAGAGATAGAAAAAAACTAGTGGCCAAGTCTCGATTTCCTTTTTAGAGATAAAATCAATATAGTAAACAAAACTTGGCTATCTTCTTTTGTTTTCGAGTTATAAGGAAGAATTGACAGTTTTGACTTTTCGTCAATCGCGTATACATATCTCGTTTATTTTTACACATATAAAAAAATGTTTTGACATTATTGGGACATTTTTTCGAATACAATTCAGTGGTATAGTTGGTTTTTTGATATTTAGTTAAATTTTTAAGTTATGAACATTAAGTTATATTTTTTAAAATGGAAATCATAGTAGGCAATGTCTTCATTAAATAGAGATTTTTTTTTGTTTTCAAAAATATATATTTTGTTGGGTTTATTTCTTACAATTAATAGAATAAAACCCCTTTTTTATTATTCTTGGGTGCATTCTATTCTTAGTAGGCTGGTTTCAACAAAGGCCGACAATTTTTTGTTTGTTTTTATTAAATATCAACTCTTATTCAAATATTTTGACAGTTGCAGCCGCATAAAGAGAGAGAAAAATAGAACGAGCATCCCCTAAGAGTGACAAAGATTACACAATACTAATACCACGTGGTTTGGGTCAAATTCGAAAACACGCAGCCAACCCATATTGTGACCAAACCCAGCTTTATCGGTGCTAGCTTTCTCTCACTTATATTCGTCGCAATTCCTCTCACTCTTGTGCATATCTACCTAATCGTCAAATCTTTATTGATATTTAATAAAATAAAAAAAAATTGTCGACCTTTGTTAAAACCAACTTACTAAGAATAGATTGCAACCAAGAATAATAAAAAAGGCGTTTTATTCTATTGTAAGAAATAAACCCAACAAAGTATATATTTTATACAGAATAAAAATCTCTATTTAATGACGACATTACCTATTATGATTTCCATTTAGAAAAATATAACTTTATGATATAACTCGAAAATTTTATTAAATATCAAGAAACCAACTGCACCACTGAATTATATTTAAAAAAATGTCCTAATAATGTCAAAACAGTTTTTTAATATCTATAACAATAAACGAGATATGAGTGATTAACGAAAAGTCATAAATGTCCATTTTTGCTTATAACTTGAAAACAAAAGAAGGTAGCCAATTTTTGTTTACACTATTGACTTTATATCTAAAAAAGAAATCGAGACTTGGCCATTACTTTTTTTCTATCTCTTATAGCTACAGAAATGCCCATAAGAGACACTGAAATTGATCCAGCCTGTACATACATATATCGTCGAAGTACACCAAAAGCAAAAACCCCAAATTGCTTTCTTATGTCTAAAAAAAAAGAAACCTAAATGTAATAAGGGCATGAACCACTGGAGCGAGAAATTACGGCAAGAGACTCGAACTGGTTGCATTTTGAAAAAGACTCGCTTTTAAGGTTGCGTAATTGGCCTTTGTTAAAAAAAAGGACGACCCGTCGAGCCTTCGGTGATGACTAAAAACGCGCATTGCTTATTAATAGAGCGCGCTCTCTTTGAAAGTCGCTTTATATTTAGAATGTACCGAGTCGCTGGATGTTGCGCGTTCGTGTCATAAAATGAATGACTTCGGTTTACGAGCAAAGTCGTAGGTCGTAATGAGCTATATTGTAGATAAAAGGTAAAAGCAAATCGCCCTCGTAAAACCAAAACTGTTTGCTGCAGTGAAAGGAAGCCAGCAATAAGGAAGCTCTGTTTTATTTGCATCAGCGAAAACATTTAGAATCATTTAAAATTACGAAGCTCCAACATAATACAGCTTTTCTATTCAACTTCCATAATAGTTCTTCTATGTAGGTCATGTAATACGATTTCATTTAATCAATAATAGGAGTTACTGTACTTTTAAGTACTACTACTATTAACAAAGTATTTTGTATAGATTTCGTTTGAATGATGCTGAAAATGTTGCTCGTTTGTTTCAGAGGTGTATTCCTGAATTCGAGAACGCCGCCTTTAGCCTTCAGATAGAAGCGACCAACACGTGTGGCTCTGAAGGGCCGACGGAATACTGCGTGCAAACGGGCATATCCGGCAGGAAATCATGTGACGTTTGTTACCCCGAACAGCATGGGGTTAGGTACTTAACAGACTTCCACAGTGGCGAAAACCAAACTTGGTGGCAATCCGACACTATGCTCGAAGGCATACAGTATCCGTTCCAGGTCAACTTAACTTTAAACTTGAGTAAGTTGTTTCCTAAGAAGAAATCTCTAATATCTTAATTCATTCTTTTAATTAAGTACTTAAATAATTCAAATATTATAAAAAAAAATAAAAATAGAATAGTTGTAGTAAAACACGATAAACTATGACCCGGTCGTGATACAGCTGTTATGACCGATAAATAATAGTTCAGATCGAAGTTCGAGGGAAAAGGATTCTAGAAGAAGAAGGTCATGGGAACCGCAGCTCCGGACCGAAGAGGAAAAAGTCGATGGTTGAAAACCGGCCACAATAAAAGTGATCCGCCGAAAAAGGAAGCGCATTCGTCGCGTGCCGAGCGCCGATCGCCGCAAAAAACGCAGAATCCACGCCGTAAAAGAAGAGCCATTGTCTGTGGATGTCACAGTGTGTGACAGGCGCACAAATTATTCCCGCGTTTGCTACATATTTATGACAATGTTGCCCTCGGCCCTATAAGGAAGACCTCCGCGTCATCGGGATATTGTTATGAGTACAATAAGTACAGCACTAACCAAAAGAGCCCAACAAATAACTTAAAAAATTCTTATTTCAAGAAGAAAAAACATTAATCACTGCAAATATTCTAAAAAGGACGATAAAAGCAATTTCCTGTCAGTTGAAAATTGTTACAAAATATGTAATTCCGAGGAGAGTATATGTAGATTTGACCTAGACTTTCTTGTACAGCGATAACGATAACATAAAGTTAATGAAACAAATTTTATTTTTTAAATTAATGTCCTTTCTTTAATATAAACTTATTCCAACGATCAGGCAACTTGCAAATATCGACAGAGAAAGATTCTTTTGGTTATCTGCTAAACCAATTTTCCTCCGTTTCTATTACCTAATCATTGGACATAAATTTCTTGCTAAGAGGCCTAAAGTCTGAATTTATAGTCTTTGGGTTAATTAAGAAATTTGTTAAAAGTGGACCGTGAATATCCCAAAACACCGTAACCATCACGTTGTTTGCTGACGGTGCAGCTTTGAATTTCTTTGACGGCGATGAATTTGAGTGTTTGCTTTCTGCGATTTAATTGTGTACCCAGAGTTATCAACGGTAATAATTCGTTCCAGGTTTCTCAACCTCGGCACATGAAAATTTAATGATAATTCGCGGTGCAAAGAAACTAGGTACATCATCGACAAACAGGTTTGATACAATTGTCAATATTTTTAAAAACAAAACAAAGTCTTTGGTATTTGTCAACTATACTGGGCGTCCCGACAGAAAAGGTCAATACTTCGTGGGCGTCTAGATTTGATAAGTCAAAATTTATATATAAGCAGGTAGTCTTTTATTAATGTATTCTGACATAAATATTGATTAAGTATTGGACAATTTTACAACTAGGCCGTTCCGGAATAATTTAAATTTGGCGCTGAAGCGAATGTTGATTTAGTTCTTCACCATAATGTAGCGATGTTTTTGACAAATTTAATGTTAATACTTTAAAATAAAAATTATTTAGCAACTTCATATTTTTAATTTCAAAATAGCTCTATCTCAAAAACTATTTATAAAAGACTACCTGTTGACTGACCTAAAAGCTGTTTATTTTACAAATACATATTTGGTGCGTATTTAGGTTCCTTTTTTTAGAAAATTAAATTCCTAAAAGTCCGATCTCTAGTAATCACAAATGATCAATTCGACTCTTGGATCTTGATCACCGTTCATTCCTTGATTTCCAATTCGAAACACCCATGGAGTAAGTGAAATCGTGCTGCACTGCATTAAATTGTTTATGATTTATTGGCTACCTACGCGGTCATTACCATAACGGTCTGGTGAATAAAGGGTTATTGAATTAGTTTTGATTTATAGTTCCTATACATCTCATAATTGTTTCCCACTAAGCAGCTACAAGAAGCAATCATATTAATGAGCCAAACGAATATTTTTTTTTTATGAAATCGAATGTAGGAACTTACTTATCAGTTTTTTTAAGGTTACTGTACAGCATAGAAAGCGAAGTGTTTAATGATCGAGTTTATAAAACGATACTTTAATTTATTTCGCGTTGCTCTAATTATAAATGGTTTACGTCATCGCTGAGGATCACGACGCGTCTGAGATTCAATCAGTAACTATTTAACTCTATTTTATTCTTATAGGGAAAGCTTTCGACATCACCTACGTTCGAATTTGGTTTTATTCACCACGACCGGAGAGTTTTTCAATTTATAAGAGGACCTCGGAAGACGGGCCCTGGTTACCATACCAATTTTACAGGTAATAACAATTTTTTGAAAGTTTAAACTTAAAACAAATATTCTGAGTCACTTAAGTTGAAGGCATTTAACCGCTGTTGATAGAGTGCTTAAGGGAAGGCCTTTATCTTCCGGCTAAATTTAGAATGTTTTACTGGCCATGACTAACATAACTTTGTAAAAATCGTGAACGTATCTCGAATGGAATTTCATTCAATCGTATATCGAGATCATTCATGTTGCTGCTTATGTGTTAATTTAAATTTACATAACAGAGCCGTCCGTATACATGTTAAAAGAAATTCCCGATAGAGCGTTCGTCTGCGATGTGAGTAGCAACCAATAATGTTTATTTGTTGAATTTCATATTTTATACGCCTCACTTGTTAGGCAACATATCATACGCCGCTGTAAGTGGTGAAGCAGTTCATGGAGAATTAATTTTATTTGTGTGGTTACAACTTTCAGTGACATAGGCATCCCACAATACGCCTAAGTTTAAGTCAGTCAACAATAATACGAGTGTCTCGCCGCAGTAAGTTTTTCGAGGCACCGCCAAGAGGAACGGCTAAATGGTGCTTCGCGTGCCGGGTTCGGATCTTCGCTGGGCTTTTGTCTCGAAATTTCCGCGGTAATTTAAAAATTTGGCCACATACTCAAAAATGTCTTTTTGTGTATTTTTTATTTGCATAGAGTACTAGGGTACATACTTTCATATGTACAAAAATGTTAATGGCTGTAATTTGCTAGTGTACTGAAATTACTTATTGCTTTAGCTGAAACGCTGAAACTGTCATGCAGGAACTAGAAAAAAGTTCAATTTAACTTTATATTTTCGTTACGTCGCGTCGTGTCGATGATATTGTATTGATTTTGCCTTGAGATAAAGTAGACTTTGTTTTAAGTAGATTTAACTCTTTCCATAATATATTACAATTTACTGTAGAAAAAGAAATTTAACAATTCACTAAGTTTTCTTGATATAAATATTATCATTATCAGACATAATGACATAGATATATTAATTTTCATTCGTACACATTCAAAAACTATAAAATTGCAACAATTATTTCTTTAACAGATCGAGCTGTTTTCCTTTCAGATAAACTTTTCATTTATGATAATTTAAATTTAATAAAGAAGACTCTTGTTCAAAATTCTTATCCATTAAATCTTATAGAATCAGTAATTAAAAGTCGTGTTAAACATCTACAAAATTCAAAAATCTATAATAATATAAAACAAACTTCAAACAAAAAATACATATCATCATCTTACTATAACTAACTTACCTTCAATTATAGGAAAATTTAATTCTATTAATTCTAATTTTAATTCGTGTTTATTCACTAAATGGTTTCTTAAATCACAAATATATCTAAATGAGATTAAGCAAGTTAAACATTTTGATTTAAAGTTGCTTGCATTATACACATTATATTCGTAATCCGCCACATGTCTTTCTGTCTTTATGTACATTCCTTATATGCCTATTTAAACAAGATTAGCTGGAAAATATTTTTTCGCTCATAAAGCACATTACCGACATTTTTAATTATAACGTATTAAAAACCCAAACCGTATTTTATTTGAATGATGAACGGAAGCGCCTCTAGTGGTGATTAATACAATTATGCGGCATGTGAAACACCATTTAGCCGTTCTTCCGCCAAGTACATAGTAGATAACCAACTGAGTTGGGGAACTGATTTGATTCCCAAATTTTACTGCAAGTACTGAATACTTTTAATTGCAATTGAAGTACTTTACTCCCAGTACTTTTTAATCTGCGTTACTGGTACTTGAATTTTAAGTACCACTCAAAAACTACTGGTTCTGGGTACTGATTGGTACATTATTTGTAAAAAGTAATACTGTGTACTTGGAAATGTACTACATATAGTATATAAATTATATCCACTCAATCCCGTACTTTCAATTACTTTCAGTACATTAAAATATTTCTAGTACTCTACTAACTGCAAGTACCCAGAAATACTGGAAATAAGAACAAATGAATATCGAAGTTTGTTTTATTTGTTTACGAGTTTAGTTATATTGCAAAAGAAACTAAACAAAATAATAATTATAATAAATACATTAATTAAATCTTAGAGACAATATTAATACTGCAGTACTTTAATGTATTGTTTTAAAAATTGTTATAATAAAAATACGCACGAAACGATGGACGTCCACTCCGATACCAATAATTTTTTGATTTAAATTAAAAGTTGTTTTTTTTGTGATTGTAATTATTGTAACTATTAATGAACAAACAACGATTTATATATCATAATTATGACTCTGATAATTATTAACAAAAACTGTATTAATAAAACTACTAGTAGTCAGTACATAAAATATTGTAAGTACATTGAAGTAATGCAAGTAGTACAAAGTACTGAAAGTACTGTAAAGAGTGGATACTTTGATACTGGTACTGGAATTTCTCTGTATTCAGTAAAATACTTAATACTTTAAGTACTTCAGACAAGTACTCTTGTACTGATACTGGATTTCAAACAAGAAATTATGTATACTGCGTACTGCCAGTATTTTATTGCGGTACTTGCAACAGCTCTGATAATCAACCGTAATATCAAGAGCGTAATAATAATAAGTAGTAACAATCTGTAACAAAAATTAACATTCTTTAAAATAAATGAAAATTAAAACATATTGTCTTAAGTACCTACATAACAAAAGACCAGAGGCAAAAAGAAATTCTTTAGAAATCAGAATAATAACAATAAATTGTTCATAGTCAGCTGTTGTGGTAATTTTTAAAACAGATTGTATAAGTCTGTTTTAAATTACAAGTGAACGTCAAATTCCTAGAGTAGTCGGAAAATGTAAAGGACCTGTGAGCGGAGCTTATTTCCGCGAAATTATCGTTATTTACGGCAGGCAGTGGCAGTTACTCAAGTGTAAACACTAAAGCATCAACAATAAAACACGACCATAACCTACAATATAAAACCCATCGTATTCGCAAATACTGGTTCGACTGATATCTGTATTCTGTGCTGGTCACGTTACAGGTCCTTCATATTTTCCGATTACTTACCCCTAATTGTTAGTGAAGCAATCATTGCTAATCTGTTAAATTTAATTAGCGAAACAATAACTAAGTACCTCAGATAAATTTTATAATCGTACACTTCTCAAAGTTGAGAAATCAGCTAATTAAATTTAGACTAAAATTTAATTTAGAACAGTAAACTTGCGGACAAAAAGACTGATGCATTCCTTTTTTGTATTGTAAATTGGCTTTCGATTTGTGCTCGATCTGTCAAAGTAACAAGCGTCTAAATAAAAACCTGGTCAAGTGGGTTGTGATCGAGAATTTATCCATTGCATTTACATAGCAAAATTACTAAATGTAGCCTACTTGACCAGGTTTTTATTTAGACACGAGTTAGTAAATTATTGGAGCTGTCATATTGTGTCACATTTAATTTGCTGCTTTGAATAATGGTCTATTTAAATGAAGTGCAACGTGTGCGCGTTGCCACTAATATAGAAGGTACAGAAAGACTAGAATAGAAATGTAACACAAAATTTAGTAAAAAGTGAGCAAATAAAAATCAGATTAGAGTAGGCGGTGCAAAGAAAATGTATGTCTGTGATTAATTAATGTAATATATTCATGGACTGTCAAATTTATTGACTTTTTATTTAATCACAGACATACATTTTCTTTTCACCGCCTGCACCTAATCTGATTTTTATTTGCTCACAGGTTGTAACATTCAATACTGCAAGGCCAGTACACAGTATGTAAATATAATTAAAAGATCATTTCAATGTGACAGGTCACTTTTTTGTCCACAAGTTTACAACAAGATTTAAATGAAATAATATTGAACTGTGAGGGACGGCTGGTTAAAAGATAAAAGAAAGATGAACTATCTTTTATGAATTTACAAGGCCTCGTCGAGATACTTTTCTCTTCTATATACTACGACGAGAGCTTTAATTCAAACTTTACAAAAACTCTACTCAGAAATAAATTTCCACTTCTTCTTCTCACTCTATTATCAAAATTTTAGTTACACTATAAAAGAGCCAAGTGGCAACTGTACGCTTCTGGTTTGAGTTTTAAGTAGCCAGAAATTGCTCTACATAATATTTTTCGGGATTATTAAAATTAAGCATCTTCTCCTTTTTTTGTATTTTCATTCTTTCAGAAGAATTTTAGTTGAAGAAATATGTAAATAAACATATTCAAAATAAATGTGTTAAAACAATTACAAATTAAGTTAAGAATTAAAACAATAACTCAAAATTATGCACCATTAAATAACAATAAAGAAGAATTTAAGAAAGAAACAAAATTAACAACTACAAAATTTAAACGAGATTAATTCAAAAAAAATGTCATACAAAACAATGTACAGTGAGCCTCTAAAGTATGGAAGTGAAAATCAATTTTTAACAGTCATTTGTTTTCGAGTAATGACATCGACATTTTTTTAAAATAGCAACCCCCAATTTTTTTTCTTGATTCTGATAGCTCATTGAATACTCTATCCAACCACATCAAAAATTTATTGTTTTATGAGAAAAATTGAGAAAAAAATTATTGAAAATGAATGAATCATATACTAGCTTCAAATGAAGTAAGCGTGACATTTTCAAGAAAACCAAAATGATACCTACAATAAAAGAAAACTTGTCATTCTTGTCATTTAAACAAAGTCTTTTCAAGTAGAGTAATCATGGTTCGTCATTTAACCGAAAATTTAATTATTATTATTAATATTTCATTTCATTTTCAATATTTTTTTCCTCAAAATTTTTCCCATGAAACAATAGCGCGGCACGCCTCTGATTGAGCGCTTTTCGTCATGTTTTCTTTCTAATTACGTTATGTTTAAAATAAGCAAATCTCTGTACAAAATACCGGTTTCTTAGGTCCAATCATGGTTTAACTTTAAACTTCGGTTTATTCCCATAGCACCAATTGTAAAGACAATTGTTTCCATAAAATTAAACTAAGAGAAACAGGTAAAGGGCATTGTAATACTCTTCAATGTAGAATTTGATTCTACATCTGATGATGTAAAAACATACAGGGTGTGTGTATGCAGTTAAACATAATGACATTGGACACCATATTGTAACCAGCCTGTGATTTTTTTTGGGATAACTACGACATGATTTGAAAGCTTGAAGATTGTACTTTCAAACGATATGCAACTTGAATGTTGAAATTTGAAAGTATCATACAGAATACAGTTTTTTAAAGGGAAGGTTACCCAAACCTTTTTTTTAAAGAAATTTAAAGATATCTCAAAATGTGTTACATTTAGGCATAAAGAAGTGTTAACATTTTTATTTAGAATATTGTGCAGAATCAGAATTTGTAATAAAAAATGTAACATTCCATTTAAAATAAGAAAGTTAATGGCGATTTCAGTATAGCCGGAAGTAATGTTTGAGTAAAAATATTTTACGCGGAAAGATTACTATGTCTTAGGGCAGTATACCAACTTTCAGAATTTCTATATATTTCCTTCCCTATAATATTTTAATATGCCACTCTGTTTGGAAGACCCTGTATATTTGTATTATTGTAATCATCTCTTCGCGGGACATCCAAATTTATAAGAATGTACAACCCGGTACAATCAGGCCTTACAGAACTATTTTTTTTTCTCAATAAATTCATGTTTTTTACGTTAATTTTAAGGCAGTGGATCAGGTCCCGGCAGCCGGGATGTAATAAATGATAATTAAAATACCGGCTGCCGGGATTCGTACCATTTTAATTAAAGTCCCGGCAGCCGGGATCTATTGGATTTAACTGAAAATCCCGGCAGTATGCCATACAATAGCTATTATTAAAATTATGGTTATTTGTTTACGTTATACATTTATGCGTTTGTTTACGTTTATACAGGACGATTCAAAATTGTCTCCCGATATTTTCAGGCTGAATAGAACATCAAGAAATAAGATCACCTTTTTATATAATTTTGTAAGTGAATAGTAAGGGAGTTATAATCCCCTTTAAGAGGTTGTTTGAGGGTGTGACTTTCAGTACTTTATAGTACCAAATTCCGTAAGTGTATGCTACCTTTTAAATCTCAATTACTCGAAAACGGTTGGGTTTATCGAATTGCAACAAGAGAGCCTTTTTGTGCTAAATAATCTAAAAAATATTGTCTTCAATTTTTGTTGAAATGTGTAAAAGATAAAAAATTAGAAATAAATAAAAAGTCACCCCCTAAAAGTAAAAGAGGGAGGATCTAACAGATATACCTATTGTAAATGCACAGTTGGGCATCTAACTGTACTTGAGTTCAAAAATTTTGTTTAATAACTTAAAGGATCCAGAAGAACAATGTTTAGCGGAAGTTTTGTAAATGGCCGTATAAGGAAAACATTGGAATGACATTTGGTTAATCTATGAAAAACATTAAATTTAATAATTTGTGTGTGACGTTTCCACACGAATAAATGTTCTTAAGTACGTATTGTGTGATTAGTGTGCTTATGTCTATGCAAAGACTTCATCTAGCTTCATAATAATAATGAATTATTAAAAGCGCCATCTCTTGATTGCTGAATTTCGTCAATTTTCTATTCACCCTGAAAATATCGGGAGACAGTTCTGAATCACCGTGTAGATGATAGTGGCGTGAATGTAACGCATAAAATGCAACACAGTAAAAAATGAAGTTTGGAGATAAATTCGGTTCTTTTGAAGAATTAAAAACTGAGTTTAAATAACATGAAAGGGAAACTTTTATGGAATGGGTGACGGATAACAAAACTTTCAATTCGGTATAATTATTCCATCTCATGTCGGTATCAGCGGAATTGAAAAAGCTGATGAAACTATCCTACTATAACGGATGAAAAATATAAATAAAGTCATTACATCGGACATAAAATCGTATTTAAAAGTATTGGTGAACGATAAATGAGAGGAAATGTGGGTTCAATCTAATTCAAAATTCAACACTGCATGAAATTAAAGAGTCCGTAAGACCATGATGTGATATAGCTAAAAATAGAAAAGAATAGGGGAAGTTGTTCTAAATCGTTTGAGAATTGGATACCCGAAATTTTCTCATGATTTTTTGGTATTAAAAGAAAATTAACCGAAAATTAACGATGCTGCTATGCTCGCATAGTTGTTTTTTTGGATTCAGCCTGTATGTATCTATGATCACGTTTTTTCTTGAATTTTAAGTGTCTCGAAATTTGTATTAAACTGTTACGTTCAAAATAAAGAGTGTTACATTCAAAGTAAAGAGAATTACTTCAAAATAGAGACTTTCGATAGGAATTGCAGAAATTGCTAATATTTTATAAAATTTTATTCATCCGGATTACCACTACCTAATTAATTTGGTTATCAATATTTTTACAGTTCTCCTTAACTGGAACTTTCGCAAAAATTCCGGTTGCCGGTATTTTAATTATCATGTTATACATCCCGGAATATTAAGGTCTTTATTCCTACGGAAAACTCTAATGTTTTCTACCGGGACTTCTGGCGGAATTACAAAGATCCCGGCTGCCGGTATTATAATTATCATTTTATACATCCCGGCTGCCTAATTTTAAATTGTTTTGAAGCATACGTTTATGGAAAACTTGAGTCCCTGAGTTATAGATTTCTCTTTACATATTTTAACTGCACATGCTATCTTACTTTGACAACTTTCTTAATGTTCCTTCTTCATAGGTAAAATTAAATCAGTTTTTTCTCCTGCAGAATATAGCATAGGACAATATTTCGCAAGCAAATTCAACCATTTCTTTAGTGATTTTCTCTTTCAAATGTATACACACTCTTTTTAAAATTGTATGATTATTCACAAATATTGCAATCAAACACTATAACGAAACCAGCAATTAGAAAACAAATAAATAGCTCTGTTCCAACATCACTTTCTGACCGTTTCGAAACCGTTATAATCAGTTGTCCACCGAGATAATGATCGATCAAGTGTAAAACTTTGATGAGTGCATGCTTTTGACGGTTTCAAAACTGTCAGAAAGTGATGTTAGAACAGACCTTATGTAACAAGGTATTCGTGGTAGCCTATCTGTTAAGTGGTACCATGAGAGCGAGACGCTCGTTGTAGAATTTGTATAGACAACCAACATTGCAGGAAGGGGAACTAATAGTATATAAATATTTGTCTCGAAAAATAAATGCCTATTGTACACAACCTTCGACCGAATTATCGTTCAAAGCTTACCAGAATTTCAAACTTTATATTCTGTTTGGTTTTTATCTAATAACTTTGGTGATTTTATTATATGGTAAAAACGAATTTAATTTCTGCATTTCCAGTGGAACCTGTCGAGATACATACGGTCAACCGGATACGCTCCACACCACAAGAGGCGAAGAAACGAGAGCTCTCTGCACCTCCGAGTATTCGGACATCTCCCCCCTGAAAAACGGAAACGTCGCGTTCTCGACCCTTGAAGGTCGCCCTTCGGCCTACTTTTTCGATTCCAGCCCCGAACTCCAGGTAAAAGACGGGCACGAAACTTTTCAATTACCGGCGAAAAAAGCAACTCGAAATTCATGCGTGCTCCGCCCGCTAAAAATATACTATGTGATATATGCATATGATTTTATGAAATTTCGGCGGTGCCAGGCTCGAGCCGAAGAATAACCTCGCGCCTTGCGCCGCTTCGACCCCGCGCGGCACGGCGGCGAATTAATGAATAAGTCTTTGCTAGTTTTAACATGATTCCGGACACGTAGCGAAGGCTAATCACGACAAGGGTTTGATCTATAATTTTAATCGGGGCATAAATTTCAATTAAGGGGGTGAAGACGAAGCGGGTGATGGAAGTAGGTCGATTATTGTTGTTGCGAGAGTGTGGGTGATGGATGGTACGCATTTATATTGCGAGCAACCACCCCTTGGAGGTATATTAGCTCGAACTTCCAGGAAAACATTTATGCAACTCCAGTTAATTTTTTTGTAATTTAAACTGAAAACCTTCATGTGAATAACACATCTGGTAAATTTTACAAATTGTTTTGTAACTTTTCTTTATTGCCAGCAGAAAGCAATAATATCGTAAGAAAGAGACATGTGATCGTAAATTTAATGTTTGCGTGAACTTGGCGAAAACTTCGGAAATGTCGCTTTTTGTTCTTGACTGTATTCAGGTTTTCACCTCAAAGAAAAAAGTTCGATCTATAGTTCACTTATTCAGGAAAGTCTGAATTGTAAAACCAGGAACGGATTAGTGCTATTTTATATTCAGGTCCGGCTCTTGATAATTAACGGGGTGTCGTACCAAGTACCAAAGGGTCCAAGTGCCAGTTTTAAAAAATTAAGGGATTCTGTGCCATCGCTCATACTTTAGGAAATAAGCACTGCCTTATCAACAGTACTTTATATAAGACGGTGTTATCACATGTATGTTTATTCTTCTAAAATCCCTAATTTTTCTTAAATATCTCAAAATCAAAAAATTGGCACTTAGACCCTTTGGTATGTTACCCCTTCAATTTATTTAATAAATTTGACAATGTTAAGCTCGTAACTTGAACGGTCATGGAAGACTTCCCTGAATAAACGGATTATATGTACTTCGTTTCTCTTGTGAACATTTCACCAAGGGTCTTCAGGGCTCTTTTGGAGTTCCATTTGCATTTTTTTTTTTTTTGAGGAACATTAGAACCAATTGAAAGTGATTTCGTAGAATTTATTGCCAAACAGGTAGGTTAAAGTATAAAATGTACATGTTTGCTGAAGTTGTAAAAAATGAAACTAAAATTTATATCGCAAGTCCAAAGACGGACACTATACAATACATGGTTTTGTTCTCCCATCTAACGGTGCAAGTACCATCCGTGGCGCTGTCCCAGTAACAAGAACTGGCGGTGTGGAGACCGGCCCCCGTCTTCTGCATGATGGAACAAGTCACCACGTACTTGAACGACTTCTTGAGCTTACTGAGGGCGCTCAGGCACTGCTCCGAAACGGTGGCACTCCACTGATTCACTTTGTCCTGTTGGTAGATATTACCACCGATGGTCGCCTCGATGGTGTCATTGATAATTTTGCTGACGTCGTCGACGATGAACTGGTTCTCGTCGTCATCCATCCTCGGCGAATTTTGACACCTGGTTGAAAGTTGATTTTCTGACAGATAATTTTGTTGGCCGAACATTGTCACTTGATTCGTTTCCATGTCGAAGTTCGCGCGGCGTTTCTCTCGGGGTCGGAACGGGAATGCACGTGGCCGGGGTGGAAGTGTCTGTGGAGGGCAATATTTTACGTGAAACCTGGCAAACGACGCACGTTACCCCAACGGCGTCACGCGACTCCACTTACACGAACGTTTCGCCGAGATTGCCTGCCTTAAGTTACGATTAAAATGCCCCGACCTGATAGCTGGAATTATTTTGCATTATTTTTAGCCGTCAATCCGAGGTTGTTATCTCCGTTTGGTATTAACGAGCTCATATTGTGTTTAATTTTAAAATCGGAGAAAGCCGACCTGCCTTGAATAGTGCCTTCAAATTCTGCCCGTGTAATTTTATAGTAATGAGGCAAAAATAAAATCATCACGCGAAAGTACACGATCGTAAAACTACTAATTGTTTTACTTATTTACTTTCGGTCGGGCCTTGTTAGTGACAGAAGACAAATAATAAAAAACTGAAAGAAAAAGCGAAGGCTTCACAAAATAAACGTAAAGCAAAGAATGGTAGTGCAGAATTGATAATCAAATAATATCAGAAAGGAAGATGCAAACAATAAACAAGTGAAATAAAAAAATGAATATTTTCGAATGGTTCGAACGCAAAAAGAAAAAAAAGCAGAAGAAAGTCAGTAATGTCGTATAAAAATTGTTTTAAATTTCGTGCCCGGCTCTGTTTTCATAGATGTTTCCTCAATGAGGAGTACTCTAGAACGGTGAAATTCGAATCTTCTGTGCAGATCACTTTAAATTTTCAAGGTCCTTCTGGACGTGTGACGCCGGGATGTAGGTAAGTGTACCCGAGTCTGATGAGTTTTAATTCTTATAGGAATGGGTAACTGCCACAGACATCAGAATTACCTTAGACCGCCTCAACACGTTCGGTGATGAAGTCTTCGGCGACCCTAAAGTCCTCAAATCCTACTTCTACGCCATCTCCGACGTCGCCGTGGGGGCCCGCTGCAAGTGCAACGGCCATGCATCCGAATGCATCACATCCACAGGCTCGGACGGTTCTTCGAGGAGGGTGTGCAAGTGCGAGCACAACACGGCAGGCCCCGACTGCAACGAATGCCTTCCATTTTTCAACGACGCCCCCTGGGGCAGAGCGTCTGCAAGGAACGTGCACGAATGCAAGCGTAAGTAATCCGTCGGAACTTGAAACGAAAACAACAAAAATCCTGTGCTCCAACGAGTATTAAATAACGTTAAGTATGTGATTGCGTTTAGCTCGTAAGTAATTGGAGTTTAATAAGAAAATTAATGGTTGCGCAGTTCCTGTTTGTTCTCGCGTGCAATTTATGTACCGCGGGGCTCAGCAAAGCGTAAAGAAAAAAAAAACGTGCGGCATATTGATAGCAGTAATAAATTTTGTCCGTTTTGAAATTTACTTTTTAAATTTTCTGCGAACACAATACAAAAATTTGTATATGAACGTGTTTATGCAACTAAGCTTTTTAAGGATGATTTTAGATGTGCTTAAACACTATTATTGGGGACAGTCTACAAATTACATAAGACATAAAAATTTCTTTATTTTATCGTCTTTCATTAATCTATCGTGGAATTTTTCCCATGGTGGACATGTCATATTCAAAGTAAATAAAAGTAAATCTTGCTGAAATTGCAAGCGAAGTGTATTAAATCATGGTCTAGGTTTTGACCTAACCACCACGCAATGACAACACAACAACAAAGGGGATTTCAATTTGAAAATTTTTAATCCATTAAAAACGTTTCAAACTTAATCGAAGTGTATCAGCTTACATTGTAACCATTCATTGGGAGTCTTTAACCTTTCCTTCGCATTCGATTTATTCGAATCAAGCATTAGAGAAGACATATGTTAATAACGTTACTTCACGTACCGGAATTACCATTACGCTATCTCAACACCGACGTAAATCATTCTTTTTGTAAGCTTAATGGACTGCCGTGATTACTAAATTGATGGGTTATTATTATTAGATGCCGGCCATGGTGTTCACCTCCGGGACGTAACCCCAATTATTTTATTTCAAGCAAATTGAGGAATGTGCATCTAATTAACTGCGATGTCGATTAATTAGCAGGCCTGTAACGAGCAATTAGTGTGCTTTAAAGATGCAGTGGAGACGGAGAGAGAACGTTCACCTTCCTCTTTATATGGAGTTCGCGAGAAACTCACCGCCGCTTTTTCGACGGTTAAGCTGCAGCACAAGGCAACTTATATTTCCTTTTAGATTCTTGGTGATTGCTGTTCTTAACTGCGCAAGCTTTTTTTAGATTGGAAACTAAAACATTCGCTGCGTCGTACCTACTTCTTATCTGAGTCCATGAATAACGTTAATTGCATCGATCGATACAGTCACATACGTAAGTGGTAAAGCAATTTATGCAAATACACACTTGCTTTTCACTTTGTAAAATTAACTTAAATCTTTTTTTTTATGAAATGCGGCGATTTTTTAGAGTCTAGAAAGTTTGCTGCAACCTATTAATTTTATTTACCTGAATAAATATTTAAGTAAGTTGTAAATTTTAATACGAAACAGATGTAGCTGAGATGATTTGTGTTGCGAAACGGACTTCAGTCTACGGCGGTATGTAGTAACAAGTAGTAGGTGCCAGCGAAGCCCCATTTGCGTGTCAATCGGGCGAAGAGGCTGCTTTGTCCCGGTCCGGTCGGGCCTGAGTATGTGCATGAGAATAAGGGCCTGGTTCAACACCTACGTCGAACCTGTGTTTACGACCGTCTGAAACGTGACTTGGCTTTTCGGTGACTCTGCGCTACTATAAGTTTTGCGCTTAAATATCACTTAAACGCTCTTTAAATTTCAGCTTAAAACTTAATTTTTTTTTCTGTAAAACGTAACTAAATGCAATTTGACGTTATATTTCGCAGGCTTATGATAATAAATAAAATAAATAATAATAAATAAAAGTTGAGTTGAGTTAGATATCTGACCTAAAATCTAAGAAGTGTCATATTTAGGTATAATAAAAGAAAAACATAAAGAATATCTTCAGCAGGAAATTCCTTTTGTTTTATTTTTCTGTCTCTGTTTTAAGTGCTTCTAAGATTATGTTCTTATAATTCAAGATTTTCAAAACCTTGTTGTAATTAAGGGATAATAACAAGCGACGTCCTGTATAACTCAACGGAAAAAGAATTTTAAGTAAGAAATAAAAACGTGCATAAGGTGTTGTCGGTCGATGACGGAGAGTGTGGTAAAGTGGAAGGTGTAGCAGAAGTAAGGTGTACATCACGCGAGCGACAACAGTTCGGTCCGAGAGTCGCGACGTATTGCGTTCGTCCGTCCGTCTTCCTCGACGACGCGACGACGAGATGAAACCAGCACACATCTGACTGATCGATCAACAAATTCGATCATCGTCGCACGTCTTTCGCTCGGCTTAAGCTTCCCATTACGTTTTTCTGCGCCAAAAAACAATCAGAAAAAATCGCACGGCGAACTGATTTTTTTTTTAAACGAAAATGCGGTGTTGGTGATTCTTTTTTTTTCTTTGTTGAAAATGAGCGCCCTGAAATTTGCTTTGGCCTTGTCAGTGTGGATTGTGTGTGAAAATGGTTTCGCCGCGAAATGGGACGGACTGACACCGTGGTTTTCCGGTTCATGTAAGTTTTCCTTCCTTCACTCAAAGCCTTTTGAAAATCCTTCCTGTACAATTAATCTTGGACGGCTATTAATCTAAACTGAAACTTCAAATCTTCGAATCGAATTACATATACATATAAGTTTAATGATCCGTCCTCCACGCAAATCATTGGTCAACGAGCGGGAAGGCGCCGGCCTATTTGTTATTATGAAATGTTGGTTAGTGATTTGGTTTATTGTGCGTGCAATCTGGATTGGGTAACGAAGTAGTAGAACAGACTTTGTGGTCCATATAAGGAGCAAAGTTTGTGCGGCGCCAAAGTTCCTGGCTTGGAAATTCTTCGTTGAGGGGTCGAGTTTTAAATTAGTTTACATAAATCATAAACAACGGCGGACCTAAGTCATTACCCTGTGATACATCCAACACTAATATTCTTCAGTCACCACCCTTGATTAATTCATGTATTAAAATTTATTTACAAACGCAATTCTTCAATGAATCCCAAACAGACTAGGTCCTCCTCATATCAATTGCATTTCTCTGCATCATTCCATTTACTTCTATTTAGTTTTCCTTTTAATGTTTTTTTTTGAGGAACCATTGTAATTAATACCAAATGTTGTGATACACCATTTCTATGAGTGACGCAAGAGGAATCGAAATTTTAAGCGCGAGCTTTTATTTACGATTAAATAAAGAATGTTTTAGGTACAGCGTGTTTTTAACGACAAACAAATAAAGTTACACATGATTATCTGCAGATGAGCCTAGGCAGTCACTGTGACTATTGCCTTAAAAATCGATTCGGCATCACAAAAAACTTAAGAATTGTGTAGTACATAAAACATATGTTACTGTTGACATAGGTGTGTTTATCTCATTCATCTGAGGACGTAATTTACTTTTGATAAAATAATTTCCTGTTTTCACCTGTCACGACATTCATAAATTAATTTGAAAAAATCTTAGAAATTCGTGAGGAATTCTGGCGCAATAAATTATGCTAGAGCTCTACCTGAGCCTAGCAATCGGGCACTTTTAGTTTTAACGACGGGTCCAACTGCGTCATCGGGCCTAAGTCTTTACTTTTCCACGGACGTCCGCGTGAAACGCAACTTTTTGTGTCGATCTCGAGCGATTCCGATAGAGGAGCAGACGAGGAACCCGTATACCCTTTTAGGTCAGGCATGCGAAACTTCGTATAAGGCATATAATCCAAAAAGCGGCATCATTAGCCTTTTCCTTATACCGTGAACAATGCGCCCGGCTTTTGTTGTAACGAGCCGCGTTCTCATGTCAATTAAATCGCGGATTAAGCCCAGGCGAGAATATTAAAAATAATCCGTCTCGGAGAGACCAACGGGTAAATTAGCTTTTATTACACTTCGTTCATGTTTCTCTCTCTTTTTCTCTGGCTGAGAGCTCTACGTGGTATTTATGTCAGTCAGTACTTTTTTATCGGGCGCATTCAAAAACTTAATTAACACTAGGATTTCGAACGGTTCTTTAAATAGGCAGGCGCCCAGAAGCCGCTTAGTTGAATACACGAAACATAATCCTCACGTGGGCTTCTGAGCTAAGAAAGTGTCCTAAATTTATGGCGTGCATAAATCATGGCACAGCCCCCATTAGCTGGATAATAAATACGCAAGAGTGATTCTAACTGCGATACTAAAAACCACATGCACACATGTATTAGAATTGTTGAAGTAAATGAGTATGAAGTCGATCCAAATTAGGAAAAGGCATTCGCGATGATCTTGAATGCGTGTGCAGATAAATGTTAGTCCATTCAGGCCATATTCTAATAAATCACAGTCTTACCAGAACTGCCTTTGAATAAGCTTACCGCTAATTCAATCTAGTTATTTGTCTCTAAAAGACTTCCTAGAAATCAACATCGCCCTCCCACTCAAACATATAGGTTACCATCTATCCCAAAATAAAATTTTCAATCTCTCTAAAGGGTCTAATGTTTCACTACCGCAAAAAAACCTTACCCATTAAGGACACAATATATATCCGCCACAAAACTTCCAAAAGCACTCCCTCCCAATCCTTAAGTCGCATCCCACACTACGTATAGAACGTTCCATAACCAATTCAATTAAATTTGATTCAAATCCCCAGAAATTCAGAAAAAAAATTGATTCCTCTTGAGTCCAGAATCCCAAAATTTTACGGTCTCCCAAAAATTGACAAACCAGCACGACATTTAGTTATCAATTCCCCAACATACAATTTCTCGAAGTGTCTCGCCCATACCTTCAAAAGTGATACTTTCATCCTCAATTCACAACTTTTCGTCCAAAAATGTCCCCAATATCTCAAATCCCTTTTCATCAAAGTATCTCTTTTATAGACATTTAGAGAATCTTCGAAAGACTGCTGAAGGCTGTGGTGCAATGCCAAGGGAAGTGTTGGATTAATTTATTCCATCGAAGCAGCGGTCGAGCCTCTGGATTACGTGTCGTGTCGTGTCGTTTCTTCTCTTTCTCCCTGGTCTTCAGAATATTTTTGCCCATCAATCGCTTCTTCGTCTTGCTTTAGCATAAGACCTACAACATTTCCCAGTGTTACAGGTGTCTTAGATGTTTTAAGGCGTCATTTCTAAGTATTTCCCATCGAATACATCCAAAAGTGCTATGTTCTACCGTGTCAGCAGGATAATCACAGGACTCGCACGATGCGATGGCGAATCTATTTTTTATTTCTATGGCTATTACTAGACTGGAATACTTTCAAGTGAGCAGTTGAGTCAAATGATGCGACAGTTACCCTTGAGGTCTCAAATACCAGGATCGGTTTCTTCTTCGACTGTGCCTTATTAGAGTTCATCCATGCGTTCTTTCAATCCCTCAAGGCTTCCCCTCTGAGTCTCTTTTTTTACTCTTTTGCTTGCACTATATGCTTTGTCTCTTCGTATTACTAATAGATCAATAGGGAGCATACCTGCTAGGATTGCTGGACTGCCTCTGTTGAAACCGTCTTGTAGGTCCTGCATACTCTTATTGCATATATCCGTTGGCATTTCAGAAGCTGATCTTTATGTTTGATATCTTTACAGTCCCCTGCCCAGATTGGCACAGCATAGACGATAATGGACTCTGCCACAGAATCCAATACTCTCCGTTTCCTCTCGGTAGCTCCATAGGTTCGGGGCATCAATCTTGTTAGTGCTATAGGTGTGGTCTGTACTCTTCCAATAAGGAATCGGATATGCTCACCAAAATTAAGGTTTTTGTTAAACTGGATGCCCAGGGACTTCACTGTCCATCTCAGGAACAACAACAGTTCCGTTGAGTTTTCGTATTACTATTACGTGCTTTTTCCTTCCCGAGAACATTACTGCTTCAGTTTTCGCCGGCGTCAATTCCAACTTGTGCGACTAGATTCACTTAGATATTTGTTGTAATTTGTTGTAATTCACCTCTGTTTTCGCGGTAATTACTACATCTGCAAACGCCAACAATTCAACTCCTTCGGATACATACAAGTCCAAAATCCCGTCATAGATAAGATTCCAAAGCAGCGGGCCTAATACTGAGCCCTGAGGGACACTGCACGACAACTTCATTGTGAGACCGAGCTTCACCTCTAAAAACCTATCCGCCAGATAACTACCGACTATGCGCCTGAAGTATGGACTAACGTTCCTTTTCCCCGTTCTTTGTTTCAAGTACCCTCCTCATTGCTGGTAAAGTGGACCTTCCTTCCCTGAAGCCAAATTGTCTACCGAAAGTGCCCATCTTTCCACTTATTTCTTACTTTATTCTCGCTGACAAAAGAAGCTCCAATAGTTTGCCGACAGTAACTAGTAAACCTATGGGTCTGTACTTGGTGGGCAGCGTTGCTAACAGAGTTCCCCAAATCTAAGATCTCCCCCCAATCTAAGCTGCGTTGACGCCGGCGCGTTCATAGACAGTCAAGCCGCTATTCTGATTTCAGTCGAACTGACGTTTAACAGGATTTTTACAACCTCTTTGGCAACGCTGTTGGTAGGATCCATTTTATTTTTAGTTGTGATAAAGGAACGAAACGGACAGTGAATATGATGAAGGTGCGGTATGAAATGTATATCGTAATAAATTAATGGCAATTATGTATATCGCATATGTTTGCAATAATTCTGAGAATTGGCTTAAAGCTATTGTCAAATTTGTACTAGACTAGCAGTTTTCCAGATCCTTGGATTCATGATCTTCAATACAAACTCTGCATCTCCACTATTATCTTTCAGTAGGTATTCCATCTTTTCCTGGGGCTTTGTTACTCTTCATTTTGCGAACTGCGTCTACTTCCTCTCATTTGTTGAAGGATTCAGTTTCATATTAATCTTCTTTCAGTCGTTCAGGGAAAAGTTCCTTGGCAATTTGCCACTTATTGCCCCTAAGTATTGGCCGACTGGGATTCCCATATTTCTTTGCCTGTATCCTGTAGCCCTTCCCCAAATGTCTTCTTCCACTTCGTTGCACAGGCGTCTCCAATGGAGTTCCTTCTCCTTAATAAATTGCTGCCCTCAGTTTAAGTCTGGCTTCATTGTAGTTGCTCCTTCTCCAAAGTGTCTATTCAAGGTACAGTCACCATTTCCAACAGTTGCCCAGAACTCAAAATCAACTTGGAGATTTGACCTTTTCAGTGGAACATTGACCAGTGCTACGAAGAGAAACAGTTATGGATTCACCTATCTCAAAAACAGTGAGTCTTGAATTCTCTATTTAACCGACCGTCTCAGAACCTTCAGCACTGCAATCTGAATTAAATCACAAAATTGAAATTTTGCTTAACTGAAATATACCATGGGCCACCAACGCCAGAATATAACTGACCAACTGACCAAATTACTAAAATTCTCAAGAGACAAAATAACAAGCCGATTTTCTTATCCGTAAACAAACTTGTGGATTGGTTACCATAAGATCACATTCCTCTGCAATCTGAACACCTTCAATTTTTGTTGAAAGTGGAACTAGTTTTGGAAAAAGCAAGTGAACAACGATATAAGCACATGCTCATCATAATAAGACTTATGCTGGGTTTCATAAAAGCCAATTAAATTTAATCATTTGTTGAGAATAATCATTCCTATACCTTCAGCACATGTAACCACAGCAACGTTTACTCTTAACGCATGATTAAATTTAACTAACGTTTGTGAAATCCACCATAAAGATGGATTTCACAACGTTACTTAAATTTAATCATCCGTTAAATGAAATGTTGCTATGGTTACATGTGTTGAAGGCAGTTGAAGGTAGAGTAATGATTATATTCTTAACCAAAGATTAAATTTAAGTGACTTTTGTGAAATCCAGCATAACACACTTCCAATTATTGTAACAATCTAACCGTGGGTTCACAACGAATAAGTTATTAAAGGAAAGCCAAAGACGAGAAGAAATGAATCGGATTTTTGATAAATCACTTCATATCGTTTCACGAATTGTTATTTATAAAGCACCGGATTACTACAATATTTCTAAAGTTCTAAGGGAGATTATTTTCAACTGTCCAATTATTTTTCTGTAAATTTTAGGTTAAAACAAGTCGTCTAATAATAACATAAAACACAGGGATAAAATTGATTGCGATCACGTTGTAAATGTATTACGTTTACCAATTGTTACAGACAGTCAACATGCGACCATTTCGGGACAAAATGGGCGTGCGTGGGTGAGATGAGTCGTGGGAGCGGCGACGAGGATCAGAAATAATGATCCTACCCGCGCCCATCGGCGGACCTCGAACAACCTTTAGTTCGGGCACGCTGTTATTATTTACTCTAAGCCTAAAACGTACATACGTACACTAATCTTTAAACCCAATTCCCATCCAAACGTAAAGAAACCTTACACCCACACCGGGCAGAGGTGAGAAGACCACGCAAGGCTAAGCTTCTTTTTCATGTGTCTGCGTACATATCTGCAATTAAAAATTCAAGTCACGGAACCAACGTGCGACGACTTGGGTACGCTCAAGGACGTCTGTTTAATTTCATCTAGTCACAAACAGGATAACGCCGCGGCCCGATCGGAACTGATCTTAAAAGCTTCTTGCGTAACGCGGCATTTCCGAGAAGGAAAAACGTGATTTCGTGTCGACTCGAAATCGCAGGCAGGTAATTATCGCGCGCAATAAAACTCGCAATTAACGAAACGCGCCTTTAGCTCTATTCAACGGACTATTTACGGCTTCTTTCTGGGAAGGCGGCTCCATAATACGATCGAATTGCATGTTGCGCTGAAGTTTATGTAACATCCCGCTTGTACAACACAAGCAGAAGCAAATGACTCTGATAAATTTAGTACCCACTTAAACTTGAGTGAATAGAAAGTGGCCGAAATTGCATCAGAAGGACGCAATTAATTTCCTGTGACCCTTGGAAGTTAACGGAAATCGATTTTACATGAAGACCTTTCACGATTCAATACCACCATATTCAATCAACATTATTTACTTTGGAAGCTTATAGAGGAAGGGGTTTCGGTTAGTTTCTCATAATGCGACCAACTTACTAGATGTTCAATCCGACATCAATCAACCCTACATCTTTTGATGCCTAAGTCCGTCACCAGCGGAGTCAACTAGCTCAGTTACGTAAACTTTAATATGAACTTAATATTACAGCTTGCAATTGCAATAACTTCTCCACGCGTTGCTTCTTCGACGAAGAACTGTATAAACGAACCGGGCATGGAGGTCACTGTATGGACTGCACTGCAAACAGAGATGGCCCCAACTGCGAGCGCTGCAAAGAAAACTTCTACCAGCGAGAGGATCACTACTGCGTTGCCTGCAACTGCCACCCAGTGGGTTCCAGAAGCCTTCAGTGCAATTCCGAAGGTAAATGCCAATGTAAGCCAGGCGTAACTGGTGAAAAGTGTGACCGTTGCGACGTCAACCACTACGACTTCGGCACTCACGGCTGTAAATCGTGCGGATGTTCGGATGCCGGCTCTTACGGCAACCAACCAAGTTGTGAACCATATTCTGGAATCTGCCGGTGCAAAGAAAACGTAGAGGGCAAGCGTTGCCGCGAATGCAAGCCCGGCTTCTTCAATTTGGACGTCGAGAATGAATTCGGTTGCACGCCGTGTTTCTGTTATGGCCATTCCTCAGAGTGTATTGCGGCCCCCGGCTATTCTAAATATCAATTGGAGTCCTCGTTTGCGAAGAGCTCAGAGAGGTGGAAAGCAGAAGATGAATACAAGCGCAACATAGAATTACAATATAACGCGCTAAGTCAAAGCATTGGGGTGTCAGCGCCTGGCGTTGAGCAGGTTTATTTTATGGCACCCGAAAGGTACTTGGGCGATCAAAGAACCTCGTATAACCAAATCCTGAAATTCGTTCTGAGAATAGGAGAAAACCGCCCGGTTCCGACTGCGACCGACATAATTTTGGAAGGCTCTGGAGCCTATGTCACCAACACAATTTTTGCACAGCGAAATCCAATGCCGACGATTCAAGTGAGTACCAAACAAAAATCGCCGCCATTTTTTTATTTGTTATAAATTTAGAGCCAGGAATATAAATTGCGTCTTCACGAACATCCCGATTATGGTTGGCAACCGAGACTCTCAGCTAGGGCCTTCATGTCTATACTGACAAACTTGACCGCAATCAAAATTCGTGGTACGTACACGACGCAAGGTGTAGGATTTTTGGACGATTTTCGCCTGGAGACAGCGTCCAGAGGAGCTGCTGGTAAATCAGCGTTGTGGGTTGAACAGTGTGACTGCCCTCAAGGTATGCTCCAGAAAAAATAGAATTCCTTTTGACGAAATCGTCGTTGCAGGTTACGTCGGCCAGTTCTGCGAATCTTGTGCGCCCGGCTATCGGCATTCTCCTTCACTAGGTGGTCCATTCATGCCTTGCACACCCTGCGATTGCAACAAGCACGCTGATATTTGCGATTCCGAAACAGGAAGATGTATTTGCCAGCATAATACGGCCGGAGATAACTGTGACTTCTGTGCTAGGGGGTATTACGGAAATGCCTTGGGAGGTAACGCCCCCTTGCTATTTTAGAAATTCACGCTTTCAATTAAAATAAACATAACTTTTTCTTTCAACAGGTACAGCTGATGATTGTCAACCCTGCGGTTGCCCAGAAGGAGGTGCCTGCATTCAGTTGGATGAGGATATTATTATGTGCGTGGAATGTCCACTTGGTTACACGGGGCATAAATGCGATTCCTGCTCAGACGGATACTTCGGCGACCCCACGGGACGTTTAGGAGAACCAACGCCTTGCCAACCATGTGAATGTAACTTGAACATCGACACCAACGCTATTGGTAACTGCAACACCACGACGGGTGAATGTCTGAAATGCATCCACAATACGGGGGGATCTAAATGTGATCAGTGTTTAGCAGGTTATTCATAATCAATTAAATTCGAGTGCATCGCCCATAAAAACTTTGTTTAGGTTACTACGGAGATGCTTTGGCTTTGCCAAAAGGCGATTGTGAACCCTGTGAATGCTACGCACCGGGAACACAAGAAGGGATCGATTATACTCCCATTTGCGATCAAATAACTGGAACATGCGCGTGTAAACCACACATCCAAGGTCGCAATTGCGATAAGTGTGAAGACGGTTTTTATAATATCATCAGCGGAAAAGGATGTCAAAATTGCAATTGCAATCAAGTCGGTTCTGTTAATCACACCTGCGATCTCTACACCGGCCAATGTTTCTGCAAACCCGGAATTACGGGGTAAATTTACTTTCCTAAATCTATTTACGAACTTGCTTAACATTTTTGACGTTTCAGTCTACGTTGCGACCAATGCGAACCTTATAAATACGGATTCTCGTCTGAGGGCTGCAAAAGCTGTGATTGCGACCACATCGGCTCGAAAGCTCTCCAGTGTGACGCATTCGGGCAGTGCCCCTGCTTAGAAAATGTGGAAGGTAGACGATGTGATCGTTGCAAAGAAAACAAATACGATCGCCAACGTGGTTGCGTCGATTGCCCGGATTGTTACAACTTGGTCGAAAATGCATCGCGCCAGCACTTGAAGAAATTAGAGTATCTGCGAGATATTCTGGACGAAATCGAACGAAAACCAACAGTCGTCGACAACGAAGATTTCGAAGTGCAGCTGAAAGAACTGCAGAAAGACGTGGATGTACATTACGAGCTGACGAAAAAGGGGACCGGCAGTGATGAAAAGACGTTATCTCAGAAACTGGACGACATAAGAGACAGACAGAAGGATATATCGCGCACGTTGTCCGAAATTGAAGAAAACATTTATTTTGCCAAGGAGAAAGGTAGTTTCTATCTCTCGCGTAAGCCCAAATGAAAAAAAAATATTTTTCTCAGGTAACTCGGCTCAACAGAACGTAACGCATTCGGAGAACACGTTGAAAAACGCGGAAGATGAATTAAATAAGGCCCTTCTTCTACTGGACGTCGACGGCAAAACCGCATTGCAAAAGGCGAGGGATAAGTCCCAAGAATTCGGCCAACAATCCCAGAAGATGACGGAGATCGCCCAGGAAGCTCGCACCATAGCCGATGAGCTTGACGAGGAAGCCGATAGCATTGTGGACATCGCGCAAGACGCAAAAAACAAATCCATCGAGGCGTATGAATTGGCGAAAAATGCGACGGACCAGCAAAAAAACATCAGCCAAGAGATACGCCAGTTGCGGAACGACATCGCCGCGACGGAACAAAAACTAGAACGAATTGAGAACGCCACAGATGAAGCGCACGATCAGGCGACGCAAGCTAAAAACAAAGCACTAACTCTATTAAACGAGGCAAACAATTTGAGAGTACCCGACGTGGATACAACCCTGTTAAAAACTGTTGCGGACACCACGAAAAGGGAAGCCAGGAGGTTGCTGAACGATACGGAGGATTTACTGAATAAAAACGACGAAATCGTTAACGAGATTGACGAGCAGATTTTGACAGCCGGGGATTTGCTACAGAAAGGCGCTGATAAAGTGGATCTAGCAAATGAGTTGATAAGTGACATCGATTTAGCTCGTGTGCAAGCAGAAGAGGCCGTGGAACTTGGAGATAAAACCTTGAGTGAAGCAACTGCAACATACGAAACACTGAAACGTAAGTAGCAAATTCCTTTAACTTTAATTTAAACTTCTCTAGTTGAGTTCCAAACGTCGTTCCGAGAGAAAGCACCAAAAAGTCTCAAAAACTGTGGGGTAAAAAATGAGATTTTTTCAGATTTCGATAAACAAGTGCGAGAAAGCAAGGAACGAGCTGATCGAGCTCAAGAACGAATCCCGGAAATCCGCCGAATCATCAACGAAACAATACAGCAAACGACGGATACTCAGGAAGCCCTCAACGCAGCCAAGCAAAGCGCAAAAAGCGCCCTTTTGACTGCGGAATCTGCAGACAGCCTGGCCAAGGAAGCATCGGTGCGAGCGCAGGATATCAGCAAGGACACCGACGCTCTGCTCAAGAACGCCACGGCTCTTCGGCAGGAAGCTAACTTGATGGCGGATCGCGTCGGCCGCACTGAAGTCGACTTCAAAGAGTTACAGAAGCAGAGCGATAATAACAGTACATTAATCGCCGAAGCTAAAGAAAAAGTAAGTAAAAACCACATTATTTATTAACCCAATGCTGAATTGAGGCGTTTCCGTCAAGGTCGGAAGAGCCGGAAAAGATTCGCAGGACGCAAGCAAAAAGGTGAACGACATACTAAAGGACGTCCTCAGCATAATGAAAGAACTGGATAACCTCCCCGATTTTGACGACGCCGAACTCGACCGATTAGAGGAAGAACTTAGAAAAGCCGAACAAAGGGTGCAAGAGGCGAACCTGGACGAGACTTTGGAGCGTCTGCAGAAAGAACAAAGGGAGCAAAACGCGCTCGTCGAGTCATACAACGAGGAAATCAGGCGTTTGAAAAAAGAAGTGGAAAACATCGAGGCCATTGCGAACGCGCTACCGGACGGTTGCTTCAAGAGGTTACAGCTCGAACCCTAATTCATAATAGACTGTAAAGACTCTGTTATTGTAATATTTTTATACCAAAGAACGTTATTGATCTGCCATTATTTTAGTACGTAAGATCTTGCTTTTTATATCAGCTGTTAATTTTACATAGCGCGTAATATACTTGTGTATTTTTATATCGAATTTGATTATATAATGAATATGAATTTAATTTTCTTATGGCCCTTAATTTTACCTCTGCGTTTTGATTAGCGTTCAGTCAACCGCTTTATCACGCTAGAGTCACTTTAATTGTAAATACCTGATATCTACCTATAAATAGATAAGGCACATGCACGCAGTGTGTAATTTATAAAATGTAAAATGTATACATAAGTCGGACGCGTGTTTATGATTCGCTAAGCGCTTTATAAATATGCACTCCGTCTAAAATAAAGAAAATGGCTGTTGTGGTATTGTGCTGGGTAATATTTTTCGGTGTGCTACAAAATTCAACGGGTGGGTAAGTCGTTTTGGAAAGCAATTATATCCCATCCTTATCAATGTTTAGGCGCTCAACAACACGACTGCGATTGCTACGAATTCGGAACTGAACAAACAGCCTTAAGCGTATCTATTTACGATAGCAAAACTTGCGAGTGCAAATGTAAGCCCTATGTGGAAGGAAAACGGTGTGATCGATGCAAACACGGTTTTTACAACATCAGAACGCAACACGGATGTGAGCTGTGCTTGTGCGACGTGAATGGTTCCCTAAATCACAAATGTGATGCCACGACAGGACAATGTACTTGTCGGGAAGGATTCTTTGGGTAAAAGTAATACACTTCCTCTTTGAGATAAGCTCATAAACGTACACTCTTTGCAGGTATCGCTGTAATGTATGCAAACCATTCCACTACAGAAAATCTCAAAAGCAATGCGTAAAGTGTAACTGCAACATCTTCGGCTCTAAGAGCCTCCAATGCGATGAATTTGGGCGTTGTCTCTGCCACGATAATGTCGAGGGAAAACACTGCGATCGTTGTAAACATTTCACGCACAATCTAATCGAACGCTGCCCCGAATGCCCCGTGTGTTACCAAAAAGTGAACGAGTCTTTAAGCTTGCTTCGAAATGACTTGCGTACAATTAGAACGCAAATCGAAAACCTCGACTCGATAGAGTATGAAGACACCGAGCAATTTACGGATAAATTGGGGCAAATACAGGCAAAAGCGCTTGCCGCAAGGAATTTGATGAAGAAGGCGAAAAAACCTGACAAGAAACTTCTATCGGAGCTCAAAAAGAAAGGGAAGAATCTCAACAATGAAATAAAAACGATGCTGTTAAAGATGCAAGGCTCGAGTGACCTAGATAAATTCATCGGGACGAAGATAAGGGTGGGCGAGAAAAGTGCTCGAAAAATTCCTGTTGTAATCAAATCTGCAGAAGCGCTTTTACTTCAAGCTGCCAAAAATAAATCCAAACACGACAACACACTAGAAGATCTAACCAATAAAAGCAAGGAAGTTTCCTCTAGCATGATGACGCATTTAAAGAATATGCTGCACATCCAAAATCAACTCAACAAAACTTGCGCTTCTGCTTGCAAGGCAATCGCAGAATACGAACATGCTGAAGGCGATTTCTATCTAGAACTGGAAAAACTGAAGACAAATATGTCAACAACAGAGAAGGAAATAGTGAAATATCTTAGACAGAAAATAGGAGTAGTTCAAAACACCACCGAGCAATGTGTTGTACAAAATGAGGAAAATGTCCGTAAATTAAACAGCCTAAAATTACCAGACTTGGTGAATTCCTCAGGTGGAAAACTGTTGCAAATATTCGAAGAGAAGACACATACCTTATATGCAGAATTGGATTTATTCGATCAGTATCTAGGAGACGTTTCGAACATGTCAGACCAAGCAAACGACCAACTCAAAACTTTCAACAAAAACTCAGAGGATTCTTTAAAGAAAATCCAAGAATTGGACGACCAAACGGATAACTTTCTAGAAGAAATAAACGCCCTCGTCGATAAATACGCCAACATTTCCGGTAAGTCAGTTTTTTTTTAATCATTCTTTCTAATGATGCGTTTCAGATTACAACAAGACCTTAGAAAAGAACAAGGCCGAAATGAATCTTAAATTAGAAGACGTACCTAAAATACAAGAGAAAATAAACGATCTCATCGCCAAAATCAAGGTCCAGAATGAAAGTTTGCAGGTATCTCGCGTCAAAGTGAACCAATCGCATACGAAATTAAATGACGAACTCAACAAAATAAGAGACTTGCAGCAATCTATTAGCTTAGCACAGGCAAACTTGTCTGAGACAGAGGCAAACCTATCTAAACTCTTGAAAGATATGAACGTAACATCTTCGAATTTTAATTTAACCGCCAGATTAAGTGACGTGCAAAACTGGCGAAAACGAGTTGGGGAAGAAGCCGCGAACCTCCGTGAAAGGGGAAAAGAGCTGGCCGAAATCAAAGAAGACCTGACGAGAGAATCCGAAGCTGCCATTGAAAATATGAAGGAGAATATTCAGATATTAACTGATATCATCGAGTACTTAAACGTGTTGCCCACAACGAAAGAGGAGTTCGCGTCAATAGAAGAAGAATTGCAAATGACTGAAGATATACTGAGATTGAGGCAGGAAATAGAAGTTTTAAAGAAAGAAGTGAATCGTGTAAAAGAGATCGCGGATTCCTTGCCCAATGGAGATCCCAGAGTTCTCTGTCCAAAGCGTATCCATTTGGAACAGAAAAATTTGCTTTAATTGGCCATTTTTCGTGTAAATGTTACCTAACTAATCTTTAAGTTTAAAAGTAACATTAAGGTAGGTACTTCTTAAACGAAATTACAGTTCTTTATAATTTTGTTTTAATTTTTCTTAAATTCAAGAAAAGCTAGCATTAATAAATAATTTATTAAAAATAACGTATCTCGTTATTATTTCTTCTGCAAACAAAATAGCAAAAAATCAGCTCATGTAACACAATTGTTAATTACATTCAAAGCATAAAGTTATTCAAACAATCCCGTACTTTTTCCTTTTGAAATATCATATCTAAGATTCTTTGATATTATTAAAAGGCAAGAAACCACTTTTCCCGTTTCCAGTACTCGCACAAGCGATAGAATCTATTTTCATTACCGAAAAATCACCTTTTATACACGTCTTGCATTGGTCATGCAATTTGAATTTGCTACTCTGACTCGTGTTGCAATATTAGTGAATTTATTAAACTTAAAATACTTTGGCATAGATTTCTATAATCACTTTTTATTAAGAAAAGAAAAGTTTTGATTTAAGGTTCTGAATACGTGCATGACAGGGCGAAAGTAAATTTGTACCGAGCGCGAGCGTAAATAAGAGAAATACAGGGTGTTATTAAACAATTGTCATTAATTAATTAAAGCTTGGAAGGCGTTTTATACAGAGTGGCGTTATGTAAACAAGCAGTGTTATATAAACAAGCAGTATTGCTAACTCTGTATTTCGTTGAGAACTAGACACTAACCAAAATAGAGTTATTTTTGGCATGTTAAAAAAATGTATAAACAAATTACGCAGATGAAAAATTAATGAAAACTGATCGACAGTTTAATGATATTTTGATTTACTATCGATATAAAAAATTAGGACAACTTTTTATTTTATTATATTGAATCTTACTTTGCTGTCAAGTCAGTAGCTGTGTTTTTGTTAAAGCGAAATTCTGAGCAATTTGTCTACCTGTGACACTCTCTTCTACGCAAGCAATTATTCCAGTTTTTAAAACAACATTTATTTTAGGCATGTGACAGTGACAATTTCTTTTAAATTGATGATCGGTAGCAGTTTTACACAGCTTAAAAAGTCTTGTCCTAGTTTTTTATGATAGCAATGGTACTGTTTTACTCATAGTAAGATAGTAAATATCATTTCAAATCTTTGAATTGCAGACAAGAAATGCACACGCATTTCTTTGTTTCTTACTAATAGTGCTGCACTAGACCCAACCTGCCCGCCGTTGAGGTTATGCGCCTAGAATTTGACTAAAAACGCATTGCCTGTATAAAAGTTATCTGCTTCAAATTTAATATGAAATCCTAATCTGCCTTAAGTATAATCATCTGTGTGCATAGTCATGGTTTGAAAATCATCGGGCAATTTATGATTTCGTAGACGATGGAAAGTAGTTGCAAACACGTTCAGCCTGGGACATTTAAATCGTTTCCAGGAACCTCCTCAAACGATTTCTATGAAAAAGAAAAATAATCTTTTTCTGGTTATTATTGACCCTCACCTAATGGTATACATATAACAAATTTTGCTTATTTTCTTGAGTGCTATTTGTGGTTTTAATTAATTACATGAGTTCAGTAAACATCCTGTATATTAGTATATAGATCGGAATGTCTTTCGAAAATAAGTGAGCAAAGCGCAGTAGCGCCACCTTGCGACTGGTGCAATGAATCAATGCAATCAATTTTACTTTTTCTAATTATTATATTGTCAGAGTGTTTAAACTAAAATAAATACAGTTTCACAGAAACATAGCTAAATAAGTGCAAACAGGAAATAAGTTAATATTAACTAACTGTAAAAAAGATTATTAGCGTTATCTCCGTTGGGGTCGACCCCAACTCATCAACGGACAAATCCTTAACTCGCATTTCATCAACATCCAACTGATCAACGAGACATAACATCAACGACCCAACCCATCAATATACATTTCATCAACTGTATTATTTTTATTGCAGTTTAAAAATATTGTGCAATCCTTTTTCGGCAACAATCGACAGCGTTTTGTTTTTCTATTATTTATTAATGTGGGAATTCATAAGAGATTAAATAAAATTTTGCATATTTCTTGTATTTTATATTTTTGTCAGTGATCATGTTTTTTTAAGAAAACAAAGGACACATCAGAAAATGTTATTAAAAAATATCGAATTATCAATAGTAAATGTACAGGGTGTTTCATTGAAGATGCACCAAACTTGAGGAACACGTTTCTGACATTATTTCAAACAAAATATCTTAATAATTTTTTTTAATCGGAGCAAGTTGAAATTTGCATAATTTGGAGCCGATGTTTGTCGAAATACATACTTTAACGTTGCGGAATTGTGAAAGCAAACTGGCGCCCGGCGGTCTAAATTGCATTATGAATGGAACACAGCTGCACGTGGGCAATAAGGTTAAGGGACGAAATTTATGACTAGATTTTGTTTTGCCCTTGACCGACTCGCTCGGTCATTCAACTCCTATATTTATAAACTTAATTAATTTAATAATAAATTACAAATGTGGGGCTGCAAAAATATGCATTTAGTATGCATTGTTGTCGAATCTTAAAAATAAAAATATTTATTTTTATTACGTTATTATTACGTTATTATTATTACAAGAAATGTTCAAAAATGCTTTCTTCCTGCTGTACACACAAAAAGTACCATAAAGTCCTTAATAGGGGTAGTGCGGCGAACGAAATGTTTTTAGTAAAACCCAGGCTCTTTTGCGCTAAATTTCTACGAACGATTTCATGAAACGGTTTATCATTGAATGTGAATTCTTAAATAAACGCAAACTACTAAATGTTTGAACAATCCTAACAATTAGAAAATTCTTATTAAATGGAGAATCGAAAATAAACGACTAATTATTATTTTTATTGATTTCCAACAACCATGATGGCAAATGTGTTTTGCCGAATCAGCTAGGGCGACATTCTAGGGAGAGCAATAAAGCAAGAAAGCGATTCATATGAGATTGCGTCACAATCCATTCATTGTTATTTAAAGTCCATCCTACAAATATGCAACTTTGCTTTCCCTTCGATTTTCTCGAAAGTTATTCATTTAAGAAAAAAAAAAATATAGAAAACTTTTATTTCTTTTCACGATATCTACCGACATACCGAGTTTGGTGCATCTTCATTGAAACAGGCTGTATAGCCTACCACTTAAGCAAGGTTTACTTCAAAAAGAAAACGATAAAATATTTTACCTAGACCTGTATACTATTTTACATTATAATTATCACATTACTATCATAATTTACGAAGAGCAAAACCGTAATTAAGAACTGGACCAAAATAAATGTTATAACTTAATTAAAAACTAAATTTATCTCATGAGATGGTATTTATCGTCTGTTGATGAAATGTCTATTGATGAGTTGGGTCGTTGATGTTAGGTCTGTTTGTTATCCTGAACTGGTGTACACCAATGAATACTTTTTCGCAAAATACGTTTTAATGCAACTTGAAAAGTTTGTGTGGTATGTCAGTATGGATTTGTATGAATCGTATTGACACATTATCAAAGAATTTAGGCTTCATTAAAGCATATTTCGTAAAAAAAAGTGTACACTAGTGTACACCAGTGCAGGATAACAAACAGACCTGTTATGTCGCGTTAATCAGTTGGGTGTTGATGAAATGCGAGTTCATGATTTGTCCGTTGATGAGCTGGGTCGACCCGATCTCCGGTGTAAAGCTAGCAATAAACTGTTGTTAATGATTTAATGCCATCTGCTGACTGGTGTAATACACTAAATTTAGAAACTGGAACACTGGAAGTGTTGATTACAGATCGCATCCCGTGTGCCGAGTTATGAGTGCAGACCAAGTGCAGACAAACACACTGATTTCCGAATAAATTTAAATAAATACTTTGACTATACTATACAGGGTGATTCAGAATAAGTGTCCGACCCGCTAGGGGCGTATTCACTAAAGTCATACAAGTACGAAATTGCAAGAAATAAAATTATTGGAGACATTTGAAAAATCAGCGTCTCCCGAGTCCTAAATTGAAACCGATTAAGGCCCGATTTTACAATCGTCGGATAAGCATTATTATTCGTATAACGTGACGTAGGTGTGACGTAGATATGGAGGAACATTAAAGGATATTTGGCGAACAGTTATTACGTTCTTATTCCACGTTTGTAAAACTGGGCCTAAGTACCGCTGATGCCGTATTTATAAAATTACGTAAGAAAATCGTTTGTTACCGTCGAGGCATCTTTTTATAACGACAATAAATTTTATTGGCAGTCAGCAGCTGTAGCAATAGACGCGTAGTAAAAACGAATAAATGAAGATTTCGAATGCGAATTAAAATTTGGCAGTGCCGTGGAGTGGCATGTTAATACTGTGAAATTAGTAATATCGATAATTAGAAACAAAAAAACTGCGCTTTGTTACCTACTATTGTAAACTGTAAATGTTTGTTTAGAAAACGTGTGACTTCCGACTGCTTAAAAACAACGTAAATGGTAAAACTACGTGAAGCATAGAATAAATTCAATTTATTTGAAAATAATAATTTTAATAACTTTACAGTCGGTATTGTTTAATTCTTTTTTATCAGCTGCATTGGCGCCGTTATAAAAGTTAAGGTCAAGTCTTTTATGAGTTTTATATTAAAGTGGTGCACTGAATTTAATAAATTTCCAACAATTGCCACTACAAGTTAAGCGAACGTTTCACGCACTAATACCACGAACTAATTTGCACTGACAAATTCATAAGTGTGTCTACTACTAGTACTACTAGACTACTACCCTACTTAGGCTCGATTTTATTATCATGGGATAAGCATTGTTATTGGTATAACGGTGGTACAACATGACGTAGGTGTGACGTAGATATGGAGGAACATTAAAGGATATTTGGCGAACAGTTATTCCGTACTTATTCCACGATTGTAAAACTGTGCCTTAGTCGTAAAAAAATTGTGATTCTTTGGTTCTGTCTGCATACACAAGTTCGAACTCCGCAATAAATGAATTGCTTGTTATAAATTCTTTCCGCATAAAGGTCATAAACAAAAACGTTTTTAGTTTTGGTGCAAGGTAAACTCATGTGTTTTATTTCATTTTTTGCGCTTTCGTGACGTAATAAAGTTATTCCAGTGACCATCAAACAATTTACATCCAAATTTACAATTTATTTTATCTCAAAAACTATGCATATTAGACCCCCTATGCATATAGCTTTTTTGCTTTGTTTTTTTATGTATAATCTGCGATTAACGGGTCGGACAATGAATCACGCTGTACATACAGTGTGGTGATAAAGTAACGCACCAAGCGAAAAAACACCCTTAGCGTTGACTTTTCGAAAAACGCTCGGAGAGGTCAATTTTATTTTAAAAAAAAACCATCTTTTACAACCAATTTTAATTTTATGTCAGTTACCACTTTTGTGCCGTGACGTCATCGACATTTTTTTTAAATGACAACCTGCTTTTTTGAAAATGTCATTGGAAAGCAACAATTTTTCTGGGTATAAAAATGTTAATAAATCACTAATGCATAATAAAATTTTGAAGAAAAAAATTATTGAAAAATGGAGATATGATTTTTAATCTTAATAAAATTTCAACCTAAAATAATACTTTCTTATAAAAACATAACAAAACAACTTAATAAAATTACAATAAATATTGAAAATGTCCTCCACCAACCACTTGACAGTGACCAGCTCGTGTGTAAACACTGTTAATGACACTTGCGATAGTTTCACGGCTAATGTTATTCATTTCCGCTCACCCGACTTAACTCCCCTAGATTTTTTTTGTGGGGTTATCTAAAAGGTCAAGTTTACGTGAACAGACCTCAAAATTTGGAAGATTTACAAAACAAAATTAGGACGGAAATGAATAACATTAGCCCTGAAATCATCGCAAAAATAATTAACAACGTTTACACACGAGCTGGTCACTGTCAAGTGGTTGGTGGAGGACATTTCCAACATTTATTGTAATTTTATTAAGTTGTTTTGTTATGTTTTTACAAGAAAGTATTATTTTAGGTTGAAATTTTATTAAGATTAAAAATTACATTTCCATTTTTCAATAATTTTTTTCTTCAAAATTTTATTATGCATTAGTGATTTATTAACATTTTTATACTCAGAAAAATTGTTGCTTTCCAATGACATTTTCAAAAAAATAGGTTGTCATTAAAAAGAAATGTCGTTGACGTCACGGTGCAAAAGTGGTACCTGACATAAAATTAAAATTGATTGTAAAAGATGTCTTTTTTAAAAATAAAATCGACCTGTCCGAGCGTTTTTCGAAAAAGTCAACGCTAAGGGTGTTTTCTCGCTTGGTGCGTTACTTTATCACCACACTGTATACATCTGGACTGTTAGCAGCATATAATTTACAATGCAGCTCTATGTCTCCAACATCAACCGTGCCATCGAGTTGCCTGACGTCTGACCACAGTATACATACTTATCAATCAGTAGGGACAGCTCGTGTCGGCACCTTTGATGTTCATACCGTCGACGGCTAATCAAGATAGACTGGTAATGCCACTGCAAACTAGCCAAACTAGGACGGTTTGTTTGAAAGCAATATCAACAGATCTTGCGGCGGGAAGGAAAGGTGGGGTACTGTTTATTCATCCCTAATGCACATAGGCGGCGTTCATTAAGTGGAGCTAAAAATCGAATATTACAAAAAATATACTTGTTAATTGAAATAATAATAGATTATTCATTACGAAATAGAATTATTAATTTAATTAATTAGTTAATTATATTGAATTAATTCATTAAATACAAATACACGCAATAAAAGTAGTATGTACGCCTGTGAGTTCTGTTGCGTTACACGACAACCGCCGAAAATTATCGACTGCAATTTGAAAATAACCAATCACTAAGTTAGTCTTAGTAAACAGATCCCCTTTCACTCTTGTGAACTTGTTAGCTACATTTTAAAGCTCGCTTGCCCAGTCTACCTAGATTAGTCGTCGGAGGTTCATACTACCAATGATTATAAGAGTATTAAGATACCTAACCCAATATAAAAATGCGTGACTCTACCTATTCCGCATCACTTCGCGTCTTGCCCTCACTTTGCCGGTAAGCTGATGGCTCCCTCTAACGATATAAAAAACGACATGCTAGATAAGAACCGTACCTACTTTGTAAGGAAAATTATATGTAAATGAGACCACAAATATAACGAGCGGCTAAAATCGTAGATTGTACATGACTTCGTGTGATGGGAGGGCGTTGGCGCTTAATTTGAATTGTGCGCTAGAGGGATGGCTATGTAAAAATGTTCCTGAATGCATATTTAATGGTAATATTAATTAAAAATTAAGATATCGAAATATAAATCTGTGTTCATAAAAATAAAAAATTAAAAAAAAACGAAAACAAACAAAATAAGGCTGATAGAATATTCCAACGTTTTAAAGAAAAAATGGAGTCTGAAAAAATGTCAAAAGAAAAAAAATGTGATGGGCTGGGTTTGATCTCACAACCCTACGGTTACAAAATTTGAACTTAAACATCTTGACCACGAGAATTATTAATTTTGGTTGCTAAAATATGCTATTAAGTACAATTAAAAATTTTAATTAGTTTTTCTTTAATTTATAAATAATTAACATTTAAAATGTCATAAGTTTAATACCAAAATGCTTTAATAATCAAAATCTTTCCGATTACGACCTACAAATTCATATGAATTTAGGCAGATAAAATAAAATAATTTCTGTTTTCTCATGTTAAATTTCTATGTATGTCCAGTGGCGTAGCTATCATATGGCAAAGTGGTGCAGTGCACCGGGGCCCTCAGGCTCAAGGGAGCCCTCGAGCAACCCTGAAGTTCCGAAGCGAAGTGTGTTTCTGTACAACCATTTTAAACTATAAAATTATGTAATAAGTATATAATTATAAACAATTTAAGTAGCGACATCTTGCAATCGCGATGTAATCTGCTGTAATCAAAACTATTTGCACAAAATTTTTCTATATAATTATACATTCTGTACAAACTTAAGTCCGTACTATTACTAACTTTGTTATTACAAAAGCTACAAATTCGGTTAAATTAACAAACTAGCAGTAGTTTTCACACTGATTACACTGACGCAGTCAGAAAAACAATTGAAAGTCGCGTTTATGAGATAAAGTCAAAAAGACACTTTTTTAGATGGAATAGCGTTTATATTTCAGTGAAACTTGCTAATAACGAGCACTGGTTATAACGAGAACTCGGTTATAACGAGGAAATTAAAAACTCCTGTTTCTAGATATGGTAAATTACATATATAGATAAATATTTGTTTAAAACGAGTACTTAAAGTTGGTTCTTCTCCGATGAAAATTGTATCACAAAATCTTTAAACCGGACACTAAATTTATTTTACACATTTCTATAAAACGTCTTTAGAAAATATTAGACTCTTAATATAAAATATTAGTATTTGCAAAATCAAAGTTTTGGTCATTTTCTACATTTTCTATACTTTTCACTTCTGACGAAGCTGTCGAACGACGGCGAAACGTTAAGTGTTTTATGCGCTATTTAGTGTCCGGTTTAAAGATTTTGTGATAAAACGTGTACGTTTATTACGAGAACTTGCTTATAACGGCCAATTTTGTAATTTTTTTTGTTTTACCTTGCATATAGCGAGCTTAATTTCAAAAAATTTTAAAATATTTTTGTTTGATGTAGAAGTACGTACCATGCCCAACAAAAAACCTAAATACGATGAATTAATTCTTAATTTTTGTTTGTTTTTTGCGTATTTTTTACGTTACCAAAAAACAAGCAAAATAAATTGTTTAAAATTGTATTCAAACTTACTAGTTTATTAAATAAACACAAAAATGCAGGAGTACAGTTATCCCAGATTCTTTTGGTGTTCATAGAACATATCACATATGCATATATTTTTTTCATTTATAACGAGCACTTGTATATAACGAGCAATAAGAGTGGTCCCTTGAGCTCTCGTTATATCCGAGTTTTACTGTACTGTACCAATCGATAGAAATAAAATTCTTAATTAAAATTGTCCTTTGTTATTTTCTCGTAAACTAATAAATAAAGAAGCTATTTTGATTTTTACAAAATCATCATAAGTGTGCTTTGGAAACAAAACATTTGTAAATCGCTGTAATCTGTTAGCAGAGTATTGTTTTAGAAGTTTGTGGTTTATTTCTAGCTAAAAAAATGGTTTTTACGCATCTAGAAAAAAATACAAAAATTGTTATAATTTGTGTTCATTTTTCTAGATGCGTGTAACAACCACAAACAAATGTACAAAAAGAGTCATAATTTTTGTTCATTTTTCTAGTTGCATGTAAAAATCACGAAAAATTGTTCAAAAATTGTCAATTTTACTTATTTTTCTAGATAGTAGATACGTGTAAAAACCTTAAAAAATTATTTTGGTTAGGAGCCCAGATTTCTTTTTGCACCGGCGCCCTTGGTCACCTAGCTACGCCACTGTGTATGTCTCATTGTCAAGTGCACAACCGGTATGTGCCTATGTATGTATGTAATTAATAGATTTAAAAATTTTAATTTTATACGTCTATTGTATTATTAGAATTAATTGTAATCTGATAAAAATAAAAAATTGGTTCACAATAAATAATAAAATAAGGAGTAATCAACATAGCTTCTTGCTCGAATTCAACTGTCTATTTCAACTTGATTTTGAAGAATACTGTGACGGAAATGAGTGCAAAGAGAGAGAAAGATAGACTGAGCATCCTCTAAGAGTGACAAAGATGGCACAATACCGATACCACGTGGTTTGGTTCAAATTAGTTACATAACTTGATTTAATAGTTCAGTTTAAAACACATTTTCTTTATCAAATATGCTTCTCAAGGGATAACTAAATTACATGTATAAATTAAAACCATCTTAAAAATTAGAAATGAAAAGTGCAAAATTAAAAAATATTGAAATGTAAAATGAAATTATTTAATAACATTCGCTATAAATTACCGACCATACCTAACATCTCTAAATTGGACTCGTCTGTCTCGAATTCGTCTACTGCACATAGCCACGCCTACACCTATCTTATTATGGAAGTACTCTACGTCGGCATATTTAATAATTTAGCGACACGTACCACGTAAGCAATATAAGGCGCTATCAATGATTATAAGAGTTATAAGGTTTGTAATATATTTTGCTTCAAATAAAAGAGATTATTTATTTTGGTTAAATACACGGTGTATCAAAATGTTAAACATCAAAATACAATCAAAATAATGATTTTCTCGAATTGTTTGATCGCATTAGAAGGAATATACACGATTCATAGCTTTCTAGATTGAAAGACAAAAAAGTTTATTTCTCGTTGTCATGGAAACCAAAATTACCAAATTATACCTATTCGGATTCGCAATGATCTGCAGATTTCAAATTTATAAAAATATATAGGGTGTTCCATTTAAAATAAGAAAGTCGACGTCACATACGACGGAACCGGAAGTCCTACGGTGCTCAATAGTGTGTCGGAAAATGCATTTCTTTACTTAATTTTTATTTTCCAAATTTCATTGCAATAGATTAAAAAATAAAAATTCTAAAGGGTGGGCATATGGCGTGGGACACCGGTATATATCTATTAAATCTAAACGAAATATTCCTTTTCAATCAGCGTGTTGGAGACTGTTGAATATCTGCTAATGTTCTCTGGCTGATTTTTGCAAGCGATTGTCTCATTTTATTTTTTAAATATGTATTTAGTCATATTTGGTTGGATTTTATTATTTTATTTTATTAATTTCAGTTAATTGGGCAGTTTTTTCTTTTACAGGCTAATTATTTAAAATTTTGGAGTTATTTTTAAAACTTTTGTTTTAAGAGTTATAATTTTTTTTTTAATTACACTATTTATGCAGTGAAATTTTTCTGTTAAATTATTTTTTCGAAATTCGAAGAATAAAACAAACATTTAAAAATTCGGAAACTTTTTCTAGTCATTTTCATAAAATACTTCATGAATTACCTAATGCAATCACTTTTGGACTACATGACATAATACGAAACACATTTAGGTATAGGTATCAGGTATAGTATAGTTTTTATTCGGTATTTTAAACGCGACGTTTTAAGTTTTCTAATCCAATTGAATGTAATAAACTAATAAATCTTTAAAAAATTGTCTGAGCAGATCCCACAATCCACAATCGTCTGGAGCTTTTGGCCGCTCACCTCTTGTACAAGTCTCATTTTTCAAGAGAGATTACAGATCGCCACATTTTAGCTAAAGTTTCACGCCATCTATCCCTCAATTGTAAAATACCGGTAGTGCCATCTATATCTCTCTTGCATCGGCGGTCACGCTTAAAGGCGTAAGGCTGGGTATCTTAATATACTCTTATAATCAATGATACTACCGAACTACCGTTTTTAGGGCCAATATGGCCGTTAATGGGTAGTTTATAGGTAGTTGTTAGCCGAGTGGTTGAGTCCGCTGGCAACGGGCGTAACGCTCGGCCGGGCAATTATTAGGCGTGGGTTCGAATCCCATCCTGGTGCATATGGGCTCTACTTATGTGTCGGATTGTGTTTCGGATTTATACCGGCTCCTTCGAATTGGGTTTTCTGCGTTTCCCCAGTTTGTAAGGCGAATTCCGAAGGAGAAATTACCATCTAAGTCGGTCGCAGCCGCCACCCCTCCCCGACAAGCTCTGAGCTTGGGGTTAAAAGTGGGTGGAAAAGAAAAAAAAAATGGCCGTTGTTGGCGGGCTTTCATTTTATTGCTACTAGATGTCACTGGTTGAAAAAATGGAACGGATAGAAATGATTGCAAGCAAATCATAGAATGCGATGTTGTTTTACGCAACTTCAAGCTTTCTACACAACATAATTCATTATAATCTAACAAATATGGTTTTCTGTCTAATCTTTCTCATCTCTCCGCATCCATCACACAAAATGCTGAATTAAAAAACGCCCACTTAAAAGCAATAGATGAATTCACCGGTGCGCCACACGCGGCCGTTTGTGGAAAGTCCACCAGTTTCAGTGCTGCCAATGGCCGGGAAATTTCCCGAATTTCGGGAAAAATCAGGTGATGGTGAGAGTTTTGCGGGATATAACAAAGTTGCGGGAAAAAGCGGGAATTTCAGATATCAGAAATTAAGACAACTTTTCTTTCTGCGTATATACTTTCGGACTTTCCGACGTTTTGTGAAACGACTGGTTCCGTGGTGAATTTGAACTTGACCTGAACCATCTATTCCTATTGCTGAACGCGCCCATTCCCATGCCATGTCATTCAACCAGCAACATAACGTAACCTAATTAATCCTTTTCGTCTTTCTATAATCTTGTGCGACATTGTAGATTGTTTGCAATACCCTAACGAAATACTGTGGAAAAAGTGCAATAATAGCGCAAAAAAAATTGATAAATGGCTTATAAAAACACCGTTGTAAAACTGATCCTTGAATTGTACATTGTACTTGATAAAAGTGGTACAATTTAAATAATTTTGTTTCGTAGAAACAACAGATGGATTGTTGTGTATTACTTTGTTACATTAAAGTATTAAACTTTCATTGCTTTAAGAATTAATAGTATATTATGCAACAAGTTTTATAAACGGCATTTTAGTCACGAGTTTTAATTAGGCACGAGCGAAGCGTAGCGGAGCGAGTGTTTAATAAACGAGTGTCTAGAGAAGTTTATAAATCGAATTGCATACTATACTTTTTCTACGACCAACACAAAAATACTAAAATTCGGAAATTGTGCCGTGAAGCCGTGACTAAAACGCACAAAGTCACAGCTTGTCAATGTGTATTTAAAAGATCGCTTAGCAACGTGGAAACGATAATACGATAATTTGTGTTTTAAAGATGGAAGTAGAAAAAATATATTAAGACTGATTGCTTTTGAGGTAATGTATCTTTACGGCCCCGATAGGTACTTTATCATGGCATTGTGCTGCTACAACTTTAGCACTACATTTGAAATCTGACGTTTAAAACGATTATTTTTGACAAGCCGTCAAAGAAAGAAATATTTACAGCGGAAAATTAAATCGTTTCTTGTTCATTGATAGCTTTTACAAAATAATTTTGATGATTTTTTTATTTATCCTGAAGAAGCGGTCAAATGAATAGCGATGCGTAGATATTTGAAACGTTATTAAACGTTGTCCGAAAACAGTTTTTACAAATTTATTTGTTATATTTTTTGATAGTAGGTTATGATCGTTTCGTTCGTAAATCAACGCGTTCCGTAACATACCACTATTCTCAGCTCACCAGAGTAAACTGCTGTCAAAATTTTCGGTAAATTTGCGGTTACAATTGGAGACTTACGGTACAGACCCTTAAATACCCATGCCCACCCATACCTACTTTCTTATAGAAAAATCGATAAAATCGAAGATGGGGCAGAAAAATTCGAAAAGTGCATTTTTGGCTTACGACCTTCTTTATGTTTAAAAATAAATAATTATTTATCAGTGTTGCTCAAAAGCGAGAAAAAGGACCTAAAAGAACCCGGTTAAATGCCACAGGCTGTATGTTTGTTCATCAACTGTGATTAATATTGTCCGTTTCTTGCATGCGCACTGTCAGTGTCAAAATTTGAAGAAAATTCGTGATTTTGAGTGTACTTGTACAGGGTTTTTGTTTATATTTTGAACGGTACCTACACATTTTATTATTAGACATATCAAAAATGTTAAATACAAAAGTGATTCGTAAATTTATTCGTCAAATAAATTTATCAGAAGGTGGAAAGATCGGGCCTAAGAAAGATATTTTTCTCCTAATTCCAAAAATATGTACATAGTTTGTCTATTTTTGGTTTCATACTTTTTGTGACATTTAAGTTTGAAATTATTATTGTTTTGGTATACATATTTTTATTAATTTATTTTATATAATATAATAATAATAATAATAATAATTGTCTTTATTGGCCCAATTTAACAACAACAAAATATGTTAATTTCTCTTTAAACTATGTAGTATAACACTTGTCACACATAATAAACTCATAATTTTGATTTTGAAAATACTAATATTTTATATTACGAGTCTAATATTTTCAAAAGACGTTTTATAGAAATGTGTAAAATAAAAATGTCCTCGAATTCTATTAATAAACGTACTAATTTTGCAAATTTAAACGATACATTTTGTAGTTTTCTCGATTCCTTAATTAGAATATAGATCTGTCAATTTTTTAACATTTATAATGTTCAAATTATTTTTAGATTAAAAAAAAAAATCAAGTTACTTTTTCAGTTTCCGTTGACAACCTTGTTTATTTTGACAACATGTTTATATTTTTCACTTCTGACGAAGCTGTCGAACGACTGCGAAACGTTAAGTGTTTATGCGCAATTTAGTGTCCGTTTAAAGAGTTTGTGATACAATTTTCATCGCACAAGAACCAGCTTTAATTAATTTAATTTTAAACTTAAATATCGCAAGAAGTATGAAGCCATATATAGACAAACTACATATTTTTGGAATTAGGAAATAAATGTCTTTCATAATTCGAGAAAATATACATAGTGTTCCATTTATATTAACAAAGTTGATACTCATGTGTTAGGTGTCCAATCGTCATTTGTTTTTTTTTTATGAATTCTGGCGGTTCAGGTAAATCCCTAAAACTTTTGTATTTAACATTTTTTTGTATGTCTAATAAAAATATGTGTAGGTACCGTTCAAAATATAAACAAAATCTCTGTACATTCACTTACTAACATGTCAGTGAATAAAAGCCAGATTAAGTATGCTATGACGTATAAATAAGGTTAGAAAATATTTGTTTGCACTCAAAATTAACGACGCCTCTCTAAAATGTATTAAATTATTGTGGATAAAATACTGTTAAATAAAACAGGAAATGTCACAAGTGTGCAGTGATACCAATATATTATCAGTTTGACAGTGCGGATGTCAAGTAAACGGACAATAGTATATCTGGAATACGATTTATTTTATTAAATTAGTGTAGTACAATTTAACATGCAGCGGCCATATTTATTTGCTACTTTGGACAAGAAACAACTGTTATTCTGTTTATTCTTTCCTCGTAGGTAAATATTCACTAAAGTTCAGTATTTTGAGAAAAGATTGCACTAGTAGCAGGAAACTCGCAATGAACACATGCGTAAGTCGCTCTCTGTTTTAACGGCTTCGGCTAATGTGTTAAAATGGTTGTAATGTCAAGTTGTGTGGTATTATAATAGTGTTTTTATGTTGTTTACAAGTGGATTTTCATGGACCTGAACCATGGCGGATCTAAACATAGACTTGTCCAGGTTGCCGGAAGACGTACGTGAAAAACTAGCAGAGCTCGACCTGGAATTGTCAGAAGGTGAGCGGATTTATGTTGACGTACTGCTTTGGGATCGTGTATTTTAATCAATAATCCTTTTTGAAAAACGGAAGAGCACCTTCCGTCTCTAGACGTTTCCAGGAATTCGCAGGCTCACCCCTGAAGATGTCCGCAAACGAATTCGTTGTCGCCAAAAATTTTCTCCCTCAATGTGAAACCCCTCGATTTTTTTTACGTGAATTGGATAACGCACCTGCATCCGTTTAATTTTCGAGCACCTGTGGACGCAATTCAAGTGCAGACAATGCTCAATATTTCAGTGGCCAGATAATTGAGTGGTTTGTTTATTTATAGACAGCATGCGTGGTGTCGCCCCCTTTCACGAGAGATACGATTCCATCATGAAAATACTTCTTTTTGTGTATTACCTGAGAATTTTTTAAGCATGAGTCATTCATCGTCACTAGGTTCTGTAATCGTGACTTTTTTCTGCGCTAGCGACAACGATGTGTTCAGCTTCAGATAAACAAGATAACAACTCAAAATCAATATTATTTTATATTTAAACAATTACTTGTCGAGATGAGTATATGCTACGAATTATCGCGAATAAAATTCAGAATATTTTTACGTCCTTCTGTTTGGATAAGAAATTACATTTGTTAACGGCTTGGGTCATTTCTGTTTGTTAGTCTGTTTAAACAGTCGATAAATTGATATTAATTATACTTTCACGGTCGTTTTAGTTTTGAGTTGGATTGAGTGACTGTAGAAGTAATGAAAACATATTTAGCTTTTACAGATGTCTAGTGATAATTTTTCTTGTAATCAAGTAAGTTAAGACTATTCTTGGTTTAAATTTAAAAAAAAAACACTAAAAATGAACGCGTTTTAGGCCCAGTTTTATAATACTAGTTTAAATTTAAACAGGAGCTTAAACCCTTAACGACGATTGTTGAAACAATCATTGTTATAGATTTAAGCTTCAGCTTAAATTTAAGCTGGCATTGTAAAACTGGGCCTTAGTATATTGTGATACTTATGGCACTGAGTATCCTATTATTGTAGTTGAGATATTTTATATTTTATTTTAAGTTGAAGTCTCGTATGCAAGGTGAACTTAAGGAAAAAGTGATACTAAAAGCTAACCTCATATCAATTTGTACGTTGCATAGGGTTACATTTTTCAAAGTAAAGGTTTACTTTGGCTAAGTCTAATACCGCGTTCACATCACTTAAGGCACCCAACTTCCTCCCCGATATATGCCTAAAACATACTCAATGAAGAATCAATATAATAGAATTAATATTCATTGTATTAATTCAAATTTTTTTATACGTATAATAAATATATTCTACACGGGGCTGCAGCTGAAATATTGAAAATAATAGTTTAAAAGCTAATAATTTTAATTTTAAAACGTATATTTGTAGCAACATTTGACAGGAATTCAATATTTGTTTTCTAAATAAATTGGATCTTTTCATAAATAATGACGACAGCCCCGTGTCATATAATCCTTTTACAAAAGGTTTACGTTTTTTTCCTAAAAGAAAAACTATAAAATATTTCCTATAAACGTATTATTAGCAAGCTATGATTTCCATTTAACTTGATTCTCAAACCGAAACTCACATTTCTTAGACATTTCTAGCAAAATATGTGATTGGTGGTTACAACAAAGCCCAACCCCTTACATTTTGTGCGTGATTTATTAAAGCAGACCTAAATAAAGGAATGCGATCCATCAAATATTCGCGGAAATTTTAAATTTGGAAAGGTGGCAGGTGGGTTATGACAACCAGTGTTGTAACAGATACATTTTTCAAAGTATCTAGATTCAGATACAGATACTTACCCTAATTTGTAACTCGATACAGTTACATATACTTCTTTTTTGAAAGTAACTAGATTCAGATACAGATATACTATAAATGTATCTAGATACCTTTTAAATACTTTTAGATACATACATAAATGTGTTACATAATAATAAAAATAATGTTTTTTATTTGAATTAAAAAAAACTGACAAAGCGTCAAAGTTTGAAATTGAAAAATGTCAAACAGAAAGAAATTATCGTTTTGTCACATTAATAAAATTACACTGAAGAGTAGTACAAGACATTAAATGAAGAAATTCACAAGTTCAAAGTAGATTATATTGCATACAGGGTGAATGACAATTGTACCAACAAAAAAAAGACATTAGAGAATCGATGTCATAGATTACGGGAAGAATTTTTAAAAAATACTTGTAAACAATTTATAATTAGTTAAAAAATTACCGCAAAATCATGCTCCGGCACTGCGTACGAAATACGGCGGCCACGTTCTATAAATGCGGCAGTAGAATAGGACTATAAATTTTTTTTTATTGATTCTCGCTTGCACACAGTGCGACCTTGACACACATTTCAATTGATTTTATTACTCGTTTAATAGCTGGGGAAGGCAAGTTTCTTTTACGCCATGAAATTATTAATAATTTCTAAAATGGCGTATGAAATACGAATAATAAATTCGCAAATAATTTTGTTAATTCGTGCGGATTATTTACAAGAGCGCAATGTACCATGTACCAGCCGGTTTCGTTAAGCTACGTACTCAGTTAAGCAGATAGCGTTTTGCAGCTCTCGTGCAGCATTTGTGATTGGCTCATTCAAATTCATTCAAAATTATAGCCAATCATAAATGCTGCAACGCTATCCGCTTAGCTGAGTAGGTAGCTTTACTGATTTTTCTGTTGTGGAAGTTTATTATAAAAAGACATTGCACAATATAAAGGAGATCTTTCCATTAACGTTTAATCTGTGTCTTAGAAAACTGTACTTTTAATTTCTTGTAACGTAGTGTGAGATTGCATAAAATAAATATTTTTATTTTTATTTAAAAATGTATCTGTGTATCTAAATGCTCAGATACATACATAAATGTAACTAAATGCAGTTACAGATACCAAGTACTATAATGTAACTAGTTGCAGATACAGATACACTGGAAGCATCTAGATACTGTATCTAAATACTTGTAACTAGATATGTTACAACACTGATGACAACGTGCTGAGCGTTGATGAGCACTAGTTTCAATAGAGATAATCCGATAAAGTAGATCGTGGTTGCATTTAAAAGTGTTCTATGTTTAAAGTGATGTTAATTTTGAAATAATAACGGTACTGTTTTATATGCGAGAAAACAACTTAAACAAACATAGTAAACCAGTTTACGATACTGCTAAATCTCAAATTATAGAGTATGCATCGAATGCATATATTTAAAAAAAAATAAAAGAATTAAATCTAAAACATACAGCAAGGAAGAATATACTGAAGTGCGAAGTCACATAGTAACCGTACGATTATTATAAACATAGTGATTTAGCTCACCGACAAGCTTTGCCATATGAAAGCTAATGTAATTTTAAGAAAAAAATTCATTTCATTTCATTTATTTAAGGAAATAGAAGACTTCAAAGTTTTGATTCTAATTATTTTAACGTTGTAAAATAATAGCCAATTTAATAATAATTAGTTCAATCTATTTTTATGATTTATAATAACAAAACAAAGTTTGCTTAGAAACAAGCACAAATACACATGTCAGTCTGCTCTCTGTGTTTTCAATTGCAACTTGATATGTACGCTTAGAGCACTGAAGAGTATGCCGATATCATATTCGTGTATGGTTATTGCAATGGAAATGCACGCCAGTCGGTACGAGAATATCAGGAAAGATTTCCACTTCGTCATCTACCGCATCACTCAGTTTTCGATGAATCTTTCCGAAGATTACGAGAAACAGGTAATCCTGCCCCAGCAAAAGCTATTCGACCACATGCAGTTAATGTAGAGCAGGAAGAAGCTGTAATTAATGCTGTCATTGACAATCCCTCAATTAGTACTCGGAGAATAGCACAAATTCTACATGTAAGTCAAAATTTTGCATGGCGCACTTTGAACCGCGAAGTCCTTGATCCTTACCATCGACAAAATGTTCAAGCTCTACAGATTGGAGATGCTCAGCGACGGTTAGCATTTTGTAATTGGTTATTGCAGCAACATGCCCAAAATAATGACTTCATTTCACATGTTCTGTGGTCCGATGAAGCGTGCTTTACACGAGATGGTATTAACAATTACCATAATGATCATATCTGGGCATTACAAAATCCACATGCGGTTAGACAACGTAATTTTCAACAAAGATTCAATATCAATGTCTGGGGTGGAATTTTCAACGATAACTTATTACCCGTGCATGTACTGGAAGAGCGTTTGAACGCAGATAGTTACAGAATTTTGACTTTCTTGAAGATATACCTCTTAACGTTATTTGCAAATATGTGGTACCAGCACGATGGTGCTCCACCTCATCGCGAACGGGTAGTCGTTGAGTGGTTAAACCAACATTTTAGAAACAGGTGGATTGGTAATAATGGTCCAATTGCATGGCCACCGCGATCCCCCGACTTAAATCCTTTGGATTTCTATTTTTGGGGACATATGAAGCAAATTGTTTATCAAGAGGAAATTAACACACGACCACAGTTGTTACAGAGAATACAAAATGCTGCTACTCAAATTAGAAATCAACCTAACCTTTTCGTTCGAGTGAAAAACTCCTTAGTTCGTCGTTGTGAAGCATGCATTGAAGCGGGAGGAGGACATTTTGAGAATTTTTTATAATTATGTATTTATATGATTTTGAATTTTGAGCAATTTATGTAAATATTTAAGTGATTTTGCAACATTAAAATAATTAGAATCAAAACTTTGAAGTCTTCTATTTCCTTAAATAAATGAAATCGGACATGTCCAAATGATTTTTTTTTCTTAAAATTACATGAGCTTTCATATGGCAAAGCTTGTCGGTGAGCTAATAAATCACCCTGTATAGGGATGCACGATTTAAATCGATACTTTTGGAAGATCGATATTTTCCTTTAAAATATCGATTTTTTGAATCGACATTAAACTTCCGATTTTCAGTACATATCGATACGCGTATGTACGAATCGATTCACTAAATAATTTCGGAACAGTCGGCGATTTAATTGACATCAACATACCCAAGAAATTTGCGATTTTTTTTTCAAGAATTATTTTTGTCATGAAATAAAATGTGTACTTTACAAGGTGGCCCAATAAATTATTATTATTATTATATTTTAAATCGATCTTTTTTAATATCGATATTTTTGAACAAGTACCTATCAGAGTTAAATCGATTCGGACTCGATTCGAAAATTCGATTTTTTTAAATTTTGGTGCATCCCTAAAACATAACCTAACTTTTTATATCCATTTAATTACGTTTTTCTACAAAATGGATAATAAAAGGCAATTAATGAATTTTATTACATGAACCTCGAAGATGTAAACAAAGCCTTTGACAGTTGGAGTTGACGCTGTTGAGAACTTCAAGGTTGCGACATAGTACTAAGCTAGAGATGTTCGATTTAGAATCGATCTTTTGGAAGGTCAATCTTTTTCTCATAAAAATCGATTTTTAAAATCGATTCTGTTTGCAACCGATTTCTTAGTTAATTTTTTTTTCAAGAATCGAATCGATTTTTAAATTTGGAATTGAAAGCGTTTTACAGCTTTGACACCGCGTTAAAATGTTAATCTGACTGCGACTGATCGAAACTCAACCGCGTATTTTGAGGATTATTTTTGACACTCGATAGATTTGACATTAGACGTGATAACCTAAGTAGAAAAATTCTGCTAGCACCAAATTAACGCAGTGCTCTAAAAAGTAACTGTTCAGTTGCTGTTTTAATATAAAACTTCCCCTATTCATAGTTTTTATTTGTGTAATAGCCGTTTCTGGTTTCTTAAATAAAAATTTTATTCGATCGATTTTTATGAAATCGATTTTTTTGTAACTCGATTTTTTTAAATCGATTTTTATATTTCGATTCGAGATCGATTCAAAAATCGATTCTTTTTACGTAGATTGAACATCCCTGTCTCAGCTACGACTTTCCGTCATAAAATAAAAGCAAGTTCAATAAGAGTTATAATAAGAGTATTTCTTAATTAAATAATTAATTTGGATTGGGATTGCAAGGCGTCAGCCTTAACGTAACGTAAATTAATAATTTGATTGCACTGTTTGTTAATGTCAACGAAGTAATTCAAAATTTAAATGATTCACTGTTCATAATTAAACACATTAATTAGTTTCAGTTTAGAATTTTAAGTATTTACATTAAAACAAAATGCTTCAAACCTGTATTTAGAGGTGTGTGTCTAAAAAGTTTGGCTACAGACTATGCATGAATTCGCGATTCGTGGTGCGCGATTCGTAATTCGTGGACAATTCGTGAATAGTATGTAGGGACTTTTTCGTTTAAAATCGATTCGTAAACAACGTGGTTCGTGTGTTCGCAGTGATTCGCTCTTGGAGACGGTAAGTTGACAAACATTAAGTGCAGGCGCGCACATGCGATTTTCTGTCGCGCGACTGTTTAATCGCAAAAATGAAACGCATAGTTTTTAAATACCAATGCACGCACATACGACTAAATAATCGCCGCGATTAAAAAGATGCAACCAGACCTATTTTTCAAGCGACGCGACTGTCGCAAGATAAAATACATCATACAGACAAGAATGAACCTGCACGCACTGCGACTAGTTAATCGCAATTTATTCAGTAGCTGTGTAGGGTGTTCTGTAACTTAGCGTTTTAAAAAAAATTGTTATAAATTTTATAATAAAATGTCTGACGACGAATCACTCATAAATAGTGTCTTAGACATAGAACTGCTAATTGCAGAGGTGGAAATAAGCCCAGCTCTTTATGATAAACAATTAAAAGAGTATAGTGACATAAATGTGAAAGAAAAACTAAGGGTTGAAGTTTGTTTGATTGTATGCCGCGACTGGATGTAGTACTGAAAAAATGTATTAGGATGGTCTCTTAAGTCGTTATAAATTTTATGAAACTGCCCTTTTAATAATCTTTGACTTACTGGATGTACCCAGTACTGCTTTTTATACCGTTTTTTGGCTCTCATACGCTAGCACGCTAATAGAGCTACCACGCAAGCAGTTTCCGTAAAATCCATGTTGTTCTAGTTATTATTATACATTTTAACGATTAATCTGTCGCAAGTGCGCGCATAAAAATATTTTTCAGTTATTTTTTTGCGACTACGATTTTTCAGTCGCGCGACAGAAAATCGCATGTGCGCACCTGCACTAAAGGCTGCGCATTTCCGCGAACCACAGATGCAACGAAATTCGCGCTTGATGCATGCTGGTTTGCTTATTCGCGTTTAAATACGTTCGTGATTCTTGTTTTTATTCTAGTGTCCCGCGTGTAATGAAGTATTTTTGTTATTTTAACAATGGCTCAATGGAGTCCCATACGAGTGGTCTGATGGCCGCGTCCCTGACCTAATATATGACATTGAGCAATTACATCATTTGTGGGATCCAAGGGATGAAGATAAGAAAAATAAAAATAAGAAAAATGACGCCTTCAAAGGTTTGGCCAAAAAGTACCTACGTAGTAACTGCTGAAGTAATTAAAAAGAAGTATTCAACGAATTACAACGAACCTGACAAATCGTGCATAACGAATCGCGAATTCACGTATAGTGTGTAGCCACTTGTTTCAGGAATTACTACGAATTACAACGAACTTGACAAATCACGAATCGCGAATTCACGCATAGTCTGTACTCTGTAGCCACCTTATAACGTGGACGATTCAAAGTGACGCGAAACGAAGCGATGCAGTTACTACGCGATACGAACATTTCAAACCAAGGATTTCTCACAGAAGCGATTTCAAGCGACGCGAAGCGGTCAAATAATTTGCGATTTTCGCCCGAAATCTCGTCGCACACTGGGACTGTTAATAGAAAGGTATGCTCAAAACTCCAAAACATTAATTTTTATGGATAATTTTTTACAATGAAAAACATTTTAGTTAGCAAAATAATATTTTTTCTAATTTTTAAATAATTAAATGTAGAATGAGTTATGTATTGTAACGATTTTAAAGGTTCTATTATTTTTATTTTAAAACAAAACACGAAATAGTTAATAATCTAATTTATTTAAAAGTAACACTAATTAACACTAACTTAAACAATAATTTATTTATAAACTAATAAGTAATTTATGTTAACAGCCGAGCGAAAATTAATAACGCGACTTCAATTCTGCACTGTCAACTCTGAATTTATTTCGAACTGTCCCACGTTCGGCTGCGTGCATTTTTATATGCCGGGGTTGTTTCTCGCGAACATTCTCGCTCGCGACGGAAAGTCTCAGATCATCGCTGACGTGATGTCGAAGCTTCTCGTCTAAGACGCGTCGGTGTTGACGCATCAGACGGGCTGGGACCGCAATCGTCACAGTATTATATTTCAGATGCATTTAAATATGTAATATAATATCAACTTTATTTTAAATGCAACTTTTTGTAATATCAAAATAAATAAATTTTTTTTATTAAAACACAATGGAAGAAAAATAAACAAATCTTAATCGCCAAAATTAGTTTTTCCAATTGATTTCTAATTTTCTGTTCATTAAGGAGTTAACAATAAAAAAAAAACATAAGCAAAAATTGAAATTAAATAAACTGTATGCTTAGAAGGCATGGAAACATGTTTATCACTTCCAAATTGAACCATTTTGCTTCAATTTCGGTAAGTTACTCAATATTTTTTTAAAATAGTTAAAGACACTCTGAGCTAACAAAAATCGATATTCCCCGTACACATGACTCAAATAAAAATGATTTACGACTTGACTATTCTGAAACATACGGCATCGCTTCAAATTCGCGTGTGTCAGGCTAGGCGCACATTGAAACGCGTCTGGCGCGTGCAGTATGACAGCGCAGCGCACGTTTTTGTAACGTGCGGAATTAAGATCCCGCGCACACTGCAGATTTTCTATCGGCCGATAGTTTATTCTGCATCAAGCTACGAGAAATGTGATACGTGGCTTACATTAAATTATTATAGGCCACGTAATCACACTTCGCGTAACTTGATTCAGAATAAACTATCGGCCCTTTTATGCAGGACGTTTTGTGTCGCGCGACGCCCGACGACAAAAGTCGCGAGTTTTCTAGGTTCATTTTATGCACAGCGTTTTGTGTCGCGGCACGTTCAATCCACAAAATTTTAGCAGAGAAGTGGACAAACCGTTACAGTAGTGCAAGTTGTTTTGCATTAGAAAGGAGAAAATGGATCCATGTGTGATTTATTTTACATATCAGCGTATTGCATCCACTGACTTTTTTTGCCTCTTTATTTTTATATTCCTCCGATGATGCATCCCCAATTGCTCTATTTTTTTAAATCTGATCTATAAAGCGTTCTGTACTGAAATTTTCCACTTCTAGATTTTCTATCAAAATAATCTTCCTTGCACGAACACAGTTAGAGAACTGAATTCTCTGCACAGCGGGCTTACTTGTCATACAGACGGCAGACAAACGCCGCGTCTGCATAACGATTGGCGTCGTGTAAATAGAAAGAAACGCGCGACATTTTACCGCCAGCGTTCTGTAAAGTACGACGGCATACTTTTCAGAACGCGACGGCAAGTTAAACGGACGGCACAGCATAACATGACACATTTGGTTACATGTACTTAAAAGGCGATTTACACGAACAAGTTTTTCTTTGCAAGTGACATTAAAAGTTTCCTCTCTCTAATATTTGCATGCATTAGAAAGAAACAACTAATTGCTTAAAAGTTTACTTGTACAAGAAAACTCTTACAGAAAAACTGGAACAAGCGCTATTTTCTACAAGTTTCTGTAAAAGTTGACGGTTTGCGCAAGCGCAATTTACCGATTTCACGATATACCAACTTAACTTTACAACGTGTGATTCGTTATTACCTTTAATTCGGACAATTAGAAGTTAGTATCTTTATTGTTTATGAAATAAAACGTGACAATGGAAGACTGTTCTGACCCTTCCACTTTCAAAGGCTATGTTCTTATTTGCTTCTTATCATGTTTATATTTACATTCGCTTTAAAGTTGGCAGTTTTGCCCAAGCAAGAGAATTTACAAGAAAAACTTATACATGTAGGTGCATGTCGGGCGTCGCGCGACACAAAACGCCGTGCATTTAAAGGGCTCGCGTCGGCTGCGACACGCGTGACGCAGTGGCAGAGACACAGATTTCGCGTCACACGTGTCGCGTGTTTTGTTTCTGTTTCTATTGATATTGGGATTTCTGTATTTATGATGATATCGGAAGAGAAATTGATAGAGGCGGTAAGAAAACATCCTGAGTTATCTGAATTTTCTTTGCGAAAAATTGATTTCTCACATAAATACTGCGCGAGAACCACGCTGAAACTGTATCTCAATTTGCGCATCATCAGATAACGCGTGGGGCGCGCTCCCGTCATGCCGCACGGCTCAGGTCGAGTCATACGACATAAACAAGCAGATCGCTTCGCGCCGCATCGCTTCGTTTCGCTCCAAATTCGCATCGATTTTAAATCACCCACATTAGACACAGCGTAAAGATTTGTCTGTGCATACGGGCCTAAAGGCCTTCTCCCGGTACGGCGGGAGCGGGAGCGGGAGCGAACGCAACGCGGGATTAAATTCTGTGGCGGGATATCTAAGCGTGTACATGAAAGCGATATCCCGCGTTGATAACCCGCCACAGAATTCAATCCCCTTCCGTAGAGGACATTTGAATGATGTTGTGATTCCATCAATAATGGCATTAATTGTACTTTAAAACGAACTAAAAATAATCTTAAATTTCTCACGATATCTGTGTTTTATCTTAAAAACAAAATGAAAAACCGTAATGAAAAACCCTTTAGTAGCGTCACTCGAGTGTGACTGTCACATTTGCCATTTTATTTGATAGATACCGATTTGCAAATTACATTACTTTTCCATAAGGGCATCAAATAATATGACTCCTTTTTTTGACACTGACCTTTAAGTGACGCTACTGAGTAATTACTTATACTGTGGTTTGGTTCCTTAATTTGGGTGATCACGTGGAACTCGGGATTAGCTGAAAGCCCAGTATACATAACATGTGGTCATAAAGTCCCGGCACCCCAGTAGGCTTTGGAAGTATGAATGCATGTCTTTTCTTAAAGTAATTGATTAATCAGAATAACATTTCTATTTAATCAGTCGACACATGTCAAAACGCTACAGGCTAAAGAAACGTGTGAATTAACTACTTTCTTTTCCCGTACTTAAAAAATGAAGATTTTAGAAAAGACATGCGTTCACACTTCCAAAACTTACTAGGGTGTCGGGACTTTATAACCACATGTTACATTGGTATAGAGAAGCAGTTAATTACCCTTCTATCAACAATTTCAATTTGTTTTTAAATCCGACGTTTAAACATTTATTCTAAGATCTGTATAAACTTGGTTATATAGGGTGTTACTATATTTGAGCCGTTAATTAATACTATAGTTTCTCCATCATGCAAGTAATTCTCATAATCGCTGTCGTTATTTTAATATTATAGGTTCTCCATTATGTGAACTCTCGGGAATGAAAATCTGACCTATCTACAGCAGAGCCTATTTATTTTGTATTAAAACGTCTGCTCGGCTATGAAGTTAAGTACATCTGCAAGTACATCTCCAATAAAACATTGGGTTTAGACTGGGTTTCTCAGTGCTGGTTTAATTTTAAACTCTTGTTTATTTCCATAGGAACAATTGTTTTTATAATTGCTACCATGGGAATAAACAGAAGTTTAAAGTTAAACTAGGACTGAGAAATCCAGCCTCAGATTTCTTTAATAACAAAGTTCATATTAGAATTGAGGTTAAGACAAACTAAATCCGCTTGTGTTGTTTTTGCTTTATTAAAATGATCAATATCTTTTCTAATTCAGTGACCTATGGAAATAAAATCATGTGTCTTTGATTAGTTCATTATTTCAAATGCCACTTGAATTACATATTTATATTATATTCCTATACAAAACGATAGGAATGCAATAAAAATAATTCAAATGGCATTTGAAATAATGAACCAAACAAAGACTTAATTTTTTTTCCATAAGTCACTTGATTAGAAAAGATATTGATCACGCGTTATAATATGATGTTCATGTGCGATCGAGGACAGTAATGTACAGGCTGATAGAAAATCGAAAGTCACAAGAGAAATTCGTTAATTATAACAAATAGAGAATTCTTGTTTGTGATTTCAATAAATGGCCGAGTTTTAGTAATACCTTATACAAGTAAGGCTCCTTTCACACTATACGGTTTTGATGGTACGGTAAAAAACCGTACGGCCCGAGGGGATATTCATTCGTTGAACTTGTTGTACACATTGGTTGAACTTAAATATAAAGTTCATGAATTACTGAATTCTCATGCGAATTTAGAAAGACTCTCCTGCATTCGCGTGAATTCACATGAATTCACATGAATTCGTGTGAATTTACATTAATTTTACTTCCCCTTCCATTGTATTTCGCCGCATGCGTGCTGATTACTCAAAACTGCCCCTGAAAATACAAAAGGATGACAACAAAAATTACTTATAGGCAATAACGAAATAGCTATTAATGATCTGTATGAGCTTATAAAAGAAGTTCCAAAAAATGAACATTTATTGTGTAAAACCGACTTGGATATACGGGATAAATGAACTATCGAAGCGTTCAAAAAATAATTAGCCCAACAGTCATTAACTCCATTGTACTGCTCAAACAAAGAGGTGCATTTTGTACTCCATATTACTTAGAGATGATGCTATACTGTGTACAAGCATATGAGAAAAATGATACAACTTCGACAGACAGAATTTTAAAAAAGTGGACGGCTTTATTTTATTTTCGGGCTTGGAGATCTGTCATAAAAAGGAACCCAAAATCCAAAATGAAGAATGGGCTCATTCAACATTTTTTTAAAAATATTTTTTTCGATAAGTTGCAAAATAAGTATACTGAAATTCAAGTAAAAAGAAATTTTTTTTGAACGTTCTATATGCCGAAAAAAATTAATAAAGTAGAGCTTGTGTGACGTCATTGTATTCCAATGTATTCCTTATGCAATTAATTTGCGCGCCATTCTCAACTTTTCAAATATTAAGCAACTTTGAACTCGAAAATCTTTTAATATAATTTTTTTTTTGATAAATTTGTTCAAGTAAAATTCGTTTTTAAGTCAAAATATTGGGTTTTTGATATTTAAAACCATTTTTGAAATTCAGTGAATGGGCCCATTTTATTATGAGTAATGCATATATCTGTCTTGAACTCAATTCACATGCCCTAGTAAATTTGATATAGGTTTTAAGAAAGCTAAACATGCCTCAAGATTATATACCACCTTAAAGGCGACGAGCCACTGCGAACGAAACTAAGCTAAGCGAAACTAAGTTTTTTGAAAATTAAATCCAACGTAATCTTACGCAGACGAGGCAACCGAGTGAAGATAAACATTGTTTTATATCTTTGCTATCCTAACTTTGCTTCCCTTAGCTTTAGTTGCCACGTTCGCGTAAGATTATGTTTGATCTAATTTTCAAAAAACTTAGTTTCGCTTAGCTTAGCTTCGTTTCGCGTTCAGTGGCCGGCCGCCTGCCTTTATGCAGTAGTCAAATATGTGAACAATATACAGTGAGAGTCAAAAGTAAGGAATAAATTCGATAAACAGAAAATTATTGATTGTTGGAAAAACTCCAAAAACAGGTCAATTTTGTTTTTAAATTCCACATTTTTTGACATAATATACGGATATACAGGGCTAAGCGTTTAAGTGTGGTGACGTCATCGGTATTTTTTTTTAAATAGCAACCTCCATTTTTTATGTAAGGAAATTTTTGAGAAAAATAATTATGAAGACGGGAAAGCGCATTTTTTTTATTATTATTGTAAACAAGGAACAAATACAATCTTATTATCAAAGGAAATGCTCCTGTCCACCTGAAATGAATTTTGAACAAGTGGGCTGATAAAATTCTAAATTCGTATCTAGAATTTTGTTTTGTCTGACAGTATTTCTGCAAGCAAGCTTTAAAACACTTTGTTGATTCATAATCATGGCTAAATTAAACGAAAAAGAAAGAATTGAAATATTGATTATGATCGGATATGGTAACAGAACAAGAAGTCAAGCGGAAGTTGTGAGTAAAATAGAAAAAATGTTCCGTGAATTGGGTCATGTCAGAGATCTACCAAAACGTGGACGTCCAGCAATAAATGAAGATGCTCGTTTAGACATCGTACTCGATTTGCAAGAAAATCCGCACAAACCAAGCCGCGCTGTCGCTGCGGACCACAACATTAGTCAGTCTTCTGTAATAAGACACCTGAAGAAACAAAAATGGCATCCGTACAAACTTTCATTATTACAAGCTTTAAATGAAGATGATCCGGATAGGCGAACAGAATTTTCTGAAGCAATGACAAATATGTTGGAACATAATCCACTGCTGCTGAACAATATCCTGTTTTCTGATGAAGCAACATTTTATCTGGACGGCACTGTAAACAGACAAAATTGTAGGTACTGATCGCCACAAAATTCACACTGGTTTCGCGAGAATAAAACACAATACTCTCAAAAAGTCAATGTTTGGGCAGGAATTGTTGGAAATCGAATTATTGGACTATACTTTTTGGAGGCCACATTGACAGGAGAACTGTATCTCCATTTCTTGCAAAATGAGTTAGTTTCGGCAATACTTTTCCAAACGTTGATAATCCCGATATCCCAAACAATTCTTTATGGTACCAGCAAGACGGAGCACCACCACATTATGCACAACCGGTGCGTGAGTACCTCAATTATGCTTTCCTAACCGGTGGATTGATCGACGAGGTGCAGTAGAATGGCTTGCAAGATCTCCAGATTTGACACCTCTGGATTTCTTTTTATGGGGCTACGTAAAAAGTGCTGTATACAAAGAGAAACCAGACAATCTGGAAGACCTAAAGGATAGGATAATAGCTACCATCAGAGCAGTTACACCAGAAACTATTTCTAATGTTTTATTGGAATTTCAGCATAGGTTAGCTTATTGTCAAGAAGTTGCTGGTGGACATTTTGAGCATTTGCTTTAATAAAATGTTGTATTTATTCCTTGTTAACAATAATTATAAAAATGCATTTTCTCGTCTTCATAATTATTTTTCTCAAAAATTTCCTTATATAAGGCAACAAACTTATTACATTACCATATTGGCAATTGGCTGGAGTATCAGAATATCGAATAAAAAATAGGGGTTGCTATTTAAAATAAATGCCGATCACGCCACAACACTTACACGCTTCGCCCTGTATATCCGTATATTATGTCAAAAAAGGTAGAATTTAAAAACAAAATTGACCTGTTTTTGGAATTTTTCCAAAAAAACAGTACTTTCCTGTTTATCGAATTTATTCCTTACTTTTGATGGAATATAATAACTTAAATAGCTTCTCTACCGATGTCGAGATTTTAAACGCTATTGAGCAAGCTAAAAGTTGCGTAACAGAAATATTTCATGAAGTGAATATAAACATAACAGAAGAGTACTTTTTACCAAAGATTGAAGAACAGAAGAACTTTGTATGCAGACAGAATGACCATTACAATATTAACTCTGATAGCTGCGATAGCTACAACTATTCTGATACGGCTAATCAAACAGAAGGTGCCAGTTTTGAGTCGGACATTGATTTTGAAATATCTGAGGTTGTACCCGAGCATACAAATAAGTATTGTAACGATTTTACGGGTTATATTAATTTTTATTTTAAAACAAAACACGAAATAGTTAATAAACTAATTTATTTAAAAGCAAACTAATTAACAAGCATTATTTAACATTATTTACAAGCTTATACATAATTTATTTTAACAACCGAGCGAACGTCTAACACTGTCCAACGCTGAATACTCCCCCGAACTCCACGGTCGCTTGTTTTTCGCGAACATTCGAGTACGCGATAGAATGTCTAGGGTTGATTCCACCGCTGACGTGATATCGGAGCGCCCGAAGTTTCTGGTCTAAGGCGCGACGGCGATGAGACGGGCTGACACCGCAATTGTCACACTGCCCCCTTCTTAGAAACGTTTCATCTCGGAACGTTCCTCGTGATAGCCTTGAAAGAGGATGTCGAAATCGGCATGCTGGCCCCTTTTTACAACATCCGGTCAGGAAGAAATAGCAGTCCACGTTTTCTTACTGTCGACAGCTGCCCGTGGATGGTGACTGCAGACTAGGACTTCAATTCCCGTTTCGTTGAAGATGACTTCTATCATGCTTCGAATTACCCTCCAGTCAAGGCCGTCTAGTCCGCAGCCCAACTTGGGAATGGCTAATTTCGTCAGCTTGCCTTCTAACAGCTGCCTCTTCAGGCTCCATAAAGCTCTCCAAACATTGCGATAGTCAGGCTTACCGCTTGATGTCCTCTTGGTGACTAAGTAGTATACGTGTCGTCTTTGATCCGCTTTCGTGTCGATGATCTGCAGGCTCTTGCCCACCATGGGGTACTGTCTCCGGAGTTCCTCGATCTGACCAAATTTCTTCCGGAAGACCTGGGCTATCCGCTTGGACATTCTTAGGTCTTCTGACACACAGTGGGCCAGACTGTACTCCGGTGGTACTTGAAAAAGGTCTTGCTGCCTCTCTGTGGTTACTCCGAATCGTGCCTTACTTCCGGTAGCGTGATGAGACATAAAGTTTCGAAATTCACTTCGGAACCTTGCGTCCTTTGTACGGTCCCTTCATTTTGTTCTCCGTTGTAAGGGGCCATTCGGTTGAAGTGGATAACTTTGGGTTTGCCGTGCGGAATCTTTCTGATGCGGTAGATGACATCGTTGATTTGTTTCATCACACTATAAGGACCTCCCAAGATGTTTGCAATTTTGGGGACAGACCTCGACGTCTTCGAGGATTGTAAAGCCAGACCAGTGCTCCAGGTTGGTATCCCCCATTCTGAGCATTGATGTCATGATGCTCCTTCATTCGGTCGCTGGCTGTCTGTATGTTGTGACGAACCTGATTGTGAATGTCGTCCATTTTTCTGCGTAGACCGCTTACGTAGTCTTCGTCGGCAGGGACTTCGCCGGACTTCACGCCGAATTTCAGGTCGCAGGGTAGTCTTGGCTCTCGCCCAAATACCACTTTTGCTGCTATCTCTCCTGTTGTCTCATGAACGGACGAACGGTATGCCAGTAGAAAAAGGGGAATGAACGTGTCCCAGTCTCTCTGATGATCCGAGACTACCTTGGACAAATGTCGGTTGATGGTTCTGTTGAATCTTTCCACCATTCCGTCCGACTGCGGGTGAAGTGCAGTGGTTCTAGTTTTCCGTACGCCGAGCAGAGTACACACGTTCTTGAATAAAGCCGATTCAAAGTTCCTCCCTTGATCTGAATGCAGCACCATGGGCGCGCCATACCGACTGATCCATTCTCGGACAAGGACATCAGCAATAGTTATCGCCTCTTGGTTTGGTAGGGCGTATGCTTCAACCCACTTGCTAAAGTTGTCCATCACCACAACGATGTATTTCCACTATTCGTTTGTTGAAATGGGCCGGCTACATCTATGGCAACCCTTTCAACTTCCCACGTTATACTGTTTCATGGGAGCCTTGCCTCGTCTGTGGGGGCCGTTACTGGCTGCGCAGACTACACACTTCCTGCAACAGTCCTTTACGTCTTCCTTGCAGTTCACCCAGTAGAATCGCTCACGCACCTTTTCCATTGTCTTCTTGATTCCCAGATGCCCTCCCGAAGTTCCATCGTGAAGTTCCCTCAGAACTTCCGGCACCCTATTCTTGGGAATCAGTAACTGTGTCTTCTGTTCTGTGCCTTCCTGGTTCTCGATAGTTCGTTTCAGAAGACCATGATCCAGCACTATGGAGTCCCATTGCGCCCAGTACGATTTTACGGATGGTGCATATGGTGCTATCTCTTCCCAAGTTAGGCCTTGCCTCCCCTCCCATTCCAGCACCAATTTCCTGATCGTTCTCCTGGTCTCGTCGCAATTCTTCACCTTGCCATTTGTTGTCTATAACGGCCGTCCTCGCAGTCGTGGCTACTTTCTCCTCCAGACGACTACAGTGCTTACAGTCTTCAACACAAGACAAAGCATCGGCATTTCTATGGCTAGTTCCGGCCCGATGCTGAATTTCAAAATCGTATTCCTGAAGTCGTTCGATCCATCGTGCGACTTGTCCTTCAGGATTCTTGAATCGGAGGAGCCATTTTAAAGCGGCATGGTCCGTCCTCAGGAGAAAGTGTCTGCCATATAAGTATTTGTAGAAATGTTCTACGGTCTTTACCACGGCTAGCAATTCCCTTCTAGTGACGCAATAATTTCGCTCCGGCTTTGACAGGACTTTACTGAAATAGCCGATCACCTTCTTGTATCTGGGAGAGTACGCCACCGATACCAATATTGCTAGCGTCGGTGTCTACGACGAACTTGCCTTCTGGGAGAGGGTAACTCAGAATAGGAGCACTTATCAAGTACTGTTTTAGTTGTTCAAAACTAATTTGGCAGTGCTGGTCCCATTCAAATGAGCGACCTTCTTCGGTGAGTTTCGTCAACGGCTTAGCGATATCTGCAAATCCGGGAATATAGCGCTGATAGTAAGTGGACAGGCCTAGGAAACTCCTTATCTGATATTTATTTTTGGGAGTTGGCCAGTTTTTCACCACCTGAATCTTCATTGGGTCCACGGCGATTCCATTCCCATTAACAATATGGCTCAGATAATTAACTTCCTTCTGGAACAGGTGACACTTCTTGAGACTTTAGTCCAGCTCCGCGAAGCCGCTGGAACACTCCTTCCAGGTTCGTCAGGTGGTCATCGAACGTTTTTCCCACTACGATTATGTCGTCCAGATACACCATGCACGTTGTCCAGGACAGACCCTTCAGAACCGTCTCCATTAGCCTCTCGAATGTTGCCGGGGCATTACCAGAGACCGGCCAAGGTCAGGATTCCCACCCCGTGTGCTTCTGTTTCCATAGGCGTCTGAATATCGTTCCGTTATGTCTTATTTTAATTATGCACCAAAGATATTTTAATATCCAAGAGATCTAATTTTACAGAAGAAAATTTGGAAAAAGTAGTTGTAATAAATGTTAATAGTAACTAACGTATGAAATTCACTAATTTAAAAATAAATATCAATTACACTAAATTTAATAAAACTTGACGCCAGTGCTAAGAGTAACGCGTGCATTGTGCCTTGCGCAGTTAGATTTTCATCGTCTAGCTGTCGTACTCGTCCACACAATTATTGTGTACTTTGCTTCTGCATGAGATTCAACTGTTAGTTGGTTTACTGTTAGTATCAATCTACAATTTTCTGCAACGATAAACTGAAGCGTACTCGCGTAGTAACGCATTCGAATTGCTCACGCCGCTTAATTGTTATGCTGGCATGGATAACCTAGATCGGCCGGTGTCTGGACATTACATAACCCGAACGGCATCCCGTGAATTGCCATAGACCCATACCAAGGGAAAACGCCGTCTTTTCTCGATCTTCGGGCGCTAGTTCCACTTGCCAATAATCACTCTTTAGATCCAAGGTCGAGAAGATCTTTGAACCGGCCAGGGTGTCATCAATCCGTGGCAGAGGATAGCTATCCTTTTTGGTGACGTTGTTGAGCAATCGATAGTCTGCGCAGAACCGTGTGGATCCATCCTTCTTCTTCACAAGCACCACCGGTGACGCCCATGGGCTGCTCGATGACTCACTTACATTGTCTTTCTCCATCTCGCGAATAATGCGTTCTGCTTCTTCACGCTTCGCCAATGGTAACCTCCTTGGAGCTTGACGGATGGGTCTTTCTTCTCCGGTCTCTATCTTGTGTTTGACGATGTCGGTTCTTCCCTTAGGTCCATTTTCTACCTCGAACACATCTTGATAGCGACAGATCAGGTTCTTCGCTTTTGTCTTTTGTTCTGGAGTCAATTTCTGGGCCGTGGACAAGATCATTTCCAAGAACTTCTTCGGGACCTTCCTCTCTAGCACGTTTGTTTCTAGTTGGCGGGAGATGGAGGACACCATGGCACAGCTTCCCAAGATCGTACCCTTCTTGATGTTGACGAGGAAACAGTTCACATTCATTAGGCGGACTGGTATTTCCTTCTTTGCTGTCAACAACATTTTACCAACGAGAACTCTTTTCCAATCTTCTGATCGTCGGTATTAGGTTCGACCATAATGACTTGCCCATCTTGGAAAGCGCCATTCAGGTTTGCGTCACCTATAACCTCGGTTCTGCTGGGCAATACGACATCTTCTGCGAGAACAACTCGAGCGGCCACGTCCTCTCGTTGATGTAGAACCAACTCCTCGTTGTTAACCACCATCACGCCACGCTTCAGATCCAATTGGAACCCATGAGCACACATGACGTCCATGCCCAGAATCGCTTCGTCCTCTATTTCTACTACCAGCGCACGGTGTTTGATGGGGGTCGATCCAATGGTAATGGTCACCTCTACTTCACCATGGACAGTCGCTGATGTTCCGGTTGCTGTCCTCAGTCTCCATTTAGTCGGCTCGATGCGTCTTGATGACTTGATAACTTCGGGCCTCAAGATAGTCTTCGTCGCACCCGTATCCAACAGCATGGTGTGAGGGATGTCATCAATGGTGGCATCCACGAAGACACTGCTGGTTAATCGCCGCAGAGCTATTACTTTTGTGGCTTTTGTCTTTGGGGGCCTTTGAATACGGGTCGACGTCTGCCCCTTTGCACCGACCCGGCTTAGTTTCCCTGTGGCTTCCTTCTGCCTCAGGACTTGTTCTACAATGCGGCGAATATCCTCCGTTGGTGGCATAATCCTTGGGCCGCTCCTCTGCAGCAGATCGCACCTTGACGCTGGCGGGTTCCTCTTCTTGGGAGTCCATGGCAGCTCGTACCTTGACATGCCCTCTTGGGACTCGCTTCGCCGCCTCGTATTCCAAAGCGTAGGCCAATGCATTCTTGGATGTCTTAGGGTGGGCCATTCTCAATGCCTGCTGGTTGTCCGGATCACGGATTCCATCTACGAAGGTCTGCATCGTCAAACATTGCAAGAATTCATCAGGCGCTGCAGGATATGTCAACCGGGCTAGGCGTGCTACATCAGCCTCGAATTCCTGAAGACTCTCTCCGGATTTCTGTCAACGATTTCTCAGCTGCGCATGGTACACCTCGGTCAGATGCGCCTGGCCATAACGCATCTCCAGCCTGTTCACCAGCTTGTTGAAGTCTTCTTGTTCCTCTGCCGGCATCATTTGTAACACATCGCTAGCGTCCCCCCTCAAGGCGACAATTAACGAAGTGGCTTTTTCACTGGCCGTCCATCCGTTCATCTTTGCTGCCGCTTCGAACTGTTTGAAATAGTTAGGCCAAGATGACTTCCCATCGAACGTCGGTGGTTTTATTTTAAATTTAGAAATGTCCGCTGGTCCAACCATATTTGGGCCTCATTATTTTCTGGTATTTCTCCTGGTGACGGATCCCCGAACATTCGCAACCCTGCTATTATTTGCTCGAGATTCTTGATTTTGTTATCCTGCTGGAATAGCATTTCTTCAACATTTTCCTGCAGATTCCTTGTCTCTTCTGATATTTTTACCACTAGATTATCATCGAGCCCTTTTGATTGTTCCAGAAATTCATCCTTCAAATTTCCAGACTGTTCTCGAAGTTTGTCTTCTAAATTTCTAGATTGTTCCAGCAATTTAATTTGCAGTTCGTCTTTGAAATTTCTAGATTGTTCTCGAAGTTTCTCGTCTAAATTTCTAGATTGTTCCAGCAGTTTAGTTTCCAGATTTTTCGATTGTTGTATTAATTTAAGTTTCTCTTTTAAAATTTTCACATTTTCTTCCGTGTTTCTAGAATATTCCATTAACTTATCTAGATCGTCTTTCAAATTTCCGGATTGTTACAGTAATTTAGTTTGCAATTCATCTTTGAAATTTTTGGATTGCTTCTTTAATTTATCTAATTTTAATTTTAATTTATTTAAGAGAGAGAAGAGAGAGAAGAGAAAGAAGAGAGAGAAGAGAGAGAAGAGAGAGAAGAGAGAGAATAGAGAGAAGAGAGAGAAGAGAGATGTTAAAAAGATTTAATATATGAGTATTGAAAAAATTCAATTTGTCATTAACATTATCCAACTGAAATATATATTGAAAAGGAATGCATTGCAAGTCATGTGAGAACAGCTCATAATTAATTCCATTATAGTTCCGGAAAGTACGAGTAATAGGCACTACAGGTGTATTATGAACGGAAAAGTTACAAAAAATAAAATCGTGATCCGAAAACTCGCAGTCAATATTTCCCGAGCCCACTATGTTGCTTTCGTCAGAAGTAAGCATTAAATCGATTAAAGAGGCAGAATTGAGAGACAACCGGGTGGGCTCAGTAATTAATTGTATAAAGTTTATGGAATCTAAAAATTGTTGCGTATATATGGTAGCTGGATTGTCCAGTTTCAAAAAATCAATGTTAAAATCGCCACAGCATATTATTTTTTCTGAAAATGGAAGTGCAACTGAAAGAGAATTTTCTAATTCATCCAAAAAGAATTTATAGTCTAAGTGAGGAGGCTTATATACACCACCTATAACAATTTGTGTGTTAGAAATTTGCAGAGAAATCCAAAGTTGTTCAATATTACTACTAGTTGTTATAATCGATGATTTAAAATAGTGTTTGAAATAAATTCCAATACCACCCCCTCTAGTATCTCTGTCATTTCTAAAAAATTTATAGCCAGGTATAGTAACAAAATCATCAGAGATATTTGAGTTGAGCCACGTTTCCGTAACTATTAATACATCAATTTCATTATTAATTAATATTATACTTATATCATTAATTTTAGGAGCCAGAGATCCGATATTAATACAAGCGGTTTTAATAAAATTCTTGTTCATATTCAATGAGTCAAAATAGCATTAACAAACATGTAGGCGTATTACAATAATAATTTAAAAGAGGAAAAAAATATATATATATATAAAGCTCATGTTTATCAGAACGCAATGAGAACTTTACTGAGATTGTGTAGAGCAAAAGCACATATCTAAATTTAAACGGAAAGAGTGAAATTATTGCAAACTAAAGGATTGGTAACTTTTTTGCTTCCTTAAACGAGTACGTTATCACGAAAATAACAATATATCAAGCAAGAGCGTATCGCAGCACGCACAAAGAAACACCAGAAAAGCCAATGGGTCACACGTAGGGGCTGGGTTACTGCTGTGAATTATTAAATTTTAAAATCGTTTTATAGTAGTCACTAATAGAATTAATTTTAAAAATATTACCGTCCGTTTTAATGAAAATTTTACCACTAACAGTAAAAACATTAGAGGGCTTGAAACGTGTACTAAGCTCTTTTACCTAAGACGCTCTTAGACGGGTTAGATCCTCGCGAATAACGATTTTAGAGCCTTTCAATTTCTTTTTGGCTCGGAAAATTGGGGTTCTCACATCTCTTCTACAGAATTTAATAATTATAGGTTTTGTTGTACCTTCTTTGGCTGACAATCGGTGACAACAGTCAATATCGATCATATTAATATTAATTTTTAATTTATCTCGGCATAAATCAATAACTACCTGTTCCGGATCTTCACCAGATTTTTCCGGGATACCAAAAATCCTAAGATTATTAGCTCTACAGTATTGTTCCTGTCTTTCTATTAGATTTTGGGCATCGGACAGCTTAGTTTCGAGTGAGACTACCTTCTGCTCACATTCTTTCACCTTGGAGTCCAAACCAGAAATACGGTCGTTGATGGCGGCAATAATTTTGTCCAAGAATTTAGTATTAGCCAATACCTGTTCAACAACACATTGAATCAGCAATTCATCTTTTTCTTTGTCACCACTGATAGATCTTGTAACACGGTCGGTATTCATAATTACAAATAAAGCGACTAATAGTGTTGAGTTGACAGCAGCACAAACCACGTCTACTCTGTGTGAGTGCACATCACAGAAAAAAAAAATATATCTTACTTAAATCTGTAGGACCGCCCGAGATTTCAAAAAGAAAGACTTCCGAATCCTCCCCTGCTTCTAGTAGCGATTGGTGTAGTCTCTCTTGCAAAATCGATTTCTTTCCGGAGATTTCCAATTCGCGTTCTTCTAATTCGGCTTTTAAGTCGATCACTTTTAAGTCTTGCAGCAGCACTTTCTTTGTAGCCATTTTTTTACACTACACTTTGTTTATTAATTTGTTTAAATTTAATTCAATTTAATTGTTTATTTATTTCGACGAACCTCAAACCTGGCACCAATGTAACGATTGACATTGATTTTGAAATATCTGAGGTTGTACCCGAGCATACACATAAGTATTGTAACGATTTTACGGGTTCTATTAATTTTTATTTTAAAACAAAACACGAAATAGTTAATAAACTAATTTATTTAAAAGCAAACTAATTAACACTAAATTATTTACAAGCTTATACATAATTTATTTTAACAACCGAGCGAACGTCTAACACTTTAATGCCGAACTGTCCAATACTGAATACTCCCCCGAACTCCCGGTCGCGTGCTTTTATAAGCCGGGGTTGTTTTTCGGGAACATTCGAGTACGCGACAGAATGTCTAGGGTTGATTCCACCGCTGACGTGATATCGGAGCGCCCGAAGTTTCTGGTCTAAGACGCGTCGGCGATGACGCATGAGACGGCCTGGAGCCGCAATTGTCACAGTATTATAGTAAATGAACAAGAATTCCGAACTTTTATTCGGATTCGCGTTAAAAACCGACTCAGCGTACTACTGCAAAATTAACACTATGTGGTTTGTTGATGGTAAGCGCAATGTTTCTATGAAAAAAAGTATATGTTGTTGGTTGGTACAAAATTTTAATCATAAGCAAAGTGGCGACAGACTGCAAAGAGTTATGGGAAAATAAACTTTTTTGTTTAAAAACGTGTCTTGAAATGTAATTATCAGGTAACCAAAAAAGTTCGTGACGATGGCAATCTGTATTTAAAAAAATGCACTAACTTTTTTGGTTACCCAATAATTTTAGTTTAATTTTTTGTTTGTATTTTCGTTTTTATAATTAATGACTGTTTTACGTGATCAATATCTGTTCATTTTTTTAATTAATATAGTTTTTGATACCAAAAGCTGATATGAATTCATTTGTATTTTTAAGATCTACCTTGAATTTATATGAACTCGCATGAATTCAGAAAAGAATTCATGAACTTACGAAATTTAGAGAATTCAAATAGTAATCTTGGAATTCTTGTGAACTCTGAACTTAGTGTACAAAAAAAATATCAATGAGTATCCCTTCGGTACGGCCACATTCTTTTAGTGGAGTGAAGAAGCATATAGCCCGTTTCACATTATACACCATGCCGTGTAGCAGCCGTCCATTGCCACTGCACGCATGGCGCCCGGACGGCGACCGATAACTCAGTGGTGTACATGACCAAACGCACACTTTCACATTAGACGGTTTTAAATCGTACGGTTAGTTGCCCTCGAGCCATTGAAGTGGTACGGCAAGAAGTCGTACGGTTTTTTACCGTACGACCAAAACCGTATAGTGTGAAAAGAGCATTTAGTTTGACAAGATCACGGCAAAAAGCCGTACGGTTTTTTACCGTACGACCAAAACCGTATAGTGTGAAAGGAGCATAAGGACTAAGTACAGAATTCGGTAGTCAAACCTGACGTTTTTTTGAAAGGGGATAACACAATTTACGACAAAGAAAATATTTCTTTTTTTAAAAAGGCAGAAAATGTTTGGAAGTTTTTAATATAGAAAAGAATAGTTAAAAAACCATCACGTGTGAAAATTACATAACTTAAATGACGACCACCATTTTCAACGCATTGTTGAAGTCTGGGTAAAGTTGGTCATCACTAGGGATGGCAACGATATATCGATATATTAGAAATATCGATATATTCATGGAAAGTATCGATATATATATTATATCGATATTATAATTCAATATATTGGTAAAAATATCGATATATTTTGCAAATAACCTTTCGATATATTTTTTAGCTTGTGCAGTTTTAAAGAACAATGAAATCTGTTACCTGTATCTTTATAGTGATGATACAGAAAACTACTTGAAATATTTTTTAATTTCTTTCATTTTACGCCTGCCCTGCCCTCTAGTAAGTAGTAAAGAAAATAAGTTAGGTTGAAATTTTGCAGAAACCCACAATCATGCAGCCTCATAAAATGTATTTTTAAAGATTAGCTATGTAAATCCCCGAACAAATTACATTATTGGTTTTATAAATGGCCGACACAAAGAACCAAAGAACTTTGTGAGTCAGTGCGGTTTTGAAAATTATTGATTTTTTTAAATTGTGACTTATGTTTTAAGTTATTTAATAAAATATCGTAACGGCACCACCGAAGAGCAATATTAGAAAATATTATTAGTTCTTATGTTATTCATTTTTGTGCGAGTAAATTAAAATCTGCCATACTAATAAATTGAAATCTATTAAATATGCTGGGACTTATTTTTATTTACCTTTTTTTAACAATCAGTTAAATATATCGATATATGAATATATCGATATATTTCTAACGATATATCGAATGTATCGATATATGGTTAACGATATATCATATGAGTCGATATATCGATATATCAATTTTTTTTGCCATCCCTAGTCATCACTCTTTCCAACATTTCGCGAGGTATGGCATGCATTTCTCTCTGTATAGCTTCCTTTAGTTCATCGACATTCCGTGGCTTGCCCAAGTAAACTTTACCTTCAAGGTATCATTGAAATGCTGGGCGGAATTTTCGTTGCGTGATCGTAACGGATTCGCCGTTTTTGAAATACGTCACTATGACGAAAGCGCGATGCTCATGGCCCCACTGGTCCATGAATACTTCTACAACACATACAACTTCTACACTTGTTAAATCGAATTACACCGTTTTCTTCTCCATTTTTCGCCCCAACCGTAACCTTGGGTGACACTCAAACTAATAACGTCATATTTGACTGCCGGACCCTGTATTAACTCTTAAAGTTCAACAGAAATCTTCATCAGTATTCAAGACTAAATTCTGAATTACTTCTGTATTTTTAAGGAAGAAGTGGTTAAGAAATTAGATTATACTGTTCAATGCATGAAAGAATTTAAAGTTTTCGTAACAGCTTTGATTAAATTTTAGACATGAATCGAATAAATTTAAATTGGGCTTGCTTTTCACTAGCTGTTTTATTACAACACTCCAATTTCGATACGTTCCGGAAGCTCCACGAAATCATCTGTTTACGTTGTTTTTACGACGGCGGCAGACTTGTTTCGTAATTGAAGTTGGAGAGGTGTCAGAGATCAATCGGACAATCAGACTCAATTAAGGAAATCTTAGCTCAATAAGTTCGTCGAGGTGACACTCTGCTTTAAATGTAATTAATTGATATCCTTCAAAATAATCAAATCTGACGAAGAACTGAAATTTTTATTCCTTTAAATTCGCAGGTGAAGTAACACCGAATTCCAGTTTTATCGGAAATATCTGGTGTAATTTACTGATGTTACGTAAGAATGCATGCAGTAAAAAGATCAAGGTGATTTCTCTTGTTTGAAACACAGTTGCGAAGCATAGAAATCATAATAACAATAAGCTAAATAGCAATAGCTTGAGAATATTTCGACAGAGGTTTACGAAATTGTATAGGTGGTCGCATACCAAACATTTTTGCATTTAGAATTTACAAACTCTTTGTGAATTGTTATTATTCATTATTTCATAGATAAATAAATTTCATAAATGCAGAAATTATGAAATAATATTAAATATCTCCTCAACCGTCAATAATTGATATAGGGAAGTTTATACCCAATTGAAAAAAAAGAAATTTATGGAGCATCTAACGAAGTCATAAAAATAATACTGTTCCGTTTCAAAAACAAAAGTTATTGCCCTTCAATTGTTGTCGAAATGGAAATACAAGTTTTACTGGACAAGTCGAAAATATCTCGAGTTCTCGACTGTTTTTTCCCGGGATCAAACTTAGCAAATTTCCCGAGAAATCGAGATCGAGAATTCTCTGATCAGAAAACTCACAGGTAACACCTACTATACTACTACACTTAGGCCCGATTTTACAATCGTCGGATAAGCATTATTATTGGTATAACGGTGGTATAACGTGACGTAGATATGGAGGAACATTAAAGGATATTTGGCGAACAGTTATTCCGTACTTATTCCACGATTGTAAAACTGGGCCTTAGAGTTCTATTTTCTTACTATATGCCGTTTAATCGATCGATAAGTCAAAAAACTTTGATATAGCCTATCTTCTTCTAGCTTTCGTGAAACGGCCTTGCAGCTTTTGTATGTTATTTCGTGATATATTTTCTTAACTCAGAACTATACGATCGACATATAAATAAAAATGAACTTTAGTTGTAGGAAACATTCAGACACCGTACGCTAAGATCTCTCTATCTCTGATTTCTCTCTCGCTTTCCTGACTGTAGGGCTGAGAGTTAAACGTCTTAAACAACTGGACGCCGCTTTCTCAGGCGCGGTCATACGTGGGGGGCGATTGAAGCGACCCCCCCCCCCCCCAAACAAGTCATTTTTCTCCGAATAATGCATAACTTATATACAAATTTTCTTTATTTGTTGCAAATTAGTTTAAAAGCAAATGATTTTTTCCAAGTGTATTTTCACGATTGTATTTGTTTACAATTTTTTAACCCTAACGACCCCCCCCCCCCAAAAGCACTTCTAGGACCGCGCCTGCGCTTTGCGATTTGATAAGAGTGTCATGCAAAGATGCAAAATTACAAATCGCCATTTACAAGCACCCATTCAATAATAATGTAGAACATATTACTCACTGGGGTCCTCTGCGAGCCCCATTTACTCCAACGCTCAGTAGCTTCCTGTAGAGTTAAGAACTCACGGATATGTCCTCGAATGTCCACGTTCGTGCTTCATGTGCATAAAAACCATCCCCAAGGTGGATATTAACATACCTTGCCTTCTGAGCGTACATTCTCAGAATTATTGGTGTGTCTCCAACCTGAGACATGCCTGACATGTCTGAGCACGGTTCTACACCAAGTCATGACCGTTCTTGTTCCTGTTCCCCGGCGACGACGTACTGCTGGTGCACGATACAACACCATCCCTGACGAGTGTCCAATTACCGCCAGCCGACGCCCCCGATACTTCGCCAGGTCAAGATCGAAGTACTGCGAAACTCTCTCTGCCAAAATAGCGCCATCTCAAGAATAAAGAATAAAGAAATGTTTATTGCCAATCGATACAATATATATCAAGGCATTGTTAAATACATCTTCGTTAGTGCTAACAATAATTACGTACATAAACAACAAATAAATTTGTCAAAAATGATTCTCAAAATCACAATTAAAAAACTCATCTAAATTGTAAAAGCAATAATATTGAAGCATTTCTTAATCCTTTTTTTAAATTCAGTAGCCGGTAGGATCTTTATGTGGTTGGGCAATTTATTGTAGAGACGATATCCCCAATACCGGGTTCCATTTTGACCTATTTTCAGTTTTACAGGCGTCGGATCAACGTCTTCTTTATTGCGGATGTCATAGAAATGGAGATCAGTTTTTTTGTGAAGTGATTTTATTTGGATTAGATTATGCAGAATATAGACACACGGTAGAGGTAACACATTATGTTTTAGGAAAAGCGGTTTACAATGCGCTCGTGAGTTTGTTTATTCAATTGTTCTAACTGCCTTCTTCTGAAGCACAAATATCCTCTTTGCAAATGATGAATTACCCCAAGTTATTATGCCGTATTCCAGCATACTGTGGAACAATGAGTGGTATACTAGTAGGGCGGTGGTATCGTCCGTGAGATCACGAATTCCTCTAATAAGGAAGATGGTTTAGGAAAGTTTTCCAGCTAGTTTTTCAATGTGATGGAAACACCAATGAATTATCCAGGTCTATACCAAGCAGTGTTGCTGAAATGTCGTTATCAACACGTCTTCTTGACTTAAATCTGATAACTTGATTCTTCTCTGTATTCAGTGAGAAATTATTCACTTCAAACCATTTCCCTGCAGCTTCTAATATGCTTACTTCTGTCAGGTTATTATTCAATTCAAATAGAAAGGTGGTGTCATCGGCAAATTGTATAATTCTGACACTTCTTGGTATATTCGACGGGAGATCATTAACGTAGATTACAAAAAGAAGTGGCCGTATTTTATTTTTTGCAACTGTAATTCATTTTTCGGAAGTGCTACTTTTTGGTATCTCTTTTCTAGATAAGATTGAAAAAGGTTATGAGTTATGAGCCACTCCGCGTATTCCGCAATACCACAATTTTTCCAGAAGAATGTTATGGTCCACAGTGTCGAAGACCTTGGATAAATCGCACATTATAGCTGTGAGTTGCCTTCCTTCCTCTAGTCCTGTTAGCACGTCATCTATTAAGGTGGTAACGGCTTGTATAGTTGACTTCTTTTGTCTAAAACCAAAGTGGGAATCATCTAAGACATCATATTTTTCAAGGAAAGGAACAATACGTTTTTTTATTGCTTTCTCGTATATTTTCGAGAATACTGGTAAAATGGATATTGGCCTATAGTTGCTTGGCTGCGTCTTCTCTCCTTTTAAAAATTGGCGTGATTTTGGCTATTTTTAACTCATCCGGAAACGTTCCTGAGATGAAGGAGTTGTTTATGAGATTGGAGAAGATGGCTATTAGTTCAGGTGCGATTTTACCAATGAACATCGAATCTAGGTCTTATACATCCTTGACACAACATTTCCGCAATTCTTTGAAAATGTTTGTTATTTCATTGTCATCGACCGGCCATAAATATAATGAATTTTCGTTTTTATTGTTCATGTGTAGAAAATCTTTTGCTATTTCAGGGTGCTTGTCCATGGTATTACCTGTTGCTTTTCTGTCTCCTATATTCACGTAATAATCATTTAGTTGTGTTGCCGTTATTTGTTCATCTATATTAGAAGACCGATATTCCACAATAAACCCTCATCAAACTTATCCCTATCGTATTACCAAGCCTGCCACGTGTTCGTGATTTACAGATACATATACAGGGTCGCTAATATGTATGGAAATGGTCGATTATTTCTTAAAGTAAGATAGCTAGCGAAAAATGTTAAATACAAGTTTTTTTTTAAATATATTACAGTAAGAAAAAATTAAGTATACACGATCAGTCAAAAAGTCATAGGAAAACAAAGTTACTTTTTTTAATGGAACACCTTGTATATTACGCGATATTTTAGTACTCAAAATTCTATAAAAAAAAATTATAACATGCAACATACCTAAACTTAACCGTTTTCGAGATATCGAGTTACCTTAGAAATTTTCTAACTCCATAACAACGCCCCACATGTTTTAATAAACATTTTCTTTGGAATCCTATTTTATAAGGTGCCCTATAGAAAAAAGTTAAGTGGTCGAGAGACCTAACTGGCCTTTCAATTGCATCCCCGCGTCCAATCCATTTACCAGGAAAAGTTTCGTGTGGATATTCCCGCACCCACGTCCAAAATGTGGAGGAGCCACATCTTGTTGAAACCATATTTGTTCTGCCAGTAAATTAGGATTATGATTGTTCAAGATTGTCAAGATTATCACTTAAGATAAGCTCTGTTCCAACATCATTTTCAGACCTTTTCGTAACATAATCAGTTGCCCACCGAAATAATGATCGATTTTGACAACTTTATCAAGTGTAAAACTTTGATGAGTGCATGCTTTTGACGGTTTCGAAACCGTCAGAAAGTGGAACAGATCTGTAGAAGAACGGCGCGGCGCCGGCGGGGCGTTGTTGTGGAGCTAGAAAATTTCTAAGGTAACTCGATATCTCGAAAACGGTTAAGTTTAGATATGTGGTGTTAACATTTTTTTTTTTTTAGAATTTTGAGGAGAACTGAAATATCGCGTAATATACAGGATGTTCCCTTAAAAAAAATTACTTTGTTTTCCTATGACTTTTTGACTGATCGTGTATACGTCCTATTGTAATAGATTTTAAAAAACTCTACAACTTTTGTATTTAACATTTTTCACTAGCTATCTTAGTGTAAGAAATAATTGACCGTTTCCATACATATCAGCGACCCTGTATTTACAACTCGTGAACAACTCTAAATTTCCTAATTTTATAACGACAACGGCACAAGTAATTTTGTTGCAGACCCTTGAGTTCAATGACTCCGGTGATGTATAAGACTCTCATGTAATGGTATTTTACATCCTTCCATATTTCCTATACATTAGGTACTTGGCTTTATTTTGCTTTAACGTCCGACGAAATTCTCGTCGTAACTCAGACTTGGACTTGAGACAATTTAATAACATAAATCTAAAAACTGCATCTCCAAAAGAAGCAAGCATGTTTTCACGAGCGTGCGCTATGAAAAATTAAGGTGACAGCGAGTTACACTCGTTAGACGCCGGAATAAATCAATTTAGGACCCCGGCGACGCTCACAACTGCCGGGCATAAATCTTACGTGCAATGCACTGGGGAAACGGCCGGCGAAAATATTACAATGCATCGAGTAAAGTAGGCCAAGACGACGTCGGCATTTGTTAGTAGCGCATGAACGAAGAACGGTCAGCTCCACGTACAGAAGAAGAACGACTGGGCTAACGCTATCGTCAGACAGACGAAGAAATTAATATTTCATATTTTGAGTCGTGCACGTTCTCTGAGGACACATAATTTTTAACGTTACATACGAATTGTAAGGACAGTGATAGATAAAAGTTGAGTACCATAAACTTATCCGTTACTGTAAATACATCCAGGCCATTCATCGTTGTGCGAATTGAACGAACGTCCATAGATACTTTACTATTAAATACTTTACTTTACCATTAAATAAACAGATAAATGTGAATTTAAGGCGACACAAAACCATTCGATTTTTACAATTCCTTTTAATTTTGGAGAGGTTTGGAATATTTATCCTTAGAAACATACATCTCGGTAAAAACTATTACTGCAGTTTCTATCCCTTTTACCTTTTCAAATGTTACGATAATATTTAATTACATCCTGGGACACTTATCGACTCGAAAAGACGGGATATTAAAAATTATTCGGGCGAAAGCGAACGTCTGAAAGGCCTCGTCGCAGACGTCGAGAAATTTAACAATGAGATTTCCGATACGAAAACGGATATCGATTCGGCAAATAGCACTGGAACGTATCCAATAAAGTATGTATTTCTGGAAGCGAAGGATGCGATGCGACGTGTACAACATACAACACAAACAAAGAGGCGCACTATAGTTCAAAGAAAAAATCAATTACTTCACTTAAATATTTACCTGGCGTTTTAGTTATGACGAGGTTTGCTTTCCGTTTATGTAATCGTAAGTTTAACGTACAACTTACAGTTACGTAACTGCTTTTAATCACGAAAAAAAAAAAAATTCCAAGGTTACTACTAAGTACTAAAGCCGGACTCAGACGACTGGTGTACTTGGCCAATATACCAATATTGGTATACTTGGCAAATGTATCAGCTCATAAAGGCCATTTTACGCAAAGACGTTCACACGACGTGTACAATTTTTTTAAAAATACGCCAGCGAATTTATACAATGTTGGCGGAATAGATAGAAGAGTGCTGGCCATCATGGATAGCGGTCATTCTGAAAATGTTGTCCCTTGTGCAGCTTTTTAGTACTAATTTGTGGATATTATTTAAAAGTAAAAAAATCAAGAAATTCAAGTACCACTTCATTAGACCACTCCATTTAATTTTTTTATAATTATTAATAAACACTTTACCTTTTTTATCCGCTTATCAATACAGAACGAATAGTAGTTACAACTCGTGTGAGCGCAACTACAAGTATGAACTTGTCAAGTTGACCAATAATTGTGATTCCTTTGACTTGTGCCATTTTTACCGACAGACGATGGGAAATTGACCAGTACTCACCAGTGACAAATAATTGTACAAGTAAACCACTCACACGGCATGGCAAGTATACGCCATTAACAAATATTGGTCAAGTACACCAGTCGTCTGAGTCCGGCTTAACATAAAGCGTCTGCAAAGCAAATTGAGCCTCCACTACGTTTTTCAGTAACGAAATGTAAAAGCTGGATTTACAGGTCGAAATAGTCATAAAAACGTGAATTGTAGGTGTTTGAAGTTGGTTATTAAACTGTATTGTAAATAATTATGCTATCGTCAAAAGCATCCCTCTATTGTTGATAGATGGCAATTGCTGTATTTTCCTTGAAAGCTGGAGTTTGCAGATTAGCAGTAATTAACGTGTTGTTGTGAAGTTGCTGTGATGTAATCACTCTATCATTAGTTTAAAAATAAACATCACCGTAATTCGCCTGTACATTATTGCACGTCATTTTCCTCCCGACAAAACTTATTCACTGAATAAAATTATGTAAAGAGCTACTTAATATCGTTGTATCTCTTAACAATCGATTTGTATTCCAATCGGTTAACAAGGTATTGATTGATTGTTTTTTAAGCTATAAAAATTCTGTTAGAGAAAAATTATGACATGTTTAATGTATAATGTACAAAAATTAATAATAAAATTACACAATAGCTTCTTGCCTTTTTTGATATTGGATTTAGATAAAATGTTCCAAAATTATTTCAGCACTAAAATTGCATGAAGGTAACGAACACTGTTGATATTTACACTGCGTTAATTAAATAACACATTGCGCCATCTTTAGACGACATCGAAGTTAACTTCCGGTTCTTGCACGCATTCGAAGGGTAAAAGCCGAGAAGGAAGAGGAAGGGAACAGCAAATTACCGTTCGACACGTACGCAATGCACCGAATGCATTACTTCCTTTCAGGCTTTGTACGGGGCTTAATCGGTCGTTGAAATGTCCCATGAATAAATTAGTATCTAAGAACTGGGACGATGCTTAGTGATGTATGTTGAAATTTCCATTTCAAAACTCACAATGATACTGAAAATTTTGAAATTTCAAAAACTTTATGAATTTCAAAAATATTTGAAATTATGAGTTTTGACAAATTTCAAAAATTTCTGAAACTCCATTTTTTTGACATGCGAATATGCGATTTGTTCGTGTTGAATATTGCGGCTGTCGATGCGCGTAATTATTCATACAACAATTATTATTGTTTATAAAATTTGTCTTTTTAATTATGTAGAAATTCAATTTTATTCGTTTTTCGTATTTACTATTTATTTGTTATTAATAAATGCTACAAATCAAACTTTCATTCTTATGAATTTACTATGTAGTACTATAGAACATTTATATTCATGAATGTCTTAAAAGAATTGTATTTTACGAAATCGATCACCATCGCTAGCAATGAAATCGAGTAAAATTAATATAACATTGCAATAGTTTATTTATATTTATTATTATCATCTATCTGAGCGCACTGTCTGAAATTTCAATAGTGCTGTAGGCGCTGTAGCAACAGTAATATCGTGTTGCACAATGAAACTTTAATGAAAGGTATTTACTTTATCCCAACAATAACTGTTAATTATAAATACCGACTTTGACATATCACCATGATAACGAAATTTAAAATAAAGCACCAAATTTAAAAGATGACATTTACGAACGTTTCACTAGAATTTATGAAAATCTTATAAATAATTGATGAAACTATCGAAAATTCAAAAAATTTCCCAGATTCGTCATAAAACGAGACTTCCTGAAAAAATTCATGAAATTTTTTCGTCATTTATAAATTTCACGAAATTTTACCTCAGTAATCGTGCCTCAGCAAGACGAAATATGAAGTGTAAAATCAATTATCACGAAAACGACGTAGTGAACAAAACCAGATCGCACTTATTAATGTTTTTTTAATTTATAAAAGAAGAAAATATTTTCTAGTTTACGAATTATCCAAACTGATCAGATTCTTTGTGCACAAAGAAGATATCAGATTCTTCTACATGAATGGAGCTAAGACATGAATTTTCTTTTCCACAGCCACCCCTTATGGCATTTTAAAAAAAAAACACATAGTATAAAAAAAAGAAAGTACAGTTAGTGTAGAAATATTTTTAAAAATTAATAATGAAGTGCAATGTGAAGTTTCAAAAATTTGCACATACGCTTTCTGTATAGCAGAGTAAAATGAAAGCATAGTTTTAAACGATCAAAGAGATAAGGCGTCTTGTAGTCAGTTAATTATAGAACATATAAGAGATTTTATCTCTTAACAGTATACAACTGTTCGTTCGCATACATTGGCAATCGTGCTTTTTTTGTATGACGTGTATTGCAATGTCTGCATTTTTTTAATGAATTTAATCCCAATAGCTTGACAGCTCATCCTAGCAATGTTGATTGATGTTAAAACTGTAAGCGAAATTTTCTTTCTTTTTAATCTTTCATCTACAAAGTATAGTGATAACCGGAAAGTTTTAATTTTGAACGAATCGCACTCTGAAAATTGGAAAACTTCGACGCCAAGCTGCAGCAAACTGTTCCACTTTCGACCGAATTATTTTCGTGCTCAATAAGTTCCTCGCGCAAGTTTAACTTGTTCCGAGAAATTTCAAGTAATAAAGACTACCTTCACTAGTGATAGTGCCTAGAAGTTAGTTGTGGGGAAATTCCTCTTTGTCATGTTCGAAATAAATCGTGAATTTGTGGTGGTTGAAGCGAGCGTGTGCCAGAAGTAGAGCCAGTTGAATAATCTTGCATGACCTGTCATTCCCTTAACAATCCTTTTGTTGTAAATTAGATAAATAGTTTCACGAAAAAAGAATCGTGTTGATAACCCCTCCGCAATGGCGAACTTTAGTTGACATGCCTGTAAAATGTGAGATTTATTGTTCGCTATCGGAGTAATGCTGTTCACGTTTTTCGCTTTGTAGATAAAAGTTAAACGTACTTGTCGTCACTATCAACAATCTACACTGTTTCGCGTTACACGCGAGATTAATATAAAATTCCGGGAGCAAAATTAAAGCCACGAAATCAACATTAGGCTTCCTAAAAGCAACTGTTTCTGTTTGGCAGAAGTTCAAAAAAACCAAAGAGATGATTTTTCCAAGAACACAAGAAGCTATAGCTTTGTGACAAAGCCGCCTTCTCAAGTACGTAGGTACGTATTTATATGTAAGCATAAAAAGCGTTTCTGGTCATAAACGCCCAGCACACGCATACATACGTTCGTGTATTACTCGATGTAAGAAAACAGGAAATTGGATGTACTGACTTGTATGTACAATGACAACATCACCACATGCCGTGCTGATACATACCACTTACACCTTTCCTTACAAGCCCACCATGCAGATCATTTTTTTGCGAGCGCCGTAAATTTTGAATTGTGCGATCCCGGCATCGATTATGTCAATCCTCCGGCGAATTACCGCCGATGATGTACGCTTTTTCAGTTAGTTATAATTACCGGCAACGCCGCCATAAATAATTCATGGGAGCGAGATACGGTGCGCTGTGAAAACGAAATGGGCCCGATACGACCGCCGTGTGATAGTGTGTGTAATTAATTTACAGTAAGCGGGGCCTTGAATTTAATGAGTCAGTCGGTAGAAAGAAGTTCAACGATACAGAAAACGCGCTGGCTCGCATTGTATGTATGTGGTCAGCCGGCTAATTACGAGGAAACTAAAAGCCGACAACCCCGACGAGAACTTGAGCGTAGAAGAAAACACCGGCATGTAAATGGAGACGGCTTGATGGTACAGCAACGACACAGAGCTCTGAAGTTGGTCATTTATGAGATTATTAGCAAAACAAAACATTTGGTCTTCATTAGAGAGGAGAGAAATAAATGTCGAGTTCTGAATGCTATCAAAAGCTTATATCATGACATGAGTGACAGCTACGAGTATAACGTAATTAGAACAGGTAACGCATATAGTTTAGTTACTAAAAGGAATTAGATAGGGAAGGAATCTGAGACCGACACTCTTTATTACTGTCATGGATGACATAGCAAAGAAAACAAGTAAATCGACTAAGGGTCTAAACATAGGAACCTCAAACAAGTAATTACGAAAGAATTTCTCTATGCTGATGATCTAATTCTAACAGGACCAAATGAAAATGAATTTAAAAAAGCAGTTGAAGTTTGACAAGATATCCTAAGGTAATTTGGGATAGAAATAAATGAAGGAGAATTGGAAATTTTTATTGTATCAAAAGAAGAAGAATATGTAAACTTGAACATAGACGGACACAGCATAAACGTTACGATGAATTTCAAGTACTTGGAGTCAGTTGTAGATAGCAAGGGTAAAACAGAAACCGATATAGACAACAGAATAAAAGCAACGACAAAACTTTTCCATGCCCTAAAATCAGTATTCTTAAACAAGAGGGAAGTATACAAAAAGACCAAAGTAAACATTTTTAGAACAGTTTTCATTCCTACATTAATTTATGCAAGTAAATCATGGGTCTGAACGAAAAAAACCAAATTAAAAATTACTTCAAAGGAAATGAGAATATTGAGAAAGGTAGAGGGGGTTACCAGACGAGGTAGGATAAAAAGCATCGACATACGAGAGAGACTAGGAGTGATCCCTATGAATGGAATAATTTCACTTGGAGCAAGACAATCAAAAAATGTTATACAGCCTTTGGCATTTAATCGGGTTTCTTCATTAACGCCGTTCCTATGAAATATATGGAAAAATGTTTTATACAAAAGTATCATCCTTTACATGAAATAAGTAAAATGTTTGAGTAAATGCTCACTCCTGATTTTAATTAATACGTTAAAATGCAGAAATTATGAAATAGTATTAAATTTCTCCTGAACCGTCAGTAATTGGTATAGGAAAGTGTACAGCTAATTGAAATATAATTTTATGGAGCATCTAACGACGATATAAAAATAACACCGTTCCAAAAGTTGTTGCCCTTCATTTGTTGTCGAAATCGGAATAGTTTTACTGCATCCCTATTTCATGGAAAGTAAGCGGTAGATACCTGACTTAGCTTGTTACAATACCACAATATCTGCTTTCTAACTTTCTTCGTTAATGAGATATTAATTATAAAAGTTACATCTGTATTTTCTGAAAACCATAAACAAAGCCTAATATCTCAAAAACCTTAGGATTTAGGTACTGGGAACCCTTATCAAACTTACCCTAAAGCTGACAAGCTCAAATTAAAATAACGAACTTACACATCGTACACCTAAATTGGGACAGCTGTATATTAGAAAATAATTTTAAATTATGTGGAGCTTGAAAGGATGATACTTTTGTATAAAACATTTTTGCATATATTCAATAGGAACGGCGTTAATGAAGAAACCCTCTTGGCGTTAATGAAGAAACCCTCTTAAATGCCACAGGCTGTATAATATGTATATTATGGTGTATATGTATATTATGTTTTTTTATTAAATTTTTATATCAGGTTCGCGAAAGTAAATTTGTTTGTTGCTTTAAATTTCGAATAAACGAACTTGTGACAACACCCCACCTAAATCTGCATATGGCCGAAAATATTGTACGCATTTATTTATTCCTTCATCCTTCATCATTCGAAAACGTTTACATTAGGGCACAATATTGTATAACAATTTTTGATCGTCTTGATCCAAGCTACCACCCTGTAAAATTCTTCTACTCAATTCGATAACACCCTGTGTATAACAAGTTTGATAGTGGGTCGTCAATTAAGTTAGTTAGGGCATTTAGTTAAAATGAAAGACGACAATCCCGTCCAAGAAATATGGGAAGCAGGATGGGATGGAAAGAAACGCCGTGGAATGAAATGCAATGAAATGTTGGAATCAGGAAATAACAGAAGTGCTCAAATCCCGTCATTATACCTGGAGCAAAGCTCGCAGTAAAGTCAAGGACAGGAAAGTATGGAGAGTTTTCCGAAGCAAAACAGTCTCGACACCCAGTGGTATTGGAGGCTTCGCATAAGTATGAAATTATTTAAGAAGATTCTAAAAAATAATCTTCGGGATATGATTAGCAGGGCGAATGTTAATTTTTGACAACACCGGTTATTTTATAAACAAATAACCAAATTCAAAACTTTACGCCATTCTGTGTTTTATACAACAGTAACACGGACGTAAAGAACATCACATAATGATAATGACATATTCAGTGCTATTCTGTAGCGTAGTGGTTACGTTGGCTACTGACGTCAGTGGTTAAATTCGTATTGAAGGAATACGAAAATTCCAATTTAACCACAGACGTCAGTAGCCAACGTAACCACTGCGCTACAGAATAGCACTGATTATGACCTTTAGTAATTCGTTAGTGATCTCATTTATTTATTACAGAAATCTCATTTATTTATTTATTAACGTATAAAAGTATAAATATTTAAAAGCAATAGTTAAAGTACATATTTATATTATTTCTTTAATTTTATTTTTAAATTAAAGAAGTAGTTTTACAAAACTAAAAGTTGAAACCATTTCATCAGTATTGACAAAACATTGAATATTGTTAATATCGAAAAACAAATGTTCACTTCTAAAAAGTGCATTATATTTTCGGATAATTTTATGATCGCAACAACAAACAATCGCTTCAACTGACTCATTTTTGGCTCTCTACATATTTTCTGCAACTTCATTTTTTTTAACATCGCGTGCGTGCTTTTTAAGTTATGGATATATTTACTTTTTCTCGCTATCATTAAACGAACAATTGAATTTATTATTATATACTAATCGGCCTCGAGGTTTCTCTAAGCGTTCCAATTCACATACACGACGAGGACTTTGTTGCAACTGGGACAGACGCATTGTTAAAATGTTCGATGTGAAAAGCAAGCTTTTTTTTAAAGCGACTTTTCCAAGCGTAAACGTGACGTTTCTGTTGTTCCACGTGCGTTGTCCATTTTATTCGTCTAATGATCAAGCGTGAATCCTTACATTTCAGAGCCAGAGGATCTTGCATTCTGAAAACTCACGCCACCTACCGGTAGGATGGTTCGGAGAATGTAGAGTTCCACGCGAATTACAGAAACCTCGCGTTTAGTGTAGCCGACTTCAAACTTAGATGGCTCTGTTGTATTCATCTCGAATTATTGTAATTTGTTCTTCGAAAAATTAAGAGGACTATGGATCACGTGATCAACTACTCGAAAGCCACCAGTACTCCCCCCAAACCCCGCATGACTGAAAACACGCCTCTCTTATAATTGAAATAAATGTCGTTTAGTCCAATCAGGCTCAATAGTTGAAGGACAAGGATAACAGCATCTACACTCGTCTTGTATAAGTTCACACACATTCATCGTATCTAACGTAGTGGCAACGTCGCGTCGCAAAACTAGCACGTGGTAATATTCTTATATTCTGAAATAAAGGAAGAAAAGTTTGCTGGCTATATACGCGCGAAATTCAAAAGTATAAGATTTGAATAAAAATCATTCTTATATCGAAAAATAAATTGCGGAATACGCCAGTAGTAAAATAATTCTTAATTAAATATTCGTAATTAAGACATTTTTTGTTCGTTGAAATTTGTCAAATAATAAATAACTTTTAAAATGAAATAACTTCCACATTTCGTTTTGTGAAAAGTAGCTTATACTTTAAGTAAGTACTTTAAGTAATTCATTTTCTTGATAAATAATTTTCTGATATTTGAAAACCAAACAGAATTTGATCGATACTAATTTCAATTCGAAATTTAAATTGATATTAAATTTAACTAAAATGTAATACATAGATTCTTATTAATTACACTACTTAGAAATTCTTTCAATATTTTTACTTTTGGAAAAAGTTTTCATTTCAAGACAACATCTTTACACTCATTTTTTAATATACAAATAGGAAATAAATTGTGCATAATTTTCTACATTTTATTAGTAATATTGTTGCAACTTTTGAAAAATCAAAAAATAACATTGTCTTGTAAAAATATTAAAAAAAAAAATTTTTAACTTATTTCACAACGAAAGCATGTTACAGTTTACTCGCTCACTGAATGATTCTAAATAACAAAAATAAAATATTTTTATCGAAAACGAAAAAAAAATTGTAGACGAAAATTATGTTAAAAGTTATTTCAGTTTAAAATTTCTTAATATTAAAAAAAAAGTTGAGAGTGATGCACAAATAGGAATAAGGAATGCATTGGAACAAATAGTTAACCAATAGGATTGCTCAATTGCCGACATGTGATGTAAGCAACAGACCGTACAAAATGAAATTAAGAAAGGCGTACTATCGATATCTTTAAAAAAAAAACTTTAAAATCCAGCAGCTATGCGTTTCCATTATTTTATGTGAAATTGCCAAGTCAGTAACCGTATTTTTGTTAACGCCGAAATTCTGAGGAATTCGTGTAACTATGATACTCTCTTCTATGCAAGCAATTATTACCCTATAGCTTTTAAAACAACATTTACTAAGTACATATGATTGTCAATGACAATTTCAAATTACGATCGGTAGTAGTTTTATCCAGATTAAAAAGTCTTGTCCTATTAGTTATTTATCATAGCAGTGGTAACAATTTAGAGAAATGTTTCGTAATTAAATATTTATGTATAGTCGCGACCAAGAAAAAATTGGTCGATGGTGTCTTACTTTGACATATTGTCAAGCGATCGTGGTGGTCATAAACTTTGTACAGCGAAATATTTCAGGTGTCAATTTTATTTGTCAAATTGATTAAAATCACACCTGACAAGCAGACAATTTATGACTATTCCATCATCCGTCACAACATGCGAATACGCGAACAGGGATTGAGTAATCCTTTAGGGTGATATAGTGACGTTACTCCAACTCTCTCAGAGCAAATTTTGCCTTCTTAATTTTTATAAGAGCATTAATTGTCACACTTCGAGTCATTTATATGATAAAAATTTCTTTCTCGTAGAAAGGTTTTAACTAAAATTTTGAAACGTGTTAAATTCGTGTCTTTAATAGATGTAGGTGGTGCATTGAAGACTTCTATTTTAATCTATCACTATCAATACAAATCGTTCGTAAAATATTATACTTTGCTAATTTAACTTGAAGGCTTCCGCGGCCGTCGTCCATGTTTGAATTGGCTTCCGGTTGGAACCGCGTCACGTTGACTTCTACTGCAGTAGAAGTCAACGTGACGCGGTTCCAACCGGAAGCCAATTCAAATATTATACTTTGCGATGCACTTTTTTTTGCGATAACTCTAAAAGATAAAATACATAAAATCCTACAACCTTTGCATTTACAGTCTTTCGGTATCTCCTAAAATAAATCTCTAGGTGGGGTGCAAAATATAAAAAAATAACCCTGCAGATCCGGCGTTTGCTCCTAAATTCAAATATACGTAGTTCAATTCAATGCTAACACCCTCAGAATTTTGGAACGGTAAAGGTAATAAGTTTAAAAGCATAGCGACAAGTCGGAACGCATCCAGTTTTACGATAACAACGTTGCCAAATTTATTTGACATGAGTTAGTTTTCCTTCAACCTTAAGATGGCAGCACATTACATAGCAAATTTTTATATTACGTATTTTTCATTTTGCACTTTTAGGAATGATAATTTCGTATATTTTTTTAAGCAAATATGATCAGTTTTTTACGTAGAATGTGAGAAAGTCATTTTCCGTAGTGAGTTTTAAAATTTTATAATTTTACTTTGTTAATATAAAACATTTTCCATAATTATTGACTTTCCCACATTTATAGTATTATTACAGACTGATCTACTTTTAGAATTTTTAAATCGAACGCGTTTTAAAAGCAGCATTTGAAAAATAAATTTTTGCCAATATGGCGGACCTCCATAGGCCTCTTAAGAAACAAATTTAAAAGCAGTTTTAGACTACCAAGATTTGGCTCATTTCTATTTGGAAAAAGAAATTTTTGAACTGTAGTTATAGTTTGGAAACAGAACACATTCTATTTTACCAGATAGTTTTTGGATTCAATGTACATTGTCTGCACAATTTAAATTGTTTAAGAAACGGAGCCACATCTTGTATAAAATAGGGTAGTGTAAAGCGGTCTTAAAATTAAAAAAATTATAATACCTAACTCTGCGAAACGTTAATAATTATTAAAAATTGATTTCATTTTACTCTTCGCTCGTAAATTTTATTTTTTATTTAGGAAGAGTTTACGAGCCGATTTGCACTCTACATGATTGACTCGTGTTTTATGGTAACATAAAAAACTTTAAATTCGCTTACGTGGGTAGATAGAAAAGTTTTGGGAATGAATGAAAAGAAAACAAATCCCCTTCAAGGTCGACACACCTAGTGCAACGCTTTTCTAGTTTTTCTATTCCCTTCTAAAAATGACTTCCTTCGAGATCCTCAAAGTAAATAATTAATTTCAACCTTTGGCAAACACATATGACGTTAGTGACAATTGAAGCGGTGGCAACATTGTCATTTTCAAAAACTTGTAGTAACAGAATATTACTAAATTTCAACGAATACATCGTACGTTACATCTTGAGTTCAGTTGGTACTGGTCACAGTATAAAGGATACAGTAGCGCAACTCGCTTGTCGGAACTTTGATCTCTTTACTGGATTTTCATTGACCTTGAGTGGGGAGTGGGGATGTGTCGAATGCTGTTGTCCTGCTTTAAGTGAGACTTCGTTGCAAATTGTAAAGTCACACGCCAGGGCCGGATTGTAATATTTTGTGGACGTGGTAAAAAGTAACAAAGCATACACGCAAAAACCGATTTTGTTAAATAAAACAAAATTGTGTCAACTCAACTAAATTATTCGTTTAAATAGCAGCAAACAAATCTTCATTCATGTCAAATAAATATTTCAGTTACAAGAATGTAGTTAAGTCAACAAAATTTGTTTGTCAGTAAAAAAATCTTTACTTCAAGAAAAAGAATGTTTGTGTGATATTAACAAAGAAATGTGCATTTATTTATTATTGTAAGTAAATTTTATTGAGAAATCATTAAAAAAAAGTAAATTTGTTGATTTAAAAAAATATTCTAACAAAATTTTTTGCTTCGTTGAAAACAGGTTTTTTAGATGAATTTTTTACGGCAATAATTTGTGCTTGTCTGAAAACCTATTTAGCTATTAGATATGCCTAGTGATGCATTTGTTGCAAAAATTTAATTTTCTTGGGAAATTTACCTCTTTCACACGGACACTTATACTTGCTCCGTAGTATTTTGTTAGAAAGAATTTAAGACCCCAAATAAATATTTATGGTCGGTATTCCGTTCTTAATTATGTATGCTTAAAAATTTAGTAAATGCAGTTATAATACAGTTTAGCGGCACATCGATTCACTCCACGTCTTTCTATACTTTCCATTCTCAATAAAAGATAACTTGTTAACCTTTGATCGCTTTACACTAAATTGCCTCAAAGTTCCCTTAATACGCCTCTGGCCCAACCGGTGAACCTTAGTTGCGGTAATGGTCAGTTTTAAAAGTAAAACCGAAAAGGTTCCGATAATCCTTTCTGGAGTTGCGGTACGCGGATAAAACCACTTCTAAGATTTAGGTAGGTAATCCATATGTAGGGGTAGTGAATAAATAGGCAGAAAGGACTGAAACACTTTTGATTGGTTAGTATTTCCAAATTATTACTTGTATTGTAATTAATTAATAATTTTAAATTTCGAAAGTATCGCGCCAATAAATCAAGTGGTGAAGTGTGTTGGTATTGTACATTAAAAACACACCAGACAATGTGTTTTCCAGAAAAGTGGGACAACGTAATCATGATTCACTTTCGGATCAGATTTTGAATCGTCAACAAATGAGCAATCAAGTAAAAAGAAAAACCGAATCTGAAATAACGGAAAGGTTCCGAAAATTAATTCATACAAAAATAGCTGTTCAGAAAAATACCCTTGAAACGTTGACGGTGAGGGATATGAAATAACGAGTGATCAATATCTTTTCTAATCAAGTGACCTATGGAAATAAAATCGTCTGTCTTTGATGAGTTTATTATGTCAAATGCCGTTTGATTTATTTATATTGCATTCCTACACAAAATCTAACTATTCTTATGTATTACATATTTTTTGGATTTGAAGTTCACATTTCCCACGCGCCAAGAGCAACGAAAAACTGGTTCATAGAAGGTGCGTAAAATGTCCGCCGTTCTCTTGTAAACACAAGGGAATTCTGCGTTTTAAATTGTTGATAACTTTTGCTAAGATTGCTGGATTGTTATCTAACTGTTCGCAATGTAGCAATAAACTCTTATGAACAAAGATTTCTGTTAATGAATTAATCTTACTGACAGTTATAAATAATTGAAATGAGATTGACATTTGAAAAAACGAATTAATCAAAGACATACGATTTTCTTTCCATAGGTCACTTGATTAGGAAAGATATTGATCACGCGTTATATTAGCAACAATATCATTCGTGCACGGTTACAGTTACATCCTAAATTACCTTATTATTTCCCTACATACTTAATTACCTACATACATAGGTATGCCTTCGAATTAACCGATTCTACGGCAACTGAGGTAAAGAATTATGGAGAGCTAATCTACCCGAGATTCTTGTACCGCAACTCAGGCAAAGAATTAATAGTTATATTAACCATTACCGCAACTCGGTATCACCCGGCCCAACATAAGCATGCATTCGGCACGAGGGCTATAAATAAATGAGCTCTGCATCCCGAGATTGTGACTCAGACCTTGCGCGGGATATTATGCGGGAACTGAATATTTTCATGAGAGTCGCGCTATTGTGTAATCCTTATACCACAGTATAAAGAATACAGTAGCGCAACTCGCTTGTCGGCACTTTGATCTCTTTACTGGATTTTCATTGACCTCGAGTAGATTAAAGGGGATGTGTCGAACTGTTTGTTCTGCTTTAAGTGTGAGCGATTTTGTTGTAAATTGTAAATTTGCAGGTGCTCACACACCAAGGCCGCATTGTAGTGTTTAGTGGACGTGGTAAAAAAAAAACGAGGCATAAATAATGTGTATTAACATAATTGTAAAGATCCATTCGGCACCAGAGCCGTGAATGAATGAGCTCTGCATCCCGAGATTGTGACTCAGACCTTGCGCGGGATATTATGCGCGAATTTCATATTTTCATGAGTCGCGCTACTGTGTAATCTTTATACTGTGCTTATACTGTGGTACTGGTTTAACGTCATTAATGACAAAAGTTGGCTGGAAGTTTACAAGATCTTATATTTCAATTACATAATTGTTAGATATTGCTATCTTATTATTATTAATTTCTATTAATCAAGAATACATTCATGATATTTTTGAAAAAGAAGTTTTATCTTGTAAATTATAAATTTTTTAAGCATTATTAGTTCACTTTCATCTCTCTTTGTTTCAGGTATGTAGATGTCGACGGCAGTACACAAGTTCATCGTAGCGTCGACGATGAGAAAACACAGCGTCGACACGTGTTAAACATTAACGCCATTGAGCTTCACAAAAACGACACTGTGGGTATTTCTTGTCGAATTTCTGAAGCTCTCCCCCGCCTATGCACATGTTTTTCCCTCGTCGCTCCGTCACAATGTTAATTGTGTTTAATTAACTTTCGTCGCTCTGCCCCATGGACGCGCTCCAAGAGTTAACGAACCGCGACAAAAGCGTGTCGTCATTTATACAAATTAGAGCGGGACCCACTCTCCAAATATTAACACTGCGCCGCTCACCCTCGGGCTCTCCGACTTAATTTTTACATGTATTCTCCGAATCGCTTTTGATGTCACATTAGTTCCGGCATGTAACACGTTTCGAAGCCTTGAAAGAGACTCGCATGCATTATGCGAGTTATTCCGACTAGCCCTAACGTGTTTATTACATGAACGTAGACCTTCATTATGCCTTGCTAAATTATACGTGCAATTCAATAATGATTGCGTAATTCATTATGTAATTGAATGCTTTATTTATAAGGCCCTGCCCATGACGACGAAATTGCGTTCCGTAAATCTGCATATTACTTCGACGCTAACCGGATTAAAATCTCCACAATTACGGTTTCGTACTTGCGTGTATACACCTATGAAGAGGGATCAGGTTTTGCTTGCGCATCTGTAGCGATTGTGTTACACATTTAATTATCTTTGGCGCCAGGTTTATTAGCGAGCGAATTTGACGAGTTAAATGGAGAGGTAATTGAATTGATCGTGTACTCGAAACGTCTTAGATTAATTCGGCGTGTACTAATTTAGTTCTATTTAATTCTGGAGTCGTCTATTAGATGGCGCCGATCGCTGCATTTTGAATGATATACGATTGTAGGAAACGCAAAGTCATCTCTTTCACGTTGGCTGAGGTGATTAGCATTACGAGGTTGTATTTATTCTAATCAAGGATGTTGTTGATGTCATAGAAAAACACAACAAGGTTTATCCGAACATAACACAATAAGATCTCAGAGTACATAACAATGAACACATTCAAAATCAATTACATATTAAAAATAATAGTTGAACTCTGCCAACTTTATAGTTACATTGAAAATCTAAAGTAACTATTGCAAAGAGTATTTAATTTCTATTTGCAGAAACATGAATCTGATCAGTATGCACTAATTGTTCAAAATCAAGACCTAAGCTTGTGTTGTCTTTGTATAATTTTGCAGGCTTAAAATTTAAGGAAGTTTAGTTTAATATAGCTATCTGTAAATCACGAGAACGTTGTTATTTTATCTGTGATTTGGTAAGTAAGTAGATAATAATCGCGACAATCTTATTTATGGAAGTAATTTGATTAATTTACTTCTTTATTTATTCGGTAATTAGGGTAGGTAGGGGAAAGATACGCAGCGGAGAAAGCGTACGCAGTGTACGTTGGGTGCCTTCCAGGTACTTCAGGGGATCGCCTGACCGAACCTCAGTTCAGTTGTGCTTCTCCAAGGAGAAAAAATGCGATAAGTTCTTTTTTCACCTTTTTCATCTAATATTTTGTTCAATTTATGCATCCTCTTGTTTATCTACTAGCAGGGATTAGGCTTTATATTGATCAATCCTATGAAAGTGGACGTCTTGAACATCATTTTGAATGCCAGTTTCTTTCGTTTTCTCAAAAGTGAAATCAACAAGTCACGTTTTTCGGTAGCCTTTAAATGTGGAAAACATTCCCACTTGTTGAGGGGAAAAGATTCGCATGCGAATCTTTTCTAATTTGGTATTGTTTGATCTCATGTCTTCAGTCCTACCTAGTCATGATGATTTTACCTAGTTTTACTTTACTTTTTTTTTTTTCATGTCTTAGTCATGGTAGTGTTATCTAGGTAGGTACCTACCAAGTTGGCAGCTTTCAGTTTTGCTACAATTCAAAGGAGGTACCTATTTAATAATTTCTGGTGGTGACCTGGGCACTCGTTGAGGTCGGGGCACCTGCATATGAGATCAACAAGAGATCGGTCCCAGTGCTATAATAGGTGCGTTCGACATTACGCTCGGGGCACGCTCTGAGCAGAAGTATGAGGGAGAACGAATGCGTTTCAGTGCATGTAAGAGTGAGACAGAGGAAGACCCCGAGCGCTCCGAGCGTTATGTCGAATGCACCCAATACTGGCAATGTTGGAGCGACATTTAGCCCAGATGTTAATATGTTTACACTCAATCCTGAAGCATCTAGAAAGAGGGAAAGAAAACAGAAAGAGAGACATAACCATACGGTGAGTGAATATTTATTGTAACCCCATTCTCTGATAAATTTTATCTGTCAATGTTATTTAAAAAAAAAATTTAATCAACATTTATTATACCGAGTGTCCCGGCCCATCTGAGCTATTGGAAATTAACATGGGATTTTTAAATATTATTGATTTTTATGTTCCCAAGATAAAATACGACAAAAATTCACATTGCGTCTGCTAGTCCTCGATCGAAAATAACTTAATACTTGAAATTATGAAGAATTATGCTACAATTATTTAAAGAAAACGTTTTCGAAAAGTATGTGTCACTTTAAGACTTTAACATTTGGTATGAACAAAGGATACATAAAATGAAGGAAGATAGGTACACAAATCAAAAACTGTTTTATAAAGTATTAAAGAACCTAAGAAAAGATAAGCAATGTGAGATAAAACAAATGAAAGGAAAAGATGACAAAATAATAACAAATGATGTAGGAATAATGAATAGATGGCGTGAATATTTCCAGGAGCTATTATATAATGAAAATTTAGAAAATAATGATGGAGGGGAAGACTTGCGGGTGCACAGTGCAGAATCACAAGCAGATCAGGAGGAGGAGGACGACATAAATGAAGAGGAGATTCTAAATATTGTTAAAACAACTAAAAAAGGAAAGTCAGCTGGACATGATGGTCTTACTGCAGAAATGTTAAAGAACCTCGGAGAGAGGGGAATTAAAATGCTAACCGAAATTTTTAAGAAAGCGTGGAAAGAAGGGAAAGTACCGGATGACTGGAGAATAGGAATTATAATCCCACTCTATAAGAACAAAGGTGACAGCAGAGCATGTGCAAACTACAGAGCGATCACTTTATGAGTATCGCGGCCAAAATATATGAGCGCTTATTGGACGTTAGGTTAAGAAAAGTGGTAGAAAATCAACTAGATGAGGCTCAGAGTGGCTTTAGGAAGGGACACAGTACGCAAGATCACATTTTTACAATCAAGCAGCTAATAGAGAAAGTACATATGTCCAACACAACTATGTATTTAGCATTTCTTGACCTGGAAAAGGCGTTCGATAGAGTCCCACAGAGATTGGTTTGGAAAAGTCTGGTGGAGAGAGGAGTAAACGTGAAATTATTATCAGCAATTAAAAGTGTGTACCAAAATAATCGAAATTATATAAGAAAAGATAATTTGCACTCTGAAGAATTCCAAATAAATGATGGATTGCGACAAGGAGGAGTTTTGAGTCCAACATTATTCATAATAATAATGGACGACGTAATTAAGGAAGTAAAAAGAAAAATAAATAGGATGCACGTTGGATTTTACAAACTAAACGCAGTAAAAATGTCAGAATGTGCTTTTGCTGACGACTTAATGATATGTGCCGCACGGGAAAATGATCTTGAAAGAAACTTAAAAATATGGGTGGAAGAATTGGCAAAAAAAAGATGACAGTAAACACTACCAAGACGAAAATAATGGTGATAGGAGAAACAGGAAGGAAAGTAAACATAAGTATAAATAGGAGGAAATAGAGCAAGTTGAAAGTTTTAAGTATCTTGGGATACAGATACATAGAAACGGAAATACAGAAAATGAAATAAGCGAAAGAATTATAAATGCGTCTAAATTATATTATGCCATATCGAATACATTTATTAGTAAAAAGGAAATATCGAGTCAAACTAAAATGGTAGTGTTTAAAACAATATACAGACCTATTTTAATGTATGTCTGTGAGAGTTGGATACTAACACCGGCGCAAGAAAGTAAACTGCAGGCTATGGAAATGAAGTATTTAAGGAGGGTAAAAGGAGTTACGCGTAGAGACAGAATTAGAAACGATACGATAAGGAAGGAACTATTAGTAGAATCATTAATAGAAAGAGTTGAGAATCAACAGTTGAAATGGTTAGGACATCTAGTGAGACTGAGGGAAACCAGGCAAGTGAGAAGAATTTGGGAAGCAAAGGTGAAGAAAGGTAACAGAAGAGGAAGACCAAGGAAGACATGGAATAGTAATATCAAGAATATATTAAAGAAGAAAAATATCGAGTGGACAACGGCTATGAGGATGGCGTCAAATAAAAAAGAATGGGCAAAATTAGTACATGCTACAGAAAAATAAAATTAGAGAAACAGAAATTAGCACTCCCTACACCTTCGGGTAGAAAGGGAAATGATTATATATATATATATATATATATGAACAAAGGATATGACCAAGTTGTATGGAGTCCCGACTTACGTTCAGATGTCTCGGGTTCAATACCTCATAAAGGTTTTTTTTAAAATTATTATTACAATCTTTAATCATTTACATCTTTATGTTGTTCATAGTATTTGTAATAATTACAGTGTAGGTGATTAAATTATTAAAAAATGTAATAATTATTTAAAAAAAGAAAAAACAATGAGATTGTATTTGATCGAGGACTGGCAAAGTAAATTTTTGTCGTATTTTATCTTGGGAATATAAAAATCAACAATATTTGAAATCCTATATTAATTTTCTTTAGCTCAGAAGGACCGATATAAATGCTTTAGGAAAATTCTCACTGAAAACTTTAATAGCGAGTAGGATGCACTATGTGTACTGAATGCGGTTCATCTCGTTTTATTACCTGAGATTAAAACGAGATGAAGATACTCTGAGTGTGCACATAATACACCCCAGTCGAAAGCGTTATAAGATGAATTTTAATAAATAATAAATACATTTTTTTTCCACCATACAAGCTCCAAGCTCTTTATGAACTTGTCGAGGAAATGTTAGGCTACTTATCCTAAAATGCCTCTGCAGTGGCGACCGACTTACAAAGGGCACTCGCCGGCATGGAAGTCCTGTGTCTCTTACATAGAACTAGGGTTACCAACTCTAAATGCAAATACCTGATTTACGAAAAACTGACAACTCATACACGGAACACAGGCGAAAAAAGCGGGACCCAAAGAAATTTACTTTACATTTTACTTATGACAATTAAGCCCGGTATTTCAGTTACAGTTTAACTTTAATCTTTAGTTTATTCCCATACAAACAATTATTTTTGTAATCGTTACTATGGGAATAAACTGAAGATTAAAGTTAAACCGTGACTGAAATATCGGGCCTTAGAAAATCAAGAATAAGCGAAATAGTATCGGTAGCAGAATAAAATACTCTTTTTTAACATGATCTGGCATTTTTAGTTCTGAATCATACTGGAAAATATTTAAATATTAAAAAATGATCATCATTAATTAAAAAGAAATTAAACATCTTTAGCTATCAGCTTTATTGTACTTTTACTTACTGTAAAATAAAGTAAAATGAATTCTAATTCTTTTCTTTACTGTATGCCGAACGATCGATCGGTAAGTTAAAGAACTTTTATGTAGCTATCTCCTTCTAACTTTCGTGAAACTGCCTTGCCGCTTTTGTCATGTCATTTCCTCTAATATTTTCTCAACCCAGATCTATACGGTCGGCATATAAATAAAAAATGATCTTTAGGTACCGTTTTAGATAAAGTTGTCAAATCAACAATTTTCAAACTTTATATTTTCTTAGAGAAAAAATCGTATTTTGTCGTTAAAAATTGTTTCATACCGATTTGACGTTTAATAATAATAAGTAAAAATTATTTTCTGTTTTAAGTTTGAAACTCGCGCTCAAATATTTCCGTTCCTTGTTGATTCTTTTTGCTAACGACATTTGTTTATCGACTGTTTCTGAATTTGAAATTCGCCCTCAGATATTCCTGACAGTTTTTGAAATTTTCTTTTTTGTTGTTGCTGTTATTGTTAGACTGTTTCACAGTTAATTAGAAATTTGATTTCAGATTTCTGTGTTTTTTTTCCTTTCGTAAATATTATCGTCGTTTGTTTTTCTTTATTTATTTAATTTTTTTTTGTGAATTTAGAGTTACTAGTTTGTCTTGAATGTGTATTATTAATTATTTTTTTTTTAATTTTTAATCTACAACTGGTTTGAGTTTTTACTATTTTATTATATTTAAATTTGGTTCTTGTCCGATGAAAATTGTATCACAAAATCTTTTATTATGGTCATTTGTTTTGCTTACTTTCTTCGGAATTTTTTATTTCGTGTTGATTGGGTTTCAAAGACGTTTTTATTTTTTGTTTTTAATTGTTTATCATTTTTAGAAAATTATAAATAATCGAAAATTTATTTTCAATTTTTTGCGTTCTTTTTTCTTTCGTAAATTGTGATTTGTTTTCCTTTCTCTATTTTTTTTTTGTGAATTTCGAACCATCATTACGTCTTGAATGTTACTGTTTTTCTTACTTTCTTTAGAAATTTCATGTTTATTTCCATTTAGATTGAGTTTCTGAATGGTCAAAAATGTTTTTCATTCTTTTTTGTTTCTAATTTACTTATCTTAAACGTTGTGTTTGTCATTCCTTTTTTACTTTATTCTTTATTTATGAATTTTATTTTTAATGTTTATTAATTATTTTTTTGAGAAATTTTAAATCTATCATTTGTTTTGAGTTTTATCATACAAAAAAAGCACAAAGAAAAATTTTATTTTCATTCTAAATCCTAAAACGAGTATTTATACCACAATGTTAAAAATTAATGGTATTTTTGCAAATGATTTTGAAAATGAAATCGTACATAGTACCAGCTGCTAAATAATCAGACGAATACGAATATAATAGTTATTTATAATATTTCCTGTAGAAGATTTCGTTCAATTGCTAGAACATTTGGAGCAAGAAATTTTTGGGCGTTAGAGATAGAAAACGTTCTAATTTTTTTCAGACAGTTTCTCATTCAATCTAATTTTTGATACAATTTACTGAGTGATCAAATTTTGTAAGGAGTGTAAAACGACTTTTTAAATAGAAAACAAATAATTAATATATTCTAACATTCCAAGAACATAAAGAAAGAATGTAACAAAACAAAAATATTTAGGTATTTCCATTTTTAAATTATTATTATATCCACATTGTTTCTACCAGCAGTTACACAGGTCATGTTGTGACATTTTTGTTGATATTACTAAATATGTAGTTGTCAAAAAATTGGTTTACGTATGGTTTAATATACATATGTACGTTTCGAATAAGAAGTTACGGTGTCGTAAAAACAGGACGTCCCGGCTTATCCGGGATGGTTGGCAACCCTATAGTTGCCCGACCAAGCGTCAAGCCCGTTGCTAGCGGACCCAATCTACTAGGCTATGGCAACCACTATTTAATAAATAATAATGAATAAAAAGTGTGACAAATTAATAAATAAAATTGAATTTATTCTGAAGCAGAAAAAAAGCTTTAGGAGTCTTTACATACGAAGAAGTAGATTTTTTACACCAATCAAAAAACTAAAACTTACCAAAAAAATTTGCAGAGGCAAGAAGTAACAAATTTTGATTTCCAGAAGAATTTGTCTGCAAGTATTGCCTGTTTTTCTTTTTGAGAATCTCATTTGCTGTTAAGTTCTAAGGTGTGCTTTTCTTCTTTACTTTTCATGTAAATTGTTTTGTATGAATTTTCTATTACAATTTGGGTGTCCATAGTTCCCTGGAATAGGTTATTTGAACATGTAAGCATTTAAAACCTCGGAGATATGTTTTCTATTTCAGTGCGAATTGATATAGAACTATTGTCACCTATTGGTACAAAATAGACACAAACGCCATCGTGAGTTTAAATTTGACAAGGAAAATTTTAATAAATGGCCGGCGGTTAATACTCGTAGTACCAAAAATAACATTGCAGATAGGTGTATTTTTGCACAAAAACTTTTCATTCTTTATCTTCACTAGAATTGATGCAAAATCATTATGAGTAATGTAAAAGTCTTACTGAAAACTAGTCAAAAACTTATTTTTTCAATAATTTTCCATAGAGTGCCTACCACAATAACATGGCTAGGTTAAATCATGTAGTTCACTGTTATTCACAGTTTCCGCTGCTACAAGCGCTTATCACCATTACGGCTTACGAAAAATTGTGGAGGTACGATTTAGGCGCAGGTACAAATTAGGGAAGTTTACCCTAACTGCGCGTCTTAAACTAAAAACTACCGATATTAGGGCTATGGAAACGTCATGAATGCAAAAACCAAAATTTCGCATAACAAACTATTGGAAGTAAAAAAGATTTCGTTTGTTTCTCGTGGCGCAAAGCGTCTGTTCTCAGCGTTCGAGGCTTGGCCTTTCATCCTCGTCAAAAGTTCTTTAACTATCGGTTCACCTCGGACGCAGCTTGTAATAACGTTTACAAGCCCATTGTCGGATTTTTTCACCGGCTAATGCGCGCCGCATGTGTATAATAATATAAGAAATAAGTAATATGTGGAATGATGTGGGACGGCTTGAAAGCAACTTGACCGCCGAAGGTCGGTAAGACAGACGCTCTGGGTCGTCGACCGCGAACTTTCGACCATCCCGTCCAGCATGCGCGAGCATATCCGGACACCTTTATTTGGCCTAACTGTGCCCACCATACCCACCGCGGACAATTATAACGAAATTAACAGGTCTCACCCTTCCTCCCCCGGCGACGATAAATCAAAACGGTGCTACCTACACGTTCGTGCGCTCTCCATATCTTGTAACATGTGGCTTAGATTAAGTGCATGACGGGCTCTATATCACAACAGGTTCTTAGGAGGAAATTTTAGAGTTACGATAGAGCGAATAATGGAAAGCATTGCACTGCATCTTAAGAGTTTAACTGACAAAAGTAACAACGATAACAAAAAGCAGGTGTACAAGAACTTTTTTGTTTTGTTTAAAAATGAAACTGAAATATAAATGTAGCGCATATATGATATAAGTAAGTAAATTAGTCTTTCCTTAAAATTTCAGCCCATTAATTTGATCTTCTCTACTCCTCAAGATTTATGGTTGGCGTTCCTGTTTATTCCACAGGTATTTGTAACTCCTCGCCTGGTTTGAAATAACGACTTGGAACTTGTTAAAAATCTTTAATTCAGAGTTGCGTTGCCCATTATAATAATTGCGTGTGTTTATCGTAATAATATATCGCAACAATGATTATCTAATGGTTTAGTTTCTTGCTGGTCAGTTACTTTGTTGTCTATGATGAATTCGTGTGGAAATCATTAAGGGAACTTTACAGAAATTTATGATTTGCATTAAATTATAGTTTATGAACTTTTTTTATAAATGTTTATTGCAAAATTTATTTTTTGATACACGCTCCGCAAAATGGTTGCTTAGGGGACTATTTTCAGAACGAAAAACGTATCTTTAACAACCTCAATCGTCGTAGCAACACTTAGAATCCGCTAAAAAAAAATTTCTACTCCCATCTTTAAAACACAAGTAATCGTATTATCGTTTCCACGTTGCTAAGCGATCTTTTAAATACACATTGACAAGCTGTGACTTTGTGCGTTTTAGTCACGGCGTCACGGCACAATTTCCGAATTTTAGTATTTTTGTGTTGGTCGCAGAAAAAGTATAGTATGCAATTCGATTTATAAACTTCTCTAGACACTCGTTTATTAAACACTCGCTTCGCTCGTGCCTAATTGAAACTCGTGACTAAAATGCCGTTTATAAAACTTGTTGCATAATATACTATTAGCGACCTAGTACTTAAAGTTGCCATCGTTTAGCGGACTTTTTTGAGCAAGTTTCAATGAAATAAATCAAGTAACTATTATCTGTTTTTTATTTATTTACCATCGAAGTATGTCGTGAAAGTTTAGGAAAAAAGTGGTACTTATGCAAGTAACTAAACTTTGACAATGAAAGTCATTTTGATTTTGAGTTTAAGGTTACTGCGAATGAAGCGATGTAGCAATATTTTCTTTTCGTCACAACGTGTATTCACATCCAAATTCACATACATAAATTGTAAAACGTTTCCTCTCAGTTTTAATCTTGACTTGGTTACTTTTCAAATCTATTTCGATGATCTATCTGATTTGAAGTGTCACATTTTGAAATATGTTATAATGACATGACATTAATGACATAAATTTATTTGTCTAATTTTACTATAATAGCCAACCTAATAAAATAAAACCACGACCTACTTGATGGTAAAAAAAAAAAAAACAGATAAGTAGGAGTATAAAATTCAACTCGTTGCTATGATTACCGATATTTGTCATGTCTGATGAGAGGGACAATTTAGACTTGCTAATTCGAAATTCGAGCAATTTAACATTAATGTTGGTGATTTGGCGAGCGTGTACCAAAAAATATTGTATGTACCACGTACGCAAAATAAGGTTTTGGGGACGAATCGTAATTAAGGACGAGGCGACGAAGGAGCCGAGTCCTTAATGAGATGAAACTACTATTATTCTAATCGTACAAAGCCTGAAAATATTTATACAGAGGTTTGTTTTTCAAGTGACCTTCCTACACGATTGATTTACATCGAAAACGAATTTAATGCAATTCAGTTCATTTTAAACACGAAATTTAAGCGCGACGCAGAACAAATAATAATTTTGCTCGTGAATCGTACAACCAAATCGGATGGATAATGGCAGGTAAATTGTGATCTCGTGAGTCACTTTTTCGTCGGACGGTTCATAAATCGGAGGAGTTGCTGCTAGATCTCGCAGAAGTCAGATTAGATCCAACTGCGATAGTATACGCCAAAAAAATGCAGCCACGACAATGATAAACTCTGGTTCGTGTACCATGAACGGCAGTCGTTTTTCTTCTTTTTGCGTCCGGTTTAACGAAGACTGGAAGAAATGAGTAAAAGCGACGGCAGTAAATTAGGTAGCGCCGAAGGACTAACGCGAAACGAAGGAACTTGAAGTTGCGAATTGCCATCATCCGTTAATTAGTCACACAAATGTATCAGGAGTTTTGCGCGCTCTTAAAAGGTTATCATTAACGCAAAGGCGTTAAAGGAAAGAAAATGGAAAAAAGGAACGCTCAAGAACTTATAATTTTAAAAATTGTTTTTGAGAATCTGATTCTTCTTTAAGATATACAAAAAATAATAATAATAAAACTTTATTTATAGTCTGACGAATTTCCCCAACTCGAAGAAAAAGTTTTTTCTTCTTTTTCCTCATCAATTCGTTCCACAGGTGAATCAAAACCCGTTTAGGCAAGCACGGCAATAAAAATGAGCACGAATGCAAGTGAGAGAGGCGTGAGATTTATTCTAGGGGCGCAGCCTTACCCAGCGCCCACGCATTCCGGGAGGGCGCTGCTGTTGTGAAATCAGGCAAGCCATTGTGGTGCGATATGTTAATATTTATGTCCGATTTAGGTATGTGTATAATAAAGCAGGGGCGGTGCCACTTCGGATGCAGGAAAAAAAATATGTAAATCGTTGTTTGGATTATAAATTAAATCGTGTGCCTCGCGATTGTTATGTTTATTAATGCCGAAGTGCTAACTCAGCAGCTGAAAGTTCCTGAATCATATCTGAAATTACCTCTCCAAAAATTAAGAAAAGTGAGTCGGCAGAAAAGAAAAAACTTTGATAGCAGTGAATTATGCAAACTTAAAGAGATCTCACATAACTACACCTATAATATACGAGCTGCGCTGCAAAGGAACAAAGTGCAATAAATACCCACACACACGAGTCGTCGTAGATAATAAATCCGGTATATTTGTCACTGGTAAACGTCTTTCAGTTCTGTAAGAGGGATGACATGCACAATGGAGCAAGTCCACGTAATAAATAACTCGGCGTAAATCTGATCGGCGGATGACGCTGATGCATTCCCCGCGAACTGAACAAGGAATCGGCGGTGGTCATTAGTTAATGTTAGAAGCGAGAGATAACAAAAAGACTCGGGTGCGCGGCCCGACGAAGCGTACTTGATAAATTAGTCTGTTTTATTGTGATTTAATGCTTTCAATCCACCTGGAATCGCCGGTATTATCATTTTCGTCGGGCCAGGGGGTCGTGTACAGCGTACCTATCCTTTACACCATCATCGCCTGAATCCACGTACGTGACCTTCTTTAATTAATCCGGCGATTTATAGACGCGTTCGCAATAAATCTCGGTTGGGAGAGCCATTTGCTCTTATGAATAGCCCCCTGCAAATGGCGGGCTTCTTCTGGAAACATCAAATTTTAACTAACTGTACACATGAGTGTACAGGGGGATTAATGAGGAGAAACAAACTCTGCTTAATTAGTTTCAACCGGGAATAAAACACGCGATTGTGTAGTTAATGAACAAGGCTCAAGAACGTTTGACTTCATAATTGCTAACGTTGATTGATAACTTTAAGACAGCAATTATTATTTCCCTGATACGGTAGTAAAGTCAAGATGTCGATGACGTTTGCTATACAAAAGTCTGCTCTGTGGTTATCAATCAGGTTTGACCAATTTTTTAATGTTGTCTTTGTACTATGCTTTCCAAAGTTATTTAGATAAGCGGAGGCTATGAAAAATTAAATGAGTATTTTAGCTTGATTCAACCCTTGTTTGACATTTGTCTTCTGACTACTGTCAAATTTGTTATACTTCTGCCACCTAACAGACGAAGTGATTACGCGTTACCTTCATGGCAAGAACACGGAAAGACGTACACTAGACTCCCGGTTATCCGAAACCGGATTATCCGGAGCAAGTGCGGAAAGTTCTTTTTCCGTTTTATCTGAAACGCGATTGCTTGAAACTTCTGAATATCCGAAATGACGTCTATGTCGTTTCGGTTCGTGAGAAAATGGCTCGTAATTTGTGCTGAGCACATGACACATGACACCGTAACACATTCGTAGTATTTTCGAAGTAACAATTATCACTAGATTCGTTAGTTGATTTTAATTAAATACAGGGAATTCCAAAATGCACTGACGGTTTTTGGGATGGAATAACTTTTTAATAGTTATACTTAAAAAAATCACAAACACGGCATCTTAAACTACAACTCTGGGAGTTTCTTTACTTAAAAATTGAACGGCGTAGATGACTTCCTTCTGTATGTTATCAGCCACAGGAATTATTGGCCCTTTTCTTTGAAGAGCACGAGCATACCGTATCAGTAATATCAGAAAGATATTGTCACATGATCAACATTTTTTTTCCAGCTAAGGTATGAATAAGTTGATGGTATATAATGGCATCAGCAGGACGGGGAACGACTAATCAATATTAATATGCAGTGTGATATGTTTCCCAACCCGGTTCCCTGACTTAATAGCGCCGGATTTCTTTTTAAAAAGTCATACAGTAATAGACCTCATAGTCTTCAAGAGCTTAAACGAAATTGAAGCAATTCTACTGCGGATATCGAGCAGAGTGATGGATGAATTTGTGCGAAGGCTAAGATGTGTAGCAGAAGAAGGAAGCCGCCTACGCCAATCAGTTTTCAAGTAAAGAAACTCCCAGAGTTGTAGATTAAGATATTGTGTTTGTAATTTTTTAAGCTCAACTATTAAAAAGTTATTCCATCTCAAAAACCGTCAGTGCATTTTGGAATTCCCTGTAGAACCTTTATTAGATACCTATCTACATATATTAGATACAGGATCTATTTAATCGAGTAGAATATAAAATGTATGTAAGTGTACAATTATGCCTATAAAAAATTGTGACACTTTCACCAGTTCACGCAACCTCCGTTTTAATTTTAACTGAAATTTCGATTATACGAAACAGGTACGGTCCCCCACACTTCGGATAATAATAATGCCGCGGCATTTGAAATTGGTCGTTATCATATTAAAGAGTTTTAACAGACCCTTATGTGTGCAATTAGAAGATTTAGGAAATATTTTCTACGTCGCCAAATGTTGTATCTTGACGTTTCAGTTTTGACAGATGGTTAATAGATTAATTGTATCAATTAAGCTAAGACTCTGATTTTATTCTTCATAGCACCCCCTTATCTAAATAATTTTGGATCACACAGTAGAATTAGGAAGTTTACAATTGAAGAAAGTTTATACACTCTCAATATATGAAGAGGTGGGATCCAAAACTCGCTCGTTCCACATGAACGTGTTCTTCAGAAAACGTAAAAAATCTCTGCACCTGATGGTGTGACCAGGTCAAAACAATTTTTTTTGCTTTCTAAACGTGTTGCTATCCTGGCAAAGTGTGTGTTGAATTCTATATTCTGAAAGAGCATGACATAATGTTGTAGAATCCACGGCCACCTGATTTTTTTCATAAAATGGAACGAGCGAGTTTTGCATCCCACCTCTCGGCTGAATATCGGCCTTAAGATGCGATATTTTGGCAGAAATAGTTTCGCGATACCTTGACCTGGAAGTGTAGGGAGGGAGCGACGGGCTGGCGCTCATTGGGCTGTTGTCGGGATGGTGTTGCACCGTGCATCAGCTGTATGACATGGCCATAGGCGATGTTGGTAAACAGCCAGCTAAATACCTGACCTGGTGGGTTGTATTGTGCTTTCCAAAAACGGTCATGACTTAGAATAAAATCGTACTCCAAGCACTGGTAGGAGGCGGTTGCACTAATGATTCTAAGAAAATGTGGTTAGAAGGCAAGTAAGCTAATATCCACCTGACGGATAGTTTTTATACATGCGAAGCACAAAGGCATCTTTTCCGTAAGTTTCTATCTGTACGAGGAGCTGCTGCGTCTATCCTCCCGCTGGAGTAAGCCGAGCCGGGAGCGGTGAGTAATAATGTTATAATGAACATAGTCAGCATAGACAGCAGAGCTGGTAAGAGCTGATTTTAATCTTATTGTTACTCATACACTAACATGAAACATTACCATTAGATGTTATAAGTTAGCAAAGCTTTTTAGGTAGCAACAAATTTGTACATTCATCCAATGTGAGAGTGGTAACAATGCTGGAAGGTAGTATGTTCTATGCCACTACAACTCGATTTGCGAAGAAGTGTTTTCTGGAATTGGAAGACCATTTCCCTTGCGTAAGCTTGAACTCATGGCCTCTTAGATGGGTGTTTCGATTTTTTAATAATAGTTGGTCCAAATTGCTGGAATAAAACCCAAAAAAGTTTTCAATTAAGTCTCCTCTTTGTTTTCTTTCGTGTAATGATGTAAGCCGCAGGCGGATGAGGAGTTCATGGTACGGAAAAGTTGTTGGTAATTTAGTTCCCCTACGCTGCACCTTTTCTATATCCTTGGACAAGTAAGGATTCCAAATACTGCGACCATAAAGGTCTAATTTTTGTTTTATAAATAGTGAGGAAAATCATTTTAGATATTCTAGAGAATGTTTTTCTTATCATAAACATTAATTGATTAGCTTCTTCACAATCTCTGTTATATGGGTACTGTTACGTTTCGATTTTAATCCCCCAATTTCCAAATGTAATAGGAGTATCTATTTTCGGTTTCAGTCGTTCACTCTATTTGTTTCTATACTCTAAGGTTGGCCTTTTATTTTCATTAAGTTGGTTTTGGTTCTTTTCTATAACGATTGATAACACTGTTAATTTCCAAAAACGAAGGAGTAGGCGGAGCCTCCATTGCTCGTTTTGGTTAGAGTCTGGAGTCCATTTTGGATTCACTTTACGAGCACGATTTGGAAACAACAACGGTCGAATAACTTTGGTTATGCTTTAGAGCTAGTGTTTTAGAGTTCTGGCCGCCCGCACTCAACGGGGATTTAGTTCGTTTGCAAAGAATTTTTGGAAGATCCTTATCCAACGTTTCGAACGGTTTGAATTTTGTGTTCTCGTAAATCAAAGAGTCACGTGTGTCCTTTCGTTGCTCATTGTTTAATGAGCACGTACATTTGAGCTAACGTGATCGTTTGGTTCCTTCTCGTAGGGATTTCGCCCCTGATATCATTGGATTTCGAGAACCTTTTCTACCACGACATTGTTATTCATCGCTCAGAATCTCTATTAGGAACTGCCGATCTGTTTAGAGCACGCTTCGAGAGCCGCAGCTCTTCCAAGGCTGAACACATCGTAGGATTGGTGGAGATCGACTTGGTATCGTACAAACCCTCTTGTATATTTTGCGTCGCTTTATGTATACGTTAACTTTGGGTACTTATCTGTGCCAAGAATATCGATTTTGCCTGTCATAGACTTTAGTTCCTTCTGAATCTTTTAGATTTATTTTTAATATAAATTTGATTGCGTTACTGTCCTGAAGACAGAGCTTCATTGTACGATTGTTGTAAACCAAACAGGATACGCCAGTGTCTAGATTCTGTGTCTTGAGTTTTTGGTGTGCAAATAAACGACTCTACCATTGACCGTGTTTTATATATTTTTTCTTTTTTTTCCGAGTTACGATAATGAGTGATTGTCAATTTCGTCATTATACAGTTGACCGTCGAACGTATGTGTCACGCGAGTATAAACCTGAGGGAATTTCAGAGGGGTGCCTCGAGTTTTACTAGCCTATTCGGACAAACTTTACGCTAGGTGACGCCCCCTTTACATCCAGGTTTCGAGCTACCAACAAACTATTTGTAGCCCACCCCGTCTCCACTGAGCTGGGCATATTTCCAACTTCCAAGTAGAGTTTTTAACATCGACGATTTTCCCCCACCGTTCACAACTTATACATTGTCAAAGAGGTATACTGGATAAGTAAGTAGTAGGGTACTACTACCTACTTAACTTAAGGTTCCAGGCACTGTAACTCCAAGGTCCTTTTGGAAGTCTGCCTCTTTCACATGAATTCCATTGATGTAGTATTGAATTTTTGGATTATTCCCTATGTGCAGCAAGGTACACTTATCAATATTGAGAGGAACCATCCATTTTTCTGTCCAGGTGAAAATTTGCTCGCGGTCATCTTGAATGTTGCAAGACATGTTATTGGGAAAACTCATTAGCTTGGTGTCATCAGCGAATAGTACAAATGTACTATTTAGATGGTCTAGCAGATCATTTATATATAACAAGAATAGGAGAGAACCAAGAACTGACCCTTGCGGGACTCCACTGAGAATATTGTAAGTATTCAAGATTCTCACTTTAGAGATTCTAATGGGAACTTATCATATGCTTTTTTAAAGTCCAGGTAGACAACATCGACCGGATTGCCCACATCGAAGATAGAGATCCAAGATGCAATTGCTAGGAGAAGATTAGTGAAAGTAAGTCGACCCGGAGTAAACTCGAGTTGTAATGGCCTCAGTATATTGTTTAGATTGAGAAAGGTTCTAATTCTGAATGTCTATACCCTTACAAATGGATGAAATGGACTATAATTAGCCACATCAGCCTTATCACCTTTATTGAAAATAGGTGGAAAACATGTTCCACATTGTTCAATAGACACTTGGGAATGGGATTCTGCATGACAACCTTATCAAGCGGCGTTGAAATGTTTAGACCTTTACCGTAAGACCTACAGTGATCAGGAAAGCAAGAAAGAAAGAAAGCAGGGAGTGAATGTTTCACGTAACTCTGTCCTCTGATAGTATTACCGGTCGTCAATAATATTTTAACAAAAAAATCTAGCCAATATTGTAACGGGGAAATTAGCATAACGCCAACGACCTAGAATGGAACAGCTGTTATCAAACGTTACAAAACAATCAGCTTACGCTTGGCAAAAGGTTCAGGATAAACGTAATCTGAACAAATGGCCATCTGGCGTTTTGGACCTAATTATTATATGTCACTGAAAACAGCTTTCGAATTACATAATGTCTTCGATAGAGCTTTCCCAAACTCACGCTATAAATACTCCGGAAATTCGCCTGTAATTCATTAGTTTGTGTGACTCTAGGCAGAGGGAAGTCCCTCTTGTTGGTTTTAGTGCAGACCATGTAAGTTAATATTCACTGTTACTTATAATAAATGTATTGTTTTATCAAGCTCTATCCCTTTTTTGTAATTATGTAAATTTATGGTGGAGGCGCAGGGCATCGATCCCGGTACCTCTCGGATGCCTAGCGAGAGGTACCATTAGTGTGAGTCACTTTAATCAGAGGGAAGTCCCTCTTGTTGTATTTAGTGTTAACCATGTAAGTTAATATTCTCTGATACTTACAGCCTTTTTCTTTTGCTTTTCCCCTTTTGTCAGTTATGTTTCCGAATTTGTCAAATGACTTTCCAATTCTCAGGCCTACTATACTTTAAACGGATTGGAAAGTCATTTGACAAATTAGGAAACGCATTTGACAAAAGAGGAAAAGCAATAAAAAAAAACTGTATAATAAATGTATTGTTTTGTCTGTCAAGCTGTATCCCTTTTTTTTGTAGGTATGTAAATTTTACGTAACAATATGCAGGTGGAAATGCAACGAAGTAATATGTGTTGCCTAAAAAAAAACACTAAAATGGAGACGGAAACGTTAAAAAGATATTAATTTTCAACGAACATACGACGAAAGATTACTAACTGGGAATTCATTTTAGAACGTTGTGTCGCCGTAAATAACTAGCCACTTCCAAATAAAGTATAATATAAATAATATCGACCATCCGTTATTTATTACCGGTATATTATAACAGCGCCTATTAGCGAACGCTAACTGTAATAAATTAACGAACTAATTGACATTCGCACGAAAAAAACGACCGCACATAATAACGTTGATTAATAATTGTGAATGAATCATTCGCGTGGAAATACGTCCGCAAATTGAAAATCTGTTTGTCCTGTCGATAATCGTGCTGTACGCAGTTGCTTCGTTAGAAGTAAATTGATTTGCATCGGCGCAGGCGAATAATTACATAAAATTAAAACAACATCCAATTATTTGAAAAGAGGTAATTTCGACAAAAAATCATGCACGAATTCAAACCATCGCGCTTTTGACTGCTCGTAGCTAAAGATCTACTAATCTTGTTTATACTTTGGTGGCAGTTTCTTTTTGCAGAATCGTCCGAACAATACAATCACAGTAAACATTTGAAACGAATTCGAATCGGACGAGTTTACGGTCGACCGGCCAATGAAAATTCTCCAGGCAAAGTGTGCGGAATGAGAATCCGGGCGAGCTTAAGCATGCACACGGAGAATCTCGTTAATGCAGTGTGCAAGGCAGTTAATTAAAGTCGGTCGCGTTACACTTGTGACACCCGATGCATTCCACAAAAGAGGTCGGAAGATAAAACGTCGTCAGGCGCTGCTAAATACAGCCTTGCTCATATGTATTAGACACCCCTTGAAAATTAACATTATTAACAATACTATTCAATTTCTAAGAAAAGAAAGGCGGTATATATTTCAGTTTGGATGCCTTATGAAATTTTATTGGGTAATAAATCCGTATTTCTCAAGAGCAGGTAAGAAAAGAATAATATCGGAATTTTAGTACATCAGTATCCTTCGAACGCTCCAAGCTCTGTGAATTTCTATATGCGATTTGTGATGTATGATAATTTGTATATCGTAATAATAGTACAGTGCGTTAAATAATGCCTAAAAAACGTGAATTAACGCAAGTTGAGCGTGCTCAAATTGTGTTATTGCATTCGCAGAAGATGTCATTAGCTGCAATTGCAAGAAAAATGAAATGCTCGCGATGTGCGGTCCGCACTACGATTAAACGTCATCAGGAATCAGGATCGTTTGTTAACAGAAAAAAAAGTGGGCGAAAACGCATTACAACGCCAAGGGAAGACCGACTTTTAGAGCGAATATCCTTACGTGATAGAAGAAAATCGTCGAAGGAACTCTCTGGCGAGCTTCTCCAACGTCACGGAGTGTCCGTTTCTGCTCAAACAGTGAGGCGACGCCTCGTAAGTTTTGGTTTACGGGGATGTAAAGCGCGACATAAACCTCATTTAACTGAGGTACACAAAAAGAAACGTTTTTTATGGGCAAAACATTACAAAAATTGGACCGTCGATGATTGGTCGAAAGTTATGTGGTCAGACGAATCCAATATAGAGGTACGTGAGAAATTGTGCACACTTTTCTTATAGACGTAAACAATTCTGTTTGCACAACGCATTTTTAAAAATCCGAGAATTGTATTTATTGAACAATTTCTTCTTCTGTCTTACAGCTTTTCGGGCAGCCTGGGGCTCAATACGTTCGTAGAAGGCAAGGAGAAGCATACAATCCAGACTGCGTTATACCTACCGTAAAATATGGCGGGGGTAGCATTATGGTTTGGGGTTGTATGTCTGCCTCAGGAGTGGGAGAGTTGTACGTGTGCGAGGGTCGTATGAACGGTCAGCGTTACATGACCATGCTGGAAGAAGTTTTAGAGCCCTCCGCTTTAAAATTATTTAATGAGGAGACCCCTAATTATTACTTCCAACAAGATAATGCCCCCTGCCACAAATCACGGGAAGTGATGCGTTGGTTCAACGAAAATGGGGTGCGCGTGTTAGAATGGCCAGCACAGAGCCCCGATATGTCACCAATTGAACATTTGTGGCATATACTAAAGGTGAAAGTGTCGAAGTTTAAATGTGCTTCAAAAGACACATTAAAACGGAAAATTTTTGAAGCGTGGAACTCAATAACTGAGGAAGAATGTCACAATCTCGTATCTAGTATGCCGAGAAGAATAGGTGCACTGATTAAAGCACAGGGGGGTGTCACAAAATATTGAATATTTGTAAATAAAGTGACTTTGAAACCATGTTTATTGATACAGATTTCTTTTATTCCTTGTAGTATACCTCAAACTGATAAACATGTAGGGTGTCTAATACATATGAGCATGGCTGTATATTATCCTTCTGAAAATCGCCTTCCAAGCAAATAGCCGCGATTTGTTAGCCGAAGCTAATCCTGACAGGTACAGCGTAATTCGAGTTTCGTAGTTACCGTAAGTTATAAACGACGAAAATGATCAGTTAGATTTATTGAAATTTATCCACCGAAAAGAATTCTTGTGTTAGTCGGCGCCAACGTCGTCTTCGTCATCGTGTACAAAGAGCAAAATAAATTCATTTTGAGTAACGTCATCGTTTATCATTGCATAAACAAAACTGGTCGCGCCTCATTACATCCACAAGTTTTTATTTCATTAAGTAATTAATTTCAAACGATAGGATCGCGTCACTGTCTACGTGAAAAACGTTGAAAAATATGTTTTGGTTTTCGTTGGTTTTCGGAGAATCCACTACGATTTTCCGTATAGCCAACAGCAGTTTATTTTCACTGGAACTTAATTTTATCATTTATGAAATTCCTCTTTTCCTTTCTTCTAGCGTCTTTCCTGTCTGAGGAAGAATGTAATCCCCTGGAGGTAATGTATACTTGGTGCTTTATACCGTTCTTTTTGTGCCTCAGATTTTTTCATGAGGGTTAACCCAGAAGGAATACGTTAGTCTTCAAACGGGAGGGTGAACGCGATGTGATGCATTTTTTTGTAAGTTGTAGACATGCTCTCACACTTTAATTATTTATTTCGTCGTGACGAGAAAGCGAGCAGTTGTGGGCAATCTCAATTCCGACTGCAGGAACGGAATAGATTCCATTAAGTACGAGAAGGAAGCAAAACAAACAAAATTAATGTAGTGAAGGAATTTATGTACTGCACAGTCGTTGGAAGAGGCTTCTGGCGTGGTATGGTTCGTCGATTTAACTGAAAGCGAAGCCTTATTCTACTACATCTTCTGCAAATTGTTATTTTTTGCAAGCAAAGCGAAGGGATCTCATTTCGAGAGGACGAAACTCATTTGCATCACCGGCACGCATGAATCGCTGCGTTTAACTCGATTTTTAATAAAGGAAAGCGTACGTAGACATGGGGCCAGATGAATAAAACTTTTCAATGAAAACTGCAAATATTTGAAGAAAAATGAAATTGTAAATAATTCTGCCTGTAACGTAATAAAAATTTTAATAAATAGAATCGTTTAATGATTTGCATTCGAAAATTTTCCACGTATTTAAGCTTTAAAAAAAATTATAACAGAAGTAAAAGCATTTGCTTCGTTTTATTCATTTGGCTCATGACATGACAAATACGAAAGACATTTTTATCCAGATATTATTTTCCTTGCTGGGTATATTTTAGTTTTCGATATTAGGGCTTCCTACATACGCATAGACTTTTAAAATGTTTTCAAATTTTTTAAATTAATTAATAATATTATGCCTCACTAAATATGTTATTTAAAGTTGGTTCTTGTCCGATGAAATTTGTATCACAAAATCTTTTAACCGACTAAAAGATTTTGTGATATAAATATGTTATGTTATCTAATTTAAGTAGTAAATGAGTAAATTCTGATAAAAGCGTAGAATTGTAAAAAAAAACAAAATGTGAAGGACACAATTATAATTTTATTCACCTATCAAACGATATACATCACTAACGAGTATTAATAAACTAATGACTACATAAGCTGATATCTGTGAATTAACGTTGTATTCGTATTTAACTGCGTTCGCCGTAACGCGTTTTTAATTTATTATCCATTGTTTAAAGTAACTTATACGAGTACAATTGCGATTTAAATTAAAGTTCAAAATTATTGGCTAGATTTTTTTGTTAAAATATTATTGACACGTGATGCTATCAAAGACGAAATTACAATAAACATTCACTCGCCATTGGTCAGATCTCTCTTTTCCTGCTTTGTGTCTTGCTTTCATGACCACTGCAGGGCTGAGGGTAAACGTTTTAACATTTGGGCGCCGCTTTCTCATTTGTTAAAGAAGCCATGCAAATTACAAAACACTATTCCCAAGCGTTTATTCAACAATGTGGAACATATTTTCCAACTATGTATTTTCAAAAAAGGTGATAGGACTGATGTGACTAATTACGGAACAATTAGTCTAACTCCATCCATTTGTAAGGACATAGAAAGAATCATTGCAGACAGAAATAGGGCTTTTCTCAATCTCAACAATATATAGGTATATTGAGACCATTACAACAAGGGTTTATTCCGGGCCGGCTTACTTTCACTAATTTTCTCCTAGCACTTGCCTCTTGGACATGTAATTTCGATGCGGGCAATCCGGTCGATGTTATTTACCTGGACTTTCAAAAAGCATTAAATTTGATAAAGTTCCCATTCAGCGTTTATTGCTGAAACCTGAACGTGTCGGAATAAGGGGCAAACTTCTCAGTCGGATCAAGAATTTACAGTCTATAAAGCGAGATTCTTGAACACTTACGATGTTCTCAGTGGAATCCCGCAGGCTCAGTACGTGGTCCTCTCCTATTCTTGTTATATATATAAATGATCTGTCATACCATCTAAACAACACATGTGCACTATTTGCTGATGATACTAAGATAACGGATTTTCCAAATAACATTGCAACATTGTTGAACGTGTTACTCATCAGGACCTTTTCTCGGCCTCGCCTGCTCCAGCTAAGTCGAATCTAGACGTAGTAGCTCCCTGTAGAGCTGCTTACCAACATCGTGATGTTGTACTGCTGGTGCACGGTACAACACGGTACTTCCCAACGAGTGTCCAGGTTAACTCCAGCTCACGCTCCCTGTACTTCGCCAGATCAAGGTCAAAGTACTGCGAAACTATCTCTGCCCAAATATCGCCATGTCATGGTCGATATTCCACTGTAAATCCTTATCAAACACACACTATACTTTATTAGCAAGACTCGCGAGTCCGACTAATTTTTTGCGTTTATGGCTCTGCATTCACTCGGAGACTACGAATCCCCACATCATATACTGCATGACATTGAAAATGCAACACCCAGTAAACGTGAAAGTACTCTAATATATTTTTACTAAAAACTGGTTACATGTGGAGTATTAAATAATTAAAATTTGATGTAGTTTGAAGAAGTTTGCCTTCAAATTCAATAATGAGTAGTAGCGCCTCTTAAGTTTATGCATTCGCCTACTCTACGGGGCTTACTTTGAATGGGGTAGTCGATATGTCCCTGCGGTATAATGTCCCAAGCAATTTGAATTTCATTTCTGAGGCGCTGCAGATCCATCGGGGGGAGCAGGTAATCGCCCTAACCGTCTGCCCACCATATCCCATACATGTTCGATGGGCGAAAGGTCAGGTAATCGAGCTGGCGACGGAAGAATAATAGCTTCACGAAGGAACCTCGTAGTGATAGCTGCAATATGAGGCCTAGCATTATCCTGCTGGAAAACAGGGTTTTCTAGTTCTCGAAAATAGGGCAATGTAACAGGTTCCAAGACACTGTGAATGTAGTCCTCGGTGTTTAAGTTTTCCAGTTTTCCTGCAAGAAGACTAGAGGAAACCTGCTTCTATATGCTATGGCATCCCAAACCATATCCCCTCGGGTAAGCGCAACTTCACGTTCCATGCAGTACTGAAATTCTCGCCTTTCTCCACGTCTTCGACGGACTCTTCTACGTCCATCGTTGGCCCAGAGACAAAATCGGGATTCGTTACTGAACACAATCCGATTCCATTCCTGATTCCATTTGATGTGTTCTTGACACCATTGGAGTCTCGCCTGCCTGTGTCTTTGGGTCAATGGCAAGATGAAGCGCGGTGGATAGGATTGTAAACCAAAAGCCCTTATTCTGCGATAAACTGACCTGATAGAAAGCTGTTGTCCTATAGTAGCCAACCATTCATTCCCAATGAACCTGATCGTGCTGAACCGATTCATAAGGGCATTCGCTCTTAAGCGGCGTTCTTCACGGTCATTAGTTCTAGGAACAGCTCCAGTACATCTGCGGCGTTGATGTCTGTGCTCTTCTGTCCAGTTATTCCATCATCGCATTACGGTAGATGCGTTCCTGCCAATCCTATTAGCAATTTCCTTAAGTCCCACTCCTGTTTCACGCAATCCGATTATTCGTCCTTTTTCAAATTCGCTTAATTGGCGGAAATTGTTGCATCTGCATACTCGAGGCATCAGAAAACACTGTTTATACAGCAACCACGACACTAAAATTAACTTTTCACACCAATCTGACACAAACACAGGAGGAACAAGAGCTTATGTTGTTTTGAAGAAATTATCCACAGCCACTTGATTTCGTTTTTAATCGTTTCCAAATTTTGATCGTTTAATACACTACATATACCCAATTTACTAACAAAAAATTATTACAGTATATTGATGTTTACTGGGTGTTGCATTTTTAATGTCATGCAGTATATTACCAAACATAGACTAAATAAACAAACGTGTTCGTTTTTTACAGATATAATGAGAATGCATAAACTTTCTTAAATGTTAAATTTCCTAATTATTAATTAAGGCAACAAAATAAAGAACTTCCTAAATGAAACCGAATAATTTTGGAGAATCGACTAAGCCTTCGCTCACGAATTTTGCGTCTCCCAACTTTTCACTCTGTGGCTATTGCTATACAGTGTAAATCTAGCCTATGTGCTGCTAATTTATAAATGTAGCTTTACTGTCGTCCTCTGTCAACGCTGCAAGTTTCAAGCGCTTGAAGACGACGATTTCCTATTCCTATCACAAAACACGCCCAATCAGGCACGAATTCCTGCACGCACCGATAAGCAAGCGCATATAATTTGCGTAATTCTATCTCCAGATGGCAAGTCGCCACGAGTAAAACGAGCTTTCGAATTGGACGCTCGACGCATCAATTACAAACAGAAAATTGCCCTGAAAAGTTCCGAGTGAATCCATTCTAGTTGCTGAGACTGGTTCTTTTAAACGGTGACACACACGCGCATACTCTTTGCAGTCCAAGGCAACGACAAGGAAACTGGCTTTAACTAATTTTAATTATTGCGTGGACGTGTCTTCATTAAGGGAGGATTGGCTCTACAAGTAGATCTTATCTTACACAGACTCTACGTGCTCAAAAAGGAAAAGTGTAAACAATGAGTTTATACTTAAATACATAGTACTAAAATTAGTTATTATTATCATTTGTGATCAAAATCACTACACACAATTTTGTGGTTTTACGAACATGTTTACGAGTGCATATGCGCATGTGCCTACAAATACGTAATGTTGCATATATTTCGTCCCGCGCGCAATAATATTTCGTGCAGTCGCATTGCACAACTTTCACTTATGGAAATATAAAGTTATTGTTTTAGCAACTGACTTGCGTGACACGCATAACTCAATATTGTACGTAAATTAAGCATAAACCTTGCGACACACACTCGCTTATTGAACGAATAACCCGTCGACTACTAACTAATGCAAATTGTGTAAGCAGCGCATTCAAATCATTCAAGACAATACGTAAGTCGCAATGAATTCTTTCAAACGTAACTAGTGCATAAATTAAAGCGAAATTTTGGAAATCATATTTGTTTCGTCTTCCTTTAAAAAATTATAAAAATCTGCGTGATCAAGTTTAAGGTAAATGAGCTTTCTCCAAGTAGCTTCGGTTACTATAATTCCGAGCGAGTCGCATCGAAGCAGAGCCGATAAAACAACTGTGCTCGACACAAAGGGAAAACTCAGTGAATAAAACGAAATAGGCAAACAATGATTTCAGGTTGAATTTCAGTGGGTATCGAGTTCACTTACGCGAACATCCGCGTCCTTGTTTACGACGCCGTGAAATGAACAAGGATGCAGCGCTCTCCTGAAAATGGAGCAGTTTCAGCGTTCTAGGTGCATTTTGCAGACGAGAGCTTATCAGCTAAAATTCAGGTTTTCAGGACGCGGCGCTCGCGCAGGAAATCCTACCATCTCGTTCGTGGAAGCGTCGCCACATGCCGCGGACAGAGACGCCTGACATCGTCGTGAATACATCTAGATGGAGTTCATATAAACAGTGCACATTTTAAGTAATGGTAGTTTGTGTTTTCATGTTAGTTGGCGAACGCATATTTTATGCAACGAATTTTAAAAATTCACGGCGAGAGAAAAATTTTATTTCGCATACTCGAAAATTCAGGACTTAAATTTCTAAAATCTAATAAAAGTAGGTCTTTAAAGTTACCCCTAGAGGAACGGCGATGGGGTGTGCTTTACAATTATGTGCAAACCTGTCAGATACATATCTCGCACGTACTTTCCCTAATTAGATTAAAATTAGTATAGTAAAAGCAAAACATTAAAACGAGTTCTGAGTTGACGTCTCCCGAATTCGGGGAGATCATAAAGGGGCGAAATATGGCACGCGCGCGCGATTCCTCCCCGAATTTAATTTCAGACTAATTGTTCGCCCTCGAAACAACTTCGCCCTGGCAAGTTTAATGCCAGTTAGGAAACTGCGGCGACAAAGTTCGCTTTCGGTCCGACTGCATTGCCGAATTAATCACGCCAGAAAGCTCGCGCGCTTTTGACAAGAACCCAGCTTATTACCGGTTGACCCCGGCAGAGTCGGAACTTTATTCTAATTACAGGCACCATCGCCGTCACAACGCATCGTTCGCCTCGAACGGGCATAAATAATTACGGCCCGAAGTTGAATTAAACGAGGCGAAGTTTATTTCGAGGATTTCACTTTTAATTCAAGAAGGCGTAGAAATAATAAACTAAACATTTTGAATAACTTTAAAGCAGGGTATAAATAATGAGATAGAAAAAATTAGATACATATTGTTGTGTTGCAACCTTTGTCTTCCGTTTCTAGTATCCAATTTTCCTTAGGTGTATACAGAGAAATTTTATAAAAAAATTTCAATTTATTACTCCTGAAAAGGAAAATGTGAAAATTTAAACAACAATAATCAACGTCATATTTTGATATAGTTCTCGTAAATACGGAAGACACCTGCATTCTAACTTTAATTTAATTTAATACAGGTAAAAGACGTATTTTATTTATTCCACGAACTACAAAAAGAAAATGTTATGGTCTTTACGGCTTGGTGTCTTACGTATTTGCGAGAACTATAATTGTTTAAATAATTTTAGAATAAAACAAATCGGTGTTATAATTTGGTTTCCCCCACGAATCTTTCATACAACTCGCGCTTGCATAAACAAAGGCAAACGAACGAAGACGATGCAAAGTTTTGCGACTTGAATATTTACGACTAGTTTTACGATAAAAAGCGAATTTATAAGCGGGCCATATTTTATGCGGCTCGAAAAGGGAATGACTTCGGAGCAGGTGTCTCTTGCATTACGTTGTTTATCCCTGACAAGTTGAACGAACACACCGGTTGAGTGACGGAACGTTTTATGCTCATTAATTTAGACCGAGAATCACGAACGAGGATTTATAATAAATTACATCGATCTTATTTAACAAGTCTTCAACAAAAACCTACTTCGAGTTAGCGTTGGAAACAAAAGTACCTATCGTATATGGAATTATGCAGGTGCACTGATTGTCGCAAGAACTGCCAAAATATAAAATTTAGGTTACGCGAAGGATTTTAATTCAGAACGAACATATTACTAACTTTCAAAATATCTTTTTGTACTGGCCACTTCCACCAACAAATATGTGTCGTCCGGCAACTGAAATTACAGTCGCGGCCAAAAAAAAGTGAACACTTTTTTACGTCAATTTTAGATACTAAAACTTTTTGCTTTGTGATTGTATGATACTTACGGATGACAGTAAATATTAATGTTTGTCATCCGTAAGTATCGCAGTTCATAATTACAAACACCCAGCAAAAGCTGAAGGGAGAGTTTCATAATGGAATTGAAAGGAGACTTTAAAATTAAAGTCACATTCTGATGTGCAAACAAATGTGTTTTCATATTCGTTTTGACATCTGAAAGTGACTTTAATTTATTTAAAGTCTCCTTTCAATTTCATTAGAAACTGGCCTTTAGTATCTAAAATTGGTGGCAAAAAAGTGTCCACTTTTTTTGCCGCGACTGTAACAAGTAAAAGTTAGATCTTGTCCACATACGAACGTTTTGACGTTGTTCAAATGTTTATCCATTTTTACTTATAAAATATTGATTATGCAAGCTACAACATAGAATTTTTTTCCAAGGTTAGCACGAGGTATTTTTTTGTTGAAGACCCATTATATCATCGAAATAGTAAACCCACGTCCATGTTCTTTAACAGGACGAAGGATGATGCTTTTTCTGCCAACGTTGTGTTGTTCGGACTGGAATTGAGAAAAGAATTAATTTAACCAAACAGGTTCCTCTGTGTGTACGATTCCGACAAAGGCAAGGACGACTGGCACTAAAGAGAACAGACCGCCTTGTTTGTTATAATATTTCGTATACATCTCTAAATGAAACGTAACTTCAAAAATAGCAAATTAAATTATTTTAGTTTAGCATTTGGATTAGAAATAAATCGAGAGACAACGTAGTTGTGGTAATTCTGAAAACATGAAATAATTAAAATTTTAACATATGAGAAAAGAAGTAGTGAAGAATAGAGAAGATTATCCCAAAGTACGTAATCGTGAAAACATGAAATAATTAAAATTTTGACATATGAGAAAAGAAGTAGTGAAAAATAGAGAAGATTATCCCAAAGTACGTAATCGTAAAAAACTTTCCCTAAGGGTCAATGTAAGGTAACATTGTAACATTGCTATTTGTTTTAATGTACACTATTTTAGTAAGTTTTTCGGCTCAATAAATGCATTAATACTCCTTTTAATAAGAGTACGGACAGAATAGTTAGAGTACGAGCATAAGTTTTCTCTGATTCTTTCGCTTCTATTCCTAGGAAAGTCCGTCTTCAACAGGTGCGCACAGGATTGGATGGTAATTTATTCATCTGCGCGATAAGAAGTAACTACTGGGTCGTTTCATTAAAGCGCATAAATTATATTATTCGCGCAAAAATATGAACTCGCAGCTGAATGATACAATGTCCAAGGCGCGGTCTAATGGCAATAAAGCACCGATATCCATCGAAAACCACATGGCACTTATTAAACACAGTCGAGCGAATGACATTCCTGGAATTAATTAATTAGCTCATACGAACAGGACGCGTTTGAAACTAGATGGAAAAAGCGGCTGCCCACGAGTTACATAAGGTGGGCTTATAGGTGCATAGTAAGAAAGAAGTTCTTGATGAGGTGAAAGTGAGTTGTCCAAAGTTGCATAACCGGGCCGATAACGTAGAGGTCAATGTCTACGGGGCGCAGCTTGAAATCGTTTCACTGTCAAGTTTGTTGTGCGCCAGCGGCCAGACAAGTCTTCGTGTGACACGGAGGACATCAACCATCTCGTTAGCGGGCAGCAAAAACGGTCGCGATCTCATCTACCGTCAATCACTCACCGATACCGTCTTATTAGTTTTTACGCCGGCCGTGTGCAACACGTCGGTATGCATGAAATCGACGATAGATCCTCCAAGGAGATACGATTTTACACGTCGACGTGTCGAGAATGGAAATATTTTCGTGCGTCTTCACGCGTTATACGCTTGCTTATCAAAACTTCGCCGCTTTAATGAAATTTTGAATATTTTCGGAAAACCTGCATCCGTTATTCGTGTTTTATGTAAATCTGAACTTTGTTGCTGCAAAGGCAAGTCGGCAACTAAATTTCCGGAAGCCGTAAATTTCGATTTCACAAAAGCGTTCCTCATTTAAATTAAGCAATTCTGAAGCGCGAAAAAATTATTGCCGCACTCGTAACTTTTTACGATTTCCATTTAACGCTATCTTTTATGTTTTTAAATTATTGCCTTGGTGAAGTCGAAGAAACTTCATGAATTACGCAACGCAACAGGTAAATGATCGATGTCACACAAATGCATGGTAGCGAAACGAAGAAAGAACCATTGTGGAAATTCGCTTGTTTTAATTCGGAAGCGAATTGTAAATTAATGCATTGCATTGCACACTTAGGCCCGGTTTATCAATCACAAGTTAACTCTAACTTTCAGTTTGTTCCCATAGTAACTACTACGAAGACAATTGTTCTTATGGTAATTAACTGCAGGTTAACTTTAACTTAAAGTTAACATGTGTGTTATAAACCAGGCCTTAAAGGAGAGTGTGTGTGTGGAGGAAAACACTTTAAAAAATATCAACATACTTGATCAAATCTTCAATTGAAGAATGTAATGCCACAATTTCGCATCAAAGTGTGTAAATTAACAATTTAAAGGGTATGTAATAGTTGATTAAGGGCCGGTACTTTAGTCATTGGTTTATTCTCATAGAAACAATTGTATACAATTCAGAAGAAAACTTCCAACAAACAGATCTGGTGATGATGTGAGCCAAAATGATGATGAAATAGATTGGTAATCATTGGTAATCATTAATATTTTTGAAAGACCAGTTTACACCGATCAGGAAACTTTGTCGACTCTTTAATATCACATGAAATAATGTCGAGTAAGAAGAAACGACGGATTTTGACAATGACGACGTGAATAAAGAAACGCTTAGTATTGAAGAATTCTCTTCTGTGATGGTTCTTCTTCAAACCGATCCAGATCCAAAGTGAAGACACTAGTAGCCCCTTTACTCCAAAAATTGAAGAGCATCAAGAGAGAACAAGAAAAAAGCGTAGAAAGAATGACTTTGCCCAAGCATTTTTAGTTACAGAAAGAGAAGTTTTTTTTTTAATTAAAGCATACCAGAAAGGAAACAATGGGCATTACTAAAAAAACAAGATGTCGCAGATGAATCTATGCTCTTTCACCCATTCTGAATGTGTAGACAACAAAGGTCAAGTCGATGTAGTGTATACAGATTTTCAAAAAGCTTTAATACTTAATAGCTTTAATAATTTTCAAAAGCTTAAATACCAAATTTTTTTTTTTCAATAAATACTCACCAGCCTCTGGGGTGCCACAAGGGTCAGACCTTGGCCCCTTATTATTCTTACTCTTTACAAACGATATAAATAGTGTTATATCTTGTTGTAAGTTGCTCTTTGCTGATGACATGAAAATATTTTAAAAAATCAATTCTATTTCTGACTGCCTTATTCTTCAGAATAATCTTGACGCTATAGTTCATTGGTGCAAAAATAATTTTCTCCCTCTTAACATACCCAAATGTTCTGTTATTACTTATTCTAAAAAACATGCTCCGCATTTGTTTACTTACTCTATTAATGATATTCGCTTAACACGAGTTGACTGTATTAATGATTTCGGTGTTACATTTGATGCTAACCTGACATTTACACAGCATATTTTAAAAATCGTTTCCAAGGCTTATAAAACCTACGATTTCATCTATCGCAATTGAAGAGAATTTTCGGATGTAACAACATTAAGTACCTTATACTTCTGTCTTATACAATCAAGACTTGAATATTGCTCCATTGTTTGGTTTCCCATCTTCTCTACTTATATTCAGCTTATTGAGGCAGGCCAGAGGAAATTTCTCAAATTCTTAAACTTCCTTCAAGATGGAGAATATCCCTACCAAGGCATTAGCCAAAAAGTTTTGCTAGCTAGGAATGACTGTGCATCCTTACATACAAGACGTATTTGTTCGGCTATAACATTCTTATATAATTTAATCTGCTACAAAAATGATTGCCCTTTGTTGCTTGATAGATTAAATTTCTTTATTCCCAGACTTAATTCACGCCAAAATCAAACGTTCTATACTCCTTCAAGATGTGACATCAATGCTGATTCTAGAACTTACATAACTTTTGAAGCCACTAATTTGTTCGAGAGCTAGCCAGTTTTCTTTCAGTCATTGCAAAGTCACTTATTGTTAATAGTTTTGGTATTATATAAAGTCTTACTTTAGCACCTAAGTTATCTTCAATATTGTAACGTTTTTAAGGGTTCTATTAATTTTTATTTTAAAACGAAACACGAAATAGTTAATAACTAATTTATTTAAAAGCAAACTAATTAACACTAAATTAAACACTAATTTATTTACAAGCTTATACGTAATTTATTTTAACAGCCGAGCGAAAGTCTAACACTTTAATGCCGAACTGTCCAACGATGAATGAATAATCCATTCACCGGCCGCCTGCTTTTATAAGCCGGAGTTGTTTTTCGCGAACAATCGAGTACGCGACGGAATATCTAGGGTTGAATCTACCGCTAGCGTAATCTTGAGATACCCGAAGTTTCTGGTCTAAGGCGCGTCGGCGATGACGCAAGAGACAGACTGACGCCGGCTGCTGTCGGCGAATTGTAGGATTAAATTACTTCTTTATTATATTTCCTGTAATTGGGTGTTACCTGTTGGAGAGTATTATTATTATTATTATTATATGTTATTTATGGAAAAAATAAAAATACTTAATTGAATTGCTTGACCATTTTGATTCATGTATTTACTTTTTTCTTTATAAATCTCACGATCGCTGTTATTTCCCGTTTTCCATGCTTTCTTCTTTTGTTTTATAGCATCGTTAATTTCTTCATTCCATCAAGGTGTGTGTTTTCTATTTTTTCTATATCTCACCATACCACATACTTTTTTTTAGCCGACTCAATGACTACGATTTTAAAAGTATTCCATAAGCATTCCAATTCCTCTAACACTCTTAGGCCCGATTTTACAATCGTCGGATAAGTATTATTCTTAGAATAACGTGACGTAGGTGTGACGTAGATATGGCGGAACATTGAAGGGTATTCGGCGAACAGTTATTCCGTCCTTATTCCACGATTGTAAAACTGGGCCTTAGCATTCTTACTTGCTCTCTATTTTCAGATTGGTAACTTACTTTTTTTTCTCTTGTGGCTTGTAGCTTCTAATGTTTCGATTTCTTTACTTTCCATTTTTTCTTCTACAATCTTCATTGACCCTTTAAATCTCACTTCTAGGAGGTAATCATCTGAGCTTATTTCGAATTCTCTCTTCACTCTGACGTCATTTACGAAAGGTATATCTATTCTCTTGATTAGTAATAAATCTATTATAGACTTTTCTTGCCTATTTTTAACTCCCTTGTATATTTACGCACATCTTTATACTGGAAGAAAGTGTGTGCCACTATCAGATCATTTAAAATACAGTAGTCTATTATCTAGTATTCTTAGCCTGTTCGACGAATTTACCCATCACTCCTGTGTTGTTTTTAAATTCATTACTAACTCTTCCATTGAGGTGTCCTATTATGATGTACTCTTCCACCTTATCTATTCCATCCTTTAGCTCTAACCATGATTCTTTAATCTCCTATTAAGCGTTTTCATTTGGAGCGGGTACAATTAGTATTGCTATTTTCTTACCATTTGGCAACTGCCACAGCACGCTCATCATCTTCTCGTTTATAAAATCCCAGTTTGATATTAGTCTTATTCTGTCCCTGTGTATTCTGCAACCGATTCCATCTTGAGCCCATTTTTCCTTTTCGATTCCGCTGTACAGTAAAATATGTCAATTTCTTAGATTTACTATTCCCTGGCCTTCTTCTTAGTTTCAGTAAGAGCAATGAAATCAAAATGGTCGAAAGAAGCCTCGAGAGGACTTCGAACATAAAGTGGAAGAACACAGTAAAGGAAACTCCAAACGGCTGTACAAGATCTTGAAAACTATAGCTAAAAGAAACAAAATAACGCCACAACTTATGTTAAAAATAAAGAGGGAGTTCATACTACTATCGTCGGAGGAAGATAAAAATCGTAGCCTTTCACGACCAGTGTCCAATGTATGTATGTCTTCCGGGAAGACACCAGAAGGAACCAGACACCTCAAACAAGTAATTACGAAGGAATTCCTCTGAACTGATGACCTAATTCTAACAGCATCAAATGAAAATGAATTTAAAAACGCAGTTGAATTATGGCAAGACACCCTAAAACAATTTGGGATGGAAATAAATAAGAAAAATCGAAAATTTTTATTGTATCAAAAGAAGACGAAGATGTAAACTTGAACATGGACGGACACAGTATTGTTACATTATGAGAAGCAGACTATATTTTTATATACTGGTAGCGCCACCTGTGCCGCAGACAGGATTCTAATCTATTCTAGACACACACCGAATTTACTGGAAAAATCTAGCAAGTCTTTCGACGTTATTCTCGAAGAGGGCCGGCTGCTATAAAGAGGAGCCGGAGCGCGGTTTTTAAATCAGTCTTATTTAGGACGCGATGTGTAGCAAGCGAATTTAATAACGTTTAAGTGTTATTTTGTCAGATAAGTGTACAGCTCGATATTATTGTACTTTTATTGTGTGTAATGATCGTAGACATTAAAGTGTTTTAAAATAAATAAATAACGTTTAAATTTGTGAACCCGAAGTCGTAACAAATTGGTGTCAGAAGCGGAAATTTTCAAAAAAATCTAAAATGAAGCTAGTCGAATTAAAAGTGAAGGAGCTGCGTGATGAATTGGACGAGAGAGGGCTTGAAAATTCTGGAAAAAAAGCCGTTTTACAAGAACGGCTTGAACGAGATCTCCGAGAAGAAGGAAAAGATCCGGAATTATTTGAATTCGAAATTGAAAATACCGCAGCTCTACTTAGAGAAATGAAAGAAAAAATGGAGAAAGTGGATGAGAAAATGGAAAAACTCGATGAAAAAATGGAACTTTCTAGAAAACAAATAGAAAGCTTGGAAACAAAAATTGAAACATCCAGTTTAAATACCGATCTGAAATTACAGGAGGTGAAAATTCAAATCGATGAAAAGATCGAAGGTCTTAAAACACAATTCGGTGAGGAAACTGATGGAAAGATTGAAAATGTGAAGAGACAATTTGAACACACAATTTTTTATCAAATTGAAGATGTAAAAACTCATATTGGTGACATAAAAACTGAATTTGACTGCAAACTTGATGAGAAAATCGGAGGAATAGAAATTCAGTTCCACGATAAATTTGAAGACTTAACCAAACAACTGCATAAAGTAGGACTTGGTCGGTCTATTACACCATCTGTGTCGTCAAGCCAAAAAATGAAACCACCCAAATTTGAAGGGGACTTACCATGGTCTACTTTTATTAGACAATTCAAAATCGTAGCTGATGTAAATGGCTGGAATGATCGCGATAAGGCTGCAGCCCTCGTGTTGGCTTTGCGGGGCCCAGCATTGAGTGCATTACAATCAATTCCCTAAGAGATTCAGAACAACTTTGATCAACTAGTAGAACACTTGGACATGCGATTTGGTGACGCACACATGAAGCAACTCCATACTATCCAACTGAAAACTCGTACCCAGAAGAATGGTGAGTCATTACAGGAATTTGAACTCGATGTCGAGAGATTGGTCCGAATGGCGTACGGAGACTTCCTGCCTGAATCTGTTTTCCACCGGCTGGCCATACAAGCATTCATTGACGGTACTAGAGACCAAGAGATGCAGCAAGTCTTGCGACTGGGTAACTTCTCCAAGTGCACAGATGTACTGGCCCGTGCTCTGGAATTCGAGGCAGCCAAGCAAGCCTCTAGAAGCCTTGTACGAGTGCGAGAGGTGAAAGCTGCCGACGACAATGCACTGACAGAAATTTTGGATAGACTCAAACAGTTGGAAGAAAATAAAACCGCAGGCAATGTCAAGCGAATAATGAGTTGCTGGAACTGTGGTCAGCAAGGCCATCTGCGCTCCAACTGTAGGCGCAAGCGGCCGCGCCACTACAATGATAGTGATTCGTTAAACTAATTCCAGTCAGCAAGAAGGGGCGCATGCTGACTGATTCTACGAATAGCCCCAAGATTGTCTATTTCTAGAATAAGAAATAATTAAAATAGTTTGATAGCAAATGGACAAATTGGCAAGAGATCCTTCCAATTCACAATCGATACTGGTGCAAATGCGTGCATAGTAAGAACAGATCTTTTACCAAAATGGAAACTAATAAATACTGGAAGAAGGTATCACATCCAGACAGCTACTGGAGAGGTTACTCCTGTTTGTGGGGAAGCCGAAATTGAATTGAAGATTGGAAGCATGAAATTTAGTCACAGGGTTTTAGTGGCTGATATCGTTGATGATTTCATACTTGGAGTGGATTTCATGAAGAAAAACGGCTTGGTTGTAGATCTAAAGGATAAAGTTCTACGCATTGGAACAGAAGAGATACCTCTCCATATCCCTGGAAATTCACCTACCGTATTGAGAATAAAACTGAAAGAAAGTGTCAACATTCCCGCCTTAACCGACAAGATAATCTTGGCAAAAATGGAAGGCAATCTTGGTAGCTATCCTACTGGGATCATAGAACCAATTGAAACTAACTGCGCCAAGAAGGGAATTTTACTGGCTGGAACTCTGGTGAAGATTCAAGAAACAGTTCCTATCCGTCTTGCAAATGTCAACAGTTACCCAGTTACCATACCCGGCGGAACTGTAGTGGGCAAGTGTGAAGCAATTGTTTCTGTAAACCATATTGAAGTGAACGATGCATCCGCTCGGCATCAGTCTGACACGCTACCACCACTACTAGAGAAATTACTGGCTGGTACATCAACATTGCTGAAACCCAAAGAAACAGAAGACGTACGAGAGCTGTTTCGAAAATTTAAAGGAATCTTTGCTTATACTGATGATGACTTAACCCGGACAGACATTGTACATCACAGAATAAACACTGGCGACTCGAATCCAATTCAACAACCCGCGCGTCGACTGCCGTTGGCAAAAAGAGAGGAAGCCGAAAATTTAATTAGGAAGATGCAAAACCAAGACGTTATAGAACCGTCGCAAAGTCCATGGGCATCTACTGTTGTACTGGTGACTAAGAAGGATGGCAGCACGCGTTTTTGTGTGGACTATAGACGATTAAATGATGTCACGAAAAAGGACAGTTATCCCTTGCCCAGGATCGATGACACAATAGATATCTTATCCGGTGCGAAATGGTTTTCGACCTTAGACTTGAAAAGTGGCTATTGGCAACTTGGTATGCATCCCGAAGACAAGGAAAAGACGGCCTTTACTGCTGGAAATGGCTTATGGCAATTCAAAGTGATGCCTTTTGGTCTTTGCAACGCCCCAGCTATACTTTGACGATGTGATTGTTGTTGGAAGAACTTTTAAAGAACATCTTGCAAACTTAACAGACATCTTTCAGAGAATAAAAGAGGCGAAATTGAAACTGAATCCTGCCAAATGCGAATTCTTCCAAAAGGAAGTTAAATATCTTGGACACGTCATATCAGAAGCAGGAGTTGCAACGGATCCAGACAAAATTACAGCCGTTAAGGATTGGCCACCACCAAAAAATGTGCATGAGTTGCGAAGTTTCCTGGGATTATGCACATATTACAGACGATTTGTGAAAGACTTGGCAAAGACAGTCAAGCTTCTGCATTCGCTGACCGAAGGAAAAACAACATTCTTTTGGAGTGAAGACTGCCAAGAAGCTTTTGAAAATCTGAAGGATCTTCTAATGTCTGCACCGATACTGTCCTATCCACGACTAGAGGGCCAGTTCATCATTGACGCAGATGCGAGCAATCACGGAATAGGGGGCGTGTTATCACAATTGCAGGACGGGGAAGAACGTGTCATCGGTTACTTCAGTAAAGTTTTATCTAAAGCTGAAAGAAATTATTGTGTAACCAGGAAGGAGCTTTTTGCTGTGGTGAAAACATTGGAACATTTCCACAAATACCTTTATGGTCGACAGTTTCATCTTCGATCAGACCATGCAGCATTGAAGTGGTTGCTCCAGTTCAAAAATATAGAAGGCCAGCTTGCCAGATGGATAGAAAGACTGCAGGAGTATGATTTTTCAATCGAACATCGCCCAGGTCGTATCCATAATAATGCAGATGCACTCTCCAGAAGACCGTGTCCTGAAGATTGTCGGCACTGCTTGAAATTGGAGGACAAAGAAGGAATAATTCCTATCAAAAGAACACGTGTCACAAACAACCAGTGGCAACCCGAAGTTATAAGCCAAGAGCAACGCCAAGAGGAAGACATAAGGGATATAATCTCTTGGAAGGAATAAGGACAACGACCAATTTGAGCCGAAATATCGAACAAAAGCGCGATTTTCAAAAGCTACTGGGCACAATGGGACTCTCTAAAGTTAGAGAATGGAATTCTGAAAAGAGAATGGGAGTCACCTGATGGCAGCGAAATTAAGGAACAGTTAGTCCTTCCAAAAGTAAGAATTGCCGAAGTTTTGGAAGAAATACATGGTGGTACGTCAGGTGGACATTTGGGCATCAATAAAACATTAGCAAAAGTCCGAGAAAGGTTTTATTGGGTGAAATGTAGAACCGATGTAGAGAATTGGTGTGCCAGGTGTATTACCTGCAAGGCAGTGTCTGGACCTGCGAAAAAGACTCGAGGAAGACTACATCTGTATAACGTCGGTGCACCCTTCGAGAGGATTGCCATTGACATAGCCGGCCCGTTTCCAGAAACCGATCGCGGAAATAAGTACATCATGGTGGTAACCGATTACTTCACTAAATGGCCAGAAGGTTACGCGTTGCCTAATCAGGAAGCAACAACTGTCGCCACTGCCCTCATAGAGAATTGGATAACAAGATTTGGGGTGCCAACGGAGCTTCATTCCGACCAAGCCGGATGCTTGGCATTTTTAAAACGCACACTATCCCGTTACATCCGCAATCAGACGGCATGGTAGAGCGATTCAACAGAACTCTAGAGAGACATTTAGCAAAAGTGGTCTCCACAAACCAACGCGACTGGGATCAACATTTGCCCATTTTTCTAATGGCATATCGTTCCGCAATACATGAGACTACTAAGCAATCGCCGTATCGAGTTTTGTTTGGAGGAGAAATGCGTTTGCCATGTGACCTGAAGTTTGGACTTCCAGAAGCTAGAAGGTCTAAATTGCACGAATATCTGCAGGACTTCGAGAATCGATTGGCGAGCACTCATCAATATGTGCGACGAAACATCAATCTGGTCACCGACAAAATGAAGACCCGGTATGATAGACGAGCCAATCAAATCGGATTCCAACCAGGGAACCAGGTCTGGCTGTACAACCAAAAGGACTCGTGGACTATGCCCTAAACTACAGGCGCCTTGGGACGGACCTTACGAAGTAATCAAGAGAATTAATGACGTGGTATACAGAATACGGAAGCTACCCCGTGGGAAGATGAAAGTGATCCACATAGACCGTTTGGCTCCATATTCTGCTCGGGACGAACAGAATTAAGAAGGGGGCAGTGTTACATTATGAGAAGCAGACTATATTTTTATATACTGGTAGCGCCACCTGTGCCGCAGACAGGATTCTAATCTATTCTAGACACGCACCAAATTTACTGGAAAAATCTAGCAAGTCTTTCGACGTTATTCTCGAAGAGGGCCGGCTGCTATAAAGAGGAGCCGGAGCGCGGTTTTTAAATCAGTCTTATTTAGGAAGCGATGTGTAGCAAGCGAATTTAATAACGTTTAAGTGTTATTTTGTCAGATAAGTGTACAGCTCGATATTATTGTACTTTTATTGTGTGTAATGATCGTAGACATTAAAGTGTTTTAAAATAAATAAATAACGTTTAAATTTGTGAACCCGAAGTCGTAACAGTATAAACTCTAGGAAGGATTTGAAGTACTTGGGAGCAGTTATAGATACCAAGACTAAAATACATAAGAAGATGTAGACAACAGAATAAAAGCAACGACAAAACTTTTCCATGCTCTAAAATCAGTATCCTCAATTAAGAGGGAAGTATCCAAAAGGACCAAAGTAAAAAAATTTAGAACAATTTTCATTCCTATTCCCATTCAATAATTTATGGAAGTGAATCATGAATCCTAACGAAAAGAACCAAATGAAAAATTACTGCAATTGAAATGAGAATGTTGAGAAAGAAAGAAGGGGTCACCAGACGGCATAGGATAAAAAACGTCGACAACTGTAGCTCGGAGTAAGGCCAAGGGCAGGAAAACGGAGAGTTTTGCAGAACAAAACAATCCTCGGCACCTAATGGTACAGGAGGCTTCGGATAAGTAACTAAGTAATTGAATTGCTTAACTACGATGCCTCCTCTCTATCTCCCTGAAAAATAGTGAAACGCATTTTTAAAAGCGCTCTACTTCCCCATTGTTAACGAACACGTAGTTTCTGTTTCCTCCCACAGATAAAAAGGATTGCACAGCACGCGACCTGTCCAGTTTCCCACAATTCAACAGTCTTGTAACAAATACCTCTGACAAGGTCGAATTTTGTTTTACGTAAACGTGAGAATTAAGCTGCAAAAGTATTCTTTGGTAAATACCTTAGATTGCCTTGCACTTTCAGTATTTAACATTTGTGTATACGGCAGTGTATGCAAAACGACGATTTTGGTTTCGCAATTTTCTCCGAAGTACGAGAAAGCAAGCGACACCAAAGTGGAAGAATCCCGCTGGGAATTCTTCTACGAGATTTATATTGTGGTTAAAGCTGTCTGCTCTGGTTTCAGAGACAAGATTTACGCAGTAATTATTACAGTTGCGGCTATTAGAATCATACCAGATATATGTTAAAATGAATAAGTTGAACGTTTTCACGCTCAAGCAATTTGCGCAAATGGACATGTGCATGCCAATTTGCTCAATTTGCTCAAGTCGTTGCATGAAAACATATTTTTCTTACTTGCACAAGCCAGAAAGTTTGACAAACTGACCGTGAAAATTATTATCAATTCAGTTCTTATTTGTGCAAATTGGCATGCACAAAGCCATTTGCGCATATTTAGGCATATTCTTATACTGCGGCTGATTACGTAAAATTTAGTCAGACAAGGAAGGTATTGTACTATCTGAAATTTTTAAGGTACTTGATAAAAACTATTTTTCTAGATAACGGCAAGCTTTTATTAAAGAAGAAATATTAGAATCACGTATGAACACAATTAAGGAAGAGTAGTGTTGAAAATAAATTTCTTCCTTCATTCTCATCGCAACGTCGTTTTGTATTTAAAAAAATAAATAAAACGAGTGCCAGTCTTTATCAGCGATTTATTTACTCCGGTTCGTTTCCAATAAATAAAGCCCATTTCTGCGTTGATAGGTGGCACGCACGGCGGTGTCGACGGCGCAGATAGCAAAAGGGGCCGGTCAGGTCCGGTCGTTTCGACCAAGGCCGCCCGGGTGCCCACTCGCAAGAATCCGCGAGAACGGCGAACAAAGGGCCCGTGGGTCGGCTGAGACACCCCCTCGCAGCCCCTCATATTGGCAATCGAATGTCGCCTTGTCTCGTGGGACGTTCTACTAAACTGCTTTCTGATTACCGACCGACCATCCATGGTATGCCGCTGTCTCAAATATCAGTGGCGGTGGCGTAATGACCCCGACTCCGGCAATAAATAACAGCGCCCCGATGTTACGTAATTAAGTTGATTTATTTGGGGGAAAACCGGCAAGTGCAAAACTGTGTTCATACGTGTTTGTCTTTTCGCTGCTTTCTCTTTTTTTGGTCCGTAAATATTTACTCGGTTTTCCTAGCCGGACACACTAATTCACTGCGATTTTCTACGGTTAGGCGGACGTTAAATGTTCTCTTGATTTTCCATTTGGAAGTAAAACTACCCCGTGTTTTATTTTTTCATTTATGCGTCACTTGTGGGAAACCAAACAGTTAGGAATATTTTGCGCGTGCGAATCAGTATTAATTTTCTAACGTAACAATTGGTGAAGAAATGGCGAGAGAAGTAATTTTGAAAACTGGGAAATTCTTGTGTAAAAGAGTTTAACCGTAAACGGTTTGCATCTGTGATATCTAGCGGTAAAGCATTGATGACTTCTTGTGGGTAATTTACGCATTTGAATTTCTAATAACCCATAGCATTAAATTCCTTGCCGAGACAACACTTGAAAAGCGAACGGGCATTTGCGATGAATATCTTTTTCAAGTGGCCCTGCTATCCGTATTCAAGTCGTGTCACCCGTCGGTTTTATTTCTGACACGACCGCCATCGACAAAAATACATTTTTCAAGCACTCTTGTCCCACTTCGCCCTTATGAAAGAATAATGTTTCCTAGCCATAAAAAAAGGCAAGCACGTGTGTCTATAGAGATTTTCAAAGAGCGCAATATAAAAGGGGATAAATAAAGGACGATGTAATCTGACGCCGCTGTATGTGGATCGAGGAATTGTACAATAGCCGCCTTGAGATTTTTCTAATGTACACAGCTACCCTTATACCTTTTATTCAAGACATGCGGAAGTGTCTTTTTTTAAGAGCACACTTTAGTTTACCAGAGATTATCGAAATTGGTTCAAAACTTCTTGTAATCTCTGACGACTGATTACTTCTACCAATTTTGTGTATCTGAAGTGAAAGCAAGTTTTATTCTACGAGGACGAATTTTTATTTTATCTACTTACCCAGGGGAAAACCACGTATCACATTAATAACGCTTTATTTTTCTAGGTAACTTCCTTCCATATTTATATACTTATTCCATCTTTTTTTCAATTATCCCATACCGTCAGAAAAAAAATCCTTCAGCAACTATGCAAAATATCATTCAACAGCTTCTTTAAGTGCTTCATCAGATGCAAAACGCTTTCCCCTGAGGTGCTTTTTTCAGGAGCTAAGTCAAAACCAACGCGGCCAAATTTTCTTCAGAAATTTCTCTTCCGACTAGTTTTTGTTCAGGTGTAAGTAATCTGGGAATCCACCGCATGCAAAATTTTCAGGATATACAGACTTCATTGGCAATAACGGAGACCTTTATACGCCCATCTTGCAGTTGTTGGTGAATTCGAATTTTTTTTTAATAAGATTAAATTCATACTTAAATTTTAGGAAATCGCTTTTAATTACAGTAACTTAAAGTAAGGTTTAAATAGCGATTTATTTAATTCAAATCAATTAGCAAGCTTCTGTTTGTAAATTCTAATGTCTTCCTGAAATTGTTAATTTATGAATGCTGGCAATATTTCGATACAAAATATAATTAAAATAAAATTTATGCAACAGTAATTCCGCTTTTCATCGCTTTAGGTTTAAGGACGACATAAATAACCACACTGGCGCGAAGGTTGTCCTTTTTTCGGAAATGCGCAAGGTAACGAATTAGATGCGCTTTTAAGGACATTGGCGATCGAAGAACAACGTTTAAATTTAAATAATATTTGATATTTAATAAAACTGAATAGCAGCATTAGAAAAGCTGTCTTAATATAATCTGTGAATCAGACTTTTATTAGTAGTCCAAGTAGTTTCATTTTGGAAAGTTTTGCCAGAATCTTCAACTTAACGTGCCCTAACAATACGAACTTCTGCGGAAAGGAAACAGACGCAGCTATTTTTATTACTTGAGGGTTTTGATTCGTTTTCCGACAAATTCCAAGGTGGTCTTTCCAGAGTTAAGGATGTGTGAAAGAAAATATTTTCTATTGCTACCAACATCCATAAATCTTGTCCATACACATCTAATCAAAAATTAATTAATTGTATAGGTGCATTCACATAGGACATGGTTACAAAAAATGTTTCACTTCAATCTATAAATGTGACAGAATGTAATTGTAATCTTAACGATTTTGATGTTTTTACTGACTCGCTTTTTTTATAAACACGTTCACCGGCATTAAAAATACAGATGTGGACTTTTTTATGATGCGTACGTGTACAACATATATGCAAATGATGCTTTATCAGTCGTCGTCGTTAAACATGTGACACCTCAACAGAATATTCGAGTGGTTGTAAAAATACAACTCAAATAATGAGCACGTTTAAACAGAAAAACCAATTTTATTTGCACAAACAGTTTATGTAAATTAATTACTTATTATTTCGAACGAAATGGTTTCCTGGTCTAATATGTATCTTCAAGTTAGGGTAGGCTCTTGTCTAATGAAAATTTGTATGTATTTTAAAACGCGTCGTTTGTGTTTTACTTCCTTTGTTGTTTGTGTTTTACTTCGTTTGTTGTGTTCTCTGGTCTATATCAACGTCTACAGTTTTTGATACGGTATCATCTGCTTCGTATTACCATAACGGCGGTCCATGAAATCAGGCGTGGTCCGGCTGTTGAGAAACCGGCGAGATCACTCTCTCTTTTTGCCCCCCTGAGGTCCCCCCGATACCTCTTGCTCTTTGGCAGCACAGCACGGTCAGTCTACCGGCCGAACCCTGGTACGCTTGCTCGCATCTCCAACTTAAATCATTCACGAGCACTCAACTCGCGTACAGTTAAGTTGGTTACCTGTTCTTCGACGTCTCTGCGCTCTCGAAACGTCGACGATGTAGGCAGAAATTTTTCACGAAAACGTACGCGCGTGCAAGTGTTTGTTCGCGTAAGTGCTTCGTCGTCTTCTTGAATGCTGTGAAAAGTGACGGGATGGATCTGCAAATGGTGTCGTTGTTTTGTAGTGGCGCTTTAACACGCTGAGTGTATGTGTTTTCGCTTGCCGCAAGTTTTTGGTGTTCAGCAAAAAGTTATTTTTCATTCTTCTTGCACAAGTCGAATTTTCATTCTGATCGCATCCGATGGCCACGTGCACAACTAAACAACAAAATATATGGCGAAGCACTTCAAGAGAATGTTAGAAAAGTCTTTTGTATGAATAGTTTTTGCACAAAAACCTAAACTAATTTTTTTTATTATACAAAATAATAGTGGGCTTTCATGTTTATGTTGATCCATAATCGTTGAGGCAATTAAATTTTTAAAAAATATTAATGAGTGTCCCTGTAATTTATACTTTTAAACGGCAAACCCGTTTGCTGTTTGAATTAGGCGCTTTAATTTGTTTGAATGATGTTTCCTGGATCATCATTTCCTCAATTAAAAAAAAAGTTTGATTATTGGAAAAAAACATTTCAGCGTTGGAGATTTAAACGCCAGACTAGAGCACGAAATTTTTTATTTTAAAACGTGCCCCGTAATATTGAAAAGCGTACGGAAACGAACAACCGCGAACTACCGATTTTCAATGTAGGAAACTAGAACAGTTCTTAGGAAATGCTGGAAACGGAAATTACGCAAAGGTAGCCAGATCACCGGTAATCGATCAAATCCCGCGCTTCAGGCTTGCCAATCCTTAATCCTTCTTGCTACTGGTTCTAAGCGATTTCATAACTTTTACAATTCCATTCATTAACCTAACTGCGAATAAAACAAGGAAGAGAAACGTAACTTTTAATTTTTTTGATCCGGTTTTAATTTCACGTTTCTTTTCCAACTATTTTCTTCTTTTTTTAATTCTGGACTTTGCTTTGGCGCGCACCTCAATCGCCTACTTACTGAAATGCTTCGGTAATATATATATATATATATATTCTTAAAAGTGATTTTCTATCTTCCTCTTCGTTCTTAAAGCGGCGAACGAAACGCATTCATCGCTCGCGACTTCCTTTCATGAATACAAATTAACAGAGCATATTCGTTCGAATCCTGTGTATGAGTCCCCACGTATTCTGATAATAAGGGGGCTCCCGCGCGAATATATTTGCGGGGGAATTCGAAGGAGCTCGGTTAATTGCGTGCGTGCAGGTGCGCCCTTAAATTTTCCTCCGGGAATTTCTTTGAAATGGACTTGCTGCTACGAGGATGAAATAGATCTTGAGACATGAGTGAAGAAATCGCTTAATGAAAAATAAAATCGAAAAGTATCTCAATTTATAACAGGAATATGGATTTTATCATCCGAGCTGTCTGATAGAATGTATGACGAAATTATTTAAAGCTTAATCCTGCCTAAGCAAGATCAATGCGCCTCTTACGTAACAGGTAGTATTAATGCCATTAAAACTGAACGCAAGCGTGACGTAACTTGCCATAGGAGCGGGCAGGTTAGCCGGCAAATAAGGCGACGGATTAACATCGCAAGAGTTAGTGAACCCGGCTCGCGGCGTAAAAATTAAGGATACAAGTTTGCAGCAGCGGTCCCTCGACTGTAAGCCTAGACACACGCGTAGAATTGTTCGTAGACTTGGTGGAAAAATCAAACTACAAACATCAAGTTCCTGACATAAGCCCATTTTAGTGTAGAAAGGATTAATTCAAATGAAATAAGAAGGCGATTTTATTCTACACAAATTTTTGTAAATTTAAATCCCAACCAGTTTCAGTTAGAAACAGCCATCCATCATCAGGAGAAAAATGCCTGCGTATTTAATCGTATAAGACTCTTTATAATTTTCATCGTCTTTTATGTTGAACATGTATGGGAGCTACAGTTTTGAACCAAATTTTGGTGAAAAACCAGGCAAGTCGTTTGAGGTTATTTTATTAAAAATCCGCAGCCACGACTATGAATTTGTCTGTACTCTAAGAAGTTATTTTCGGAGTCTTCGGGATTAGTAACTCCAGGATTTTATTTATCCTTTTTTCGTGTTTGTGGTGCGCTCAAGCGACTCTATATTTCCAGAGCAAACGCTACACGATACTAAATCTGCTCGAATGACTTTATTTTAAATTATTCTTAGTCGAGCTCGAGTGCTCTCGACTAATAATAGCCCGTTTAGAACAACGTCTGCAGTGTTATTGGGGACGTATCTGATGGAAACTGTTTTCTGTGCGGATTACTCTGGGTTCTTTTGATCGCAATTGGCATCGTGTTTTTACCGAAACTTTAGTTATTTATTTCTGTGCAAAGTTTACTTTTCTATCTAGTTTTTTTTTTTTTTTTTTTCATGAAAGATTCTTTAAGAATTCTGTTTTTATCTATTGCATTTTATGAAGTAATTTCAAGTCGTGAAACTCTTGTTTATAATTTAAGCTCTATTTGTAATTATTGGAAAAATATGTTGTTTTTGCTCTTATGCAAACAAAGCTTGTGGTAATCCGTAGGGAATTTTTTTGTAGTTTTACATAAGCCGGTTAACATTGGAATTCTCGGTAATGTCAAGGTCCTCTCTCTACCTGAATGTAAAGCATCCTGTCGGTGAAATATTATTGGCAAGCCGAAATTTTAAAAGCGTACTCAAACCTGCTTCCTCAAGATCAACACATCGTCGGTTCTAAGAATCATAATAGTAAATAACATAAACATTAATATTTTTAAGAAAGTTATTATAAAAACTGTAAAATATTCTCCATAATAAAAAAACAGAAATTCGCACCTTTCTTTCGATGGGTAATCGAACACCACAAGCTTGCGGTGAACGCTCGTCATCGCCTTCAGAATTCATTCCTGGTGTTTACAGGATCAGTGTGAGTTAAGCTCTTAACATAAAAAGATGTAGCCCGAAGAGGCACAGTTAAATAAATCAAGGACTCAGTGAATGATAAATTAATAAATGTGCGCCTGATTAGAATTTAAAGCATTTCCCAGAAACGCTCTTCTTACTTCTCTCAAGGATAACGACGGACTCATGTGATTTGCGAAGAAACAGGACAGGTTTTTCAGGAAGACGTATTCCAGTGATATTCAAAGTTTGCAAGCACAGTGAATAAGTTTGAATATATGTGCAATGGTAATTTTATTTTAGTTTCTTCTTGTGTTGGAAATAATTGACATGGATGGAATAAGTAATAAACACGTGGACGGAAAAAAAAAGAAACAGCTCATGTACCTAACTAGTTTAAAATATTTTAAAAATATTAGTGGCTCTGTATTTATGTTTGTAAGAAATTTTGGAGCTTCTTTCTGGTCTTCATATTCAGGTACATTCAGTTTACAAAAATAATTTATTTTTACGTTTCTTACTCCATTGTAGCAAGCTAACAAAGCAAACTTGATTTTCCTATTGAGGCCAACGTCTTCTTAAAGATGAAAATCAAATTTCCATCACAAAAGCGACCTTGCAAACGCTGAATTTATTTATTTGTTTACCTGCTACATAAAGTTCGCTTTTTCTATACGCAAACTGCGTAATGCTGATGTTTGTGTTCACGACATGTCTACAAACAAGACGAACTCCTCGATTAATCCCTCCATCCATGTAAATTGAATTATTTTATGGTGAATATAATCTGTGCGCACTTCCAAGGCTGTTGCCATTAGCATAACACATGTCAGGTGATACAATTATCTCTGTATTTGCAGCATAATTTACTTGTTTGTTTGGTAGCAGCAGTCACATCTCGCCGATCAAGTTTTTTGCCGTGTTTTAAGCTCGAGTTTGTTGTTAATTGATTTATTGTTTACAAGACCGTCGTATTAAATCGACTTTGTACACTAAGCTGCTTAACACTACCCCATTTCTTGTAAAAGATTTGGTTCAATTTCTATAATGTACCTAAAATTTAGAACAAACAATTTTTTGGGTTTGGAAATAGATCATGTTCTATTTTTTCAGATAATGTTTGATTCCGTTTAAGTTTTGCTATACTTTTTGCACAATTTAAATTGAACCAAATCAAGAAATTGAGCCTTAAAGGTTTTAGACAACCCTATTTCTTTCTTAATATCATGCACGCTACCTGTTCTTTCAAGCTTTTGAATAAGATAGCGTGGAAGCATTTATGGAAACATGCACATTTGGAAACTTCGCGTTAAATTTCTGTATTGCGTAGATGTAAGACGCTTCTCCAGTCCAGGGTTAACATTATTTCAGCAATTATTAAATTTACCACAGTTCAATTACTCTGTTTAGTAACTAATTGACATTTGCGACAAACGATATCTTGATTTTATTGAAGCTACCAAACAAATTGTTCGCTTTAAATTTTTAGAATTTTCTCCTTTATTTTACTTAATAAAAACAATATCTGGATTTTGTTTAGAAAATTAATAATTTTCGAACAAGCAAAAACTTTTATAAACAATAACATTTTTATCAAAAGTTGAAAATAAAAAGTTTTTCCTCTTTTTCAGTCCATCTGGGGACACACTGTATATGCAGTTCATTAACACAATCAGTTTATAAACATTTTCTGTATCATTTTCTAGTAAAAAGAAAACCGAGATATCTTGTAAATCATAAGATTTTATTGAGTATTTTGTAAGTACGTAGCTGACCTTCCTACTTGACAATGTACTTTTGGAAAATGGATTTAATGAACGCGCGCATACCTGGTGGGTTTGTTATTATTTATTTTCGAGTTTAACGTAAGCAAGCACACTTACATTGTACGAGAGCGTAAAAATATTGATATTTATGTCCGCCCGAAGCCACTCCATTTATATTCATTAAAGGACTCCATCTCTCCGCCTTCCATTAGGTCGGAGCGCTGGAAAGAGACGGGGGACTCCTTCGGACCATATGTTCGATAGCTCGCTCGTATTTATTCTAACGGCAATGACATTCTTATTCTTGTGAGGGATTGATTTTATAATGGCGTTCGGTTTTACGTGACGGTTCATCGCATCGGAACGTGGTTTATTTACTTACTTTTTCCCCGCGTGTTAAAAGCATTTTTACTCACAATCAGAGCGATAGTTTTGGTTAATGGGTTGAATCACGAAATAAAAGGGACCACAAAGGAAGCACTTCTTTAAGTGATTATACTTTGTATAATAGGATTTGTTTAGATTAAAACTGCGTATATACCGACTGTTTCACTGAATTTGCAAAACGATAGAGATAGTAAATGAAACCGTTCGCTTGAACACTGTCACGTCTACTTCGCCGTATGTTCTGGACACAAGATTCATATAAAAATCAAAGGATTTAAAACAAAATACAAAATACGTTTTCAAGTTGAAATGAAACATACGGTATGTATAATCATTCCTGTGTAAATCAGCCATTAGTCCCACTTGATTTTCCGATCAATTAGTAAGTGCGCAGTTCTATCGTGTCCAAAAAGTTAATTGTCCGGAATGAACCCTTTGTGTGGCCCACATAGACCCGCCTATTCTTAGCGTCCGTTAAAACCGAGAGTGATCTGGTTTTTCTTTTTTCGTAAGGCCGCTCCTGCCTTCCACAAAGCAGAATACAAACGACCGGCATGTAGGTGAACTGGTTGCCGTTGCATGCGTGGGCTGGACGTTGGTTGCTGAAAAATGTTTCGTGTGTTACCTTATGCTAATCAGCTTTAAAATGCCTCGCTGACTTCCTGAACCGTATCACACATGTCAGGATATTTAACTTCGCGAAAATTTATATCAACTAAAAAATATTGGAGTATTTCTTTGATTTCCTTATAATTAGTCTGGGAAGGAGCTTTCAAAAGTAATTCCAGATAAATGAAGTTTAAAAGTCAGCAGCATTGCGCTGTTTGCTCGCGTGTTGTTATTATTATCAGGCAAAATTTCCAGAAATAGAATACGTGCGCAATTTGGAGCCCTGATTGCCAAGCAGCAGTGCGGCAGAACTATGCAATTTCGACCGCAGATCGATGGTGATTTATCCTCATTAATTCGCGTGCTCGCCACCGCGGAATATGGGGACGCTGTAACGTTCTATCCAGTTCGACGTTTTAATTTAGATTGCTCGTGAAACCCGAAAAATTTCCGGTTTCACTTAAACTCGGTTTCAACATTTTGATAGGTCCAATTAAACAGTTCTGTTAGTCAAACAGATTTCGAAAAGTAGCTCAAAAATTAAATATTAATTTATATAATATTTTAATACCAGACATGCTGAAATAAATTCAAGTAGTTTGTCCTACACAGAGAAAAAACAATGGTGTTTGTTAACATAATTGTAGACTTTGTGTCTACAAATTGTGCCTGAAATGAAGACAAGAATAATAATTGTGAAACGTTTACATGCGATTGTAGAGTAATATTTGTGGTAAAATAATACATTTTATTGAAGAAATTGTTTAACACGTTTATTAATGAACGTGTAATCCTAAAGTATGTAAATTAAATTTATAAAATACACTGTAAACGTGTTGTACATTATATGTCGATTTGAATATGATTGATTTGATTGAACGACGGCGAATCGTTAAGTCTTAGTGCGTATATTCAGTGTCCGTATCAAAGAATTTGTGATTCAGAAGTGTATGTTGCGCATTTTATGGTTAATTTAAAACAAGCTTACCTTTCCTTGAATGCAGACGAGCGGATATGGTATCTGTGCCGGTTGGTCTAATTTACAATAGCTCACGCGGCGCCCTCACTGATTCAATTTCCGAACTTCGCGCTGCCGCTTACAGTTTTCCAACAAACGTTCGGTCCATAATGACATTATTAAATCAATTATTCTAATTATTACAATTCTGAGCTTAAATCTTACGTATTTACATTTCAATAATTCTCAATACTTTACTTATAATATACATGTAATTTAAAATCGCCTGTTTCTATAAATATTTACACAAACTTAATATATCTGATACACTTGAATTTTAATAATTATGCAAACAAATCCTGTAAAACATAAATAATACATTACTCTAAATTTTTCTTTACTATTTACAAATTTATTTCTTTATAAAAAATTTAAAAAAATCTTTCGTTCAACTTATAAACACCGCATATCCTCAGAATACAAATTTAAATGTTCCATTGCTCTTGGAAATGATGGTGATTCGTACCCCACTTTCAACCTATACAAACAGTTTGAATTAAAACGTTAACTGTTGACACATTCAATAGTAACTTTTTCTAGCGGGTTAGTAATTTCGATATTTTCAAAATATAGAAAACGTTTTCACGCAATATTGGTATATTTTTCCTTCCATTGTAGAATTTTTTACAATAAACTATACAAATTTTCTCTTCACACCTGTAGGAATTTATTGTAGTACAAAAGTCAAATGGTTGTTTACTTCTTTTCTCCAAAATTAAGTAATAATTTTACTACAAACGTATGTAAACATTTATCAAGCAGAGGAGGAAATAAATCTGAATTTTTTGAAAAAATCTCTACAATTGTGTTAAGCATATCTACAACTCCTTTTTACATATAATTGTAGAAAATTTCACTTTATCATTTCTCTCTGTGTATAAGAAGTAATACAGAAATAAACCTAGCTGAGACTGACTTGTATGTGCCCAAAGGATACGACGATAAATCGGGGAAAATACTTAAAATGAAATGACTAGAATTTACAAGTGTTCTGACAAGAAATGGTTAAAAGTAAACTTATTGTTCCAATTTATTTCCAGACTTTGCGAAAAAGCAAAGTTGGCAATTTTCAAATAAAACTAAAGGAAGGAATTTTAATATAATTGTGGTGAACGAAAGACCTACTTTCGCCGGCCTTCATTTCATATAAATGCATGTTGTGATTACAAACAGAAAACTACATATAATGTGGAAGGAAAACTACCAGTTAATTCATAAATGGATGCTAGTGTGATTGGTGAAATCAGATGTAATCGGATGTCCTAGACGTTGTCGTTTATCCTGGAATCCTATAAGTATAACATCTTCAGTTTGAGTCAAGAGAGTGATTCATTGAGCTCAAATATCCGCGAACAGTAACTCGGAAGTTAAACGTAGCTCTGGGCAATAAATTCCTCAAATTGATGCCGGTCAAGTAATATTAGTGTGACGCACGTCCCATGCTCTGCAGTGTTTCTGGTTCGGATCGGTCGGAGGGATGAGGGTGGCGATTCTCCGCAATAACGGGACGCGTCGATAACTCTGCAAACTCGCAACTAAACAGATGGTCTGATGGTTATGATGGCGAAAAATAAAGAGGGGCAGGTGGTCGCCTTGCGGAAAGACGATGGGTAACGGGACAGCCGCTCCTCTAATCGGGCTGCCGTGATTAACAGTTCATTATCGCAAAATGCGAGCGACCCAACTCGCTGGCCAGTCTGCTTCAGATGTAAATCGATTATTAACCTACAGCTGTTGCGGAGGAAAACTATTAGGTACGGAGTTCCGCAACATTAACCCTGTTTTGAAATTTAGACCCTTGAGGGCAGAATGCGCTTCGGAATTTCCTCGTCTGTATTAGAACCAATTATGAAGTTACGAGGACGCTATTAACAAGAGGACATAAATCTTAGACTGTATCGAGTTGGACAACATCAGAGTCGAAATAAGAAATGGTGTAATGAGTTCTGAAATCCGTAAAAAGTAAATCGTCTTTTAAAACCATATCAAGTATGGCGACGGGCCTAATATCTCCATAAACTAGAAGCCATGTGCACCATCAAGATAATGCCGAAGTATTCGAAAGAGAAATTGAATATCCAATATTAAATGCAGATGCCATTCGGAATACGTGATTTCGAACTCATCCATTACGGAATAAGAGAAATCCATCACATTCGACAGACCTCGCGCCAGACTTTAACCTGACATGCTGTTATTTATAATCGGGGTTCATCCATCAAGCCGGTTGGAAAACGCGAAAAATGATGACGGCCGCGTGCGGATATGCTCCACGTCTACGCTTATCGACAAGGCGCACCACGCTATTCTCGTTATTTATTTATTTTTCACGGGATGCGACGCGAGGAAAACGAGAAAAGTCGAAACATGAAAATCGCAATTTACATAATTGAGAGTGAACTTTAATAGCCTGTGCTTGCGAGTTGAGTTAACTTACGTTTATACAATATTGCACGCCTAGTGAACATGTGTTAAGGAAGTCTTAAAGTCTACGACGATGCACATAGGAATGTATGCTGTTAATTCTTTCATAATAAACCACGCGTTTGCAGGAGTAACGATAACTCTATAGCTTCTCACACTGTGACCTTTGACATTAGGTAACAGTTGTCTATCTTGTTACGACAATTTTTTTGAAACTTCCCATGTAATTTCTCCCCATTTAAATCGTCGAATTCAGTGCGAATTCTCTACAGTCAGTGAATGAAGGTCCAGCTAATAATAAATAAGTTGTTTTTCTTTAACTTCTCCTCTGTCCAAACAATTCTGTACTGTAGGATAGTTTTTTTTGTCTTAAACATTTTCGACTGATAACAATGTCAGAAAACCGAGTTACAATAAACATTCACTTACCCTTTGGTTAGATCTCTCTTTCCCTGCTTTCTTTCTCTCTTTCACGACCACTGCGGAGCTGAGGGTAAACGTCTTAACATCTGGGCTTCGCTTTCCAATTCGATAAGAATGTCATGCAAAATTACAAATAACCATTTACGAGTATCTACTCAATAATTCAGAACTTTTTACTCACCGGGGCCCTCTCCCGGCCCCGCCCATTCCAGCGGCGAATGGAAGCGGAAGCTCCCTCTTGGGATGCGAACTCACGGAGAAGGTTTCCTCGAATGTCCATCTTCGTACTTCGCATGCATAAGGACGAACCTCATGTGGATATTAGCATACCTTGCCTTCTGAGCGTACGTTCTCAGAATTATTGATGCCACTGGCTTCCACAGTGTTTGCTACACTGGCCACAGCCCAGTCAACACCAAGTCATGACCGTTCGTGGAAAGCATAATGCAATTCACCTGGTCAGGTACACAGCTAGCTGTGTCTCCAGCATTTACTACCCACGCCTCTGCAGTTGGCGGATAAGGTCAAATGTGCAGGTGGAGTAATCCCCCACTCTCTCCGACTATCGGCGAATACAGAGCGATCACGCTTATGATAAAATGCCCAATCTCTTGCCCTATGTCCGAGCCATCAGCGGACACCGCGAGATTGGCGCCTTACTCTCAGAGTATCATCTATCATCAGTGTAGCGTTATGTACAATGTGTTTTGGCTATTGTGTATAGTAAAACACAAGACTCCAAACTCTTGCCTTTTAGTTTTATTGACAGTTCTATTTATATCTTAACAAAACATCTCTAAGCCTACTCAGAATATATATAAACATATATAACTCTAAACATACTAATCCCACATCATCTCCCCCAGCCAATTAGTTCAGCGGTTTTTTGGCTTCTTTTTCTGGTTTCTAATTGAATTCTGGCCTAGCTGTTTGTAGCCATAACGATCGACTGGTTTTCTTTGCCGTTCACTGCGTCGCAATGGTTGCTGAGGAGTTTCAGATGATTTTTGTTTCTCTAAATTTTCAGTTGGTTGATTTTTATTTGGAGAGTCGTCAGAACTAGACGTTGGTGTAAAATGGTCCACATTCTTTTCGTTTTTAAACTTGTCAGATGTGTTTGCCTCTGACATTCGATAACGCAGTTGGTCAGCGTGTTTCCTTTTTGTTTCACCGTTGATTTCTACTGTGTAGGAATGCGTTGCTGTTTTACGTTTTACAATGCCCTCTCTACATCCAGTTGTCCTTTCATTTTGTATCCAGACAGGTGCTCCAGGTAGAAATGATCTTTCAGCTGCTTTTTTATCATGAGCCACCTTTTGCTTTGTAATTTCTTTTTCCATGTGTCGTCTTGATTCTGGTTTTAAACGATCCAATAAATTAGGTAGACGACGTTTCAAAAACATTTCTGCTGGTGATTGCCCAGTAGTTTTCTGCGTTGATATTCTATAAGCCATCAAGACCGATTGTAATCTTTCTTCTAAATTACCTTTTTCCGTCGCTGTCAATCGATGTTTAAGGGTCTGGATAAATCTTTCCGCCAATCCGTTGGTCTTTGGATGATACGGAGTCGTCCTAACATGTGTAATACCTCGTTTCTTGCAAAAATGGCTAAATTCTGCAGATATAAACTGAGGCCCATTATCACTTACAATCTGAACTGGATTTCCAAATCTCGAAAACAATTCCATCAGAACGTTTATTATTTTAGTTGATGTAGCCTTTCTCATGCTTTTCACTTCGGTCCATTTAGAATAAGCATCAATCAAAACAAATAGCATACGATTTTCAATGGGACCAGCCAAATCAATATGAACACGCTCCCATGGAGCATTCGGTACATTCCACGAATATAAAGGCACTTCCATTGGCCAGTTTCGATTTTGTTGGCATGCTGTGCAAGACTTCACAAATTGTTCAATATCTTCGTCAATTTTCGGCTACCACACATAATGATGAGCTAATGAACGAGTTGCTAGGATTCCTAAATGTCCCGTATGAAGCATTTCTAAAATTCGTTGTCGACACGTCACTGGGACCACCACTCGTCCATGCCAAATAATAATTCCATGGCTAACGGATAATTCATGACGTTTATCGTAAAATGTAATCAATTCCTCGGGCAACCGTTTCTTTTCTGGCCATCCAGTCGCCATAAAATTCAAAACTTTCGATAATCTCGAATCCGTTTCAGTTTTCTTTTTTAGTTCCTTACTATCTACAGGTAAGTCCTCTAATTTCTGATGATAAAGATGACGTAAATCACTGGCAATTTTCGATTCTGCTGCTGATCTTTCTGTTTGTGGTAATGGTAATCTGCTTAATGCATCCGCAATGGCAATTTCCTTTGCAGGTCGATATTCGATTTCGTAAGAGTATCCACTCAGCAAAATAGCCCATCGAGCTAGCCGGTTCGCTGCCGTTTTAGGTAGTTCCTTATTTGGTCCAAAAATATATCGCAACGGTTTGTGGTCACTTACCAAGGTAAATTTTCGACCGTAGGTGTATTGATAAAACTTCGTAACTCCGAACACCAAAGCTAAAGCCTCGCTGTCAATAGAAGCATAATTTCTTTCCGACTTTGATAAAGTTCTGGACGCGAAAGCAATCGGCTTCTCAGAATCATCTGGATAACGATGTAATAAAGCTGCTCCTAATCCGTACTCGCATGCGTCGCATATCAAAACCAGTGGTAGTTTCTCGTCGTAATGTGCCAAACACGAATCCTTAGTCAAGAAAGTTTTCACTTTTCGAAGAATTCCATCAAATTCGTCCGTCCATTTCCATGTCACCCCCTTTTCGAAAAGTTGATATAAAGGAGCGCAGATTGGTTGTAAATGAGGTATGAATTTAGCATAAAAGTTTACAAATGATAAAAACGAACGTAGCTGATGAAGGTTCTGAGGTGCTGGCTGATCTCGAATAGCAATAATTTTCTCTTCCGTTGGATGTACACCAAATCTATCAATTTTATGTCCCAAATATGTAATAGATTCCTGCATAAGTTTGCACTTGTCCGGTCGCGTGCTAATGCCAGATTTTTCTAATCGTTCGAATATAGCACGTAAATTCCGAAGATGTTCTTCGTCTGTGTCGCCTGTCACAATAATATCGTCGATGAACCATGCAGTTGAAGGTAGCCCTTGCAAAATTTGGTCCATAACATACTGAAATAACTGAGGAGCCGAAGAAATACCAAAAGGACAACGTTTGTAAGCGTAGAATCCTCTGTGAGTTGCAATAACGAGATAGCGTCTCGACTCCTCGGAGACCGGAAGCTGAAGATAAGCATCTTTTAGATCAATGATTAAAAATTTCTTACCTCCGTTTAGCTTGGTTGCGATTTCTTCAAAAGTGGGCATCAGGTGTTCATCGACGATTATGAACGGATTTATAGTCAGTTTGAAATCGCCACATATCCGGATTTCTCCCGATTTCTTCTCCATATTTACTGTAGGTGATATCCATTCCATAGGTGTAGACGCAGGATCAATTTTCTCTAAAATGTCTGCTTTCTCTAATCTGTCGAGTTCGTCGTCTACTCGTTTTCTCAGGGCAAAAGGTACAGGTCGGGCTTTAAATCGTTTTGGTATCGCTCCCTCTCGCAGTCGAATAACGGCCTTATGCTCCTTGATTAAACCACCTTCGCCCGAAAATAACTTTGGAAATTTTTTTATTAAAATTTTGGCTTCTTCGCTAGCCAAAACTTCTTTTGCAACTACTGTCGATTGTCCTTTCTCGTTTGCGCTAACCGCCATTTTTACTTTTTTTTATCTTGACACCATTCAATTTTACTCCAAAAACACGTGCCCAGTCAAATCCGAATAAAGGCACATCTTCCACTTTTGCTACGACCAATTTCAAAACTCGTAGTTTGCCAAAAGCTTCGACATCTACTGTTGTCTCCCCGAGTAAATCGATAGGTTTTCCTCCGTAGGCCAACAGTGACTTTGTAGGTCGCAACATGGGTTTGCCTAATTTCTTCCAGGTATCGACTCCAACAGTCGATTGCAAAGCTCCTGTGTCGAAATCCATTGTCAGTTTCCGACCATTTATTCTTGTAAGTACAACCGCTTTTTCAGTCAAAACATCTATTTTTCGAATAGATCTGTACACCGACTCTTCGGCATTCTCGTTGCTTTCTGAACTCAAGCTGTCTGATTGTGAATAATCGTTCGATGTCTCGTCGTCATATATTCGCTTCAATTTATTTCTTGGCTTTTTTTTACGTCACGCTGTTTGGCTTTCTTTAAACACATTCTGGAAAAATGACCTTCTAATCCGCACGAATGGCACAGGGCACCAATCGCTGGACATTTCTTTTCGCCTTTATGTTTTTCTCTTCCACATCGTCCGCAACTGCTGGTATTTTCTTGTTTCCAACGTCGGCGGCCCGAATAATCATGACTTCTTCGTCCACTAGTCTTCTTGACTGACGTATCTTCTGTTCGACCCTTCCGACACTCATTTTCCGCTCTTTCAATTGTTTCAGCGAACCGCACCACCTGCTCAAAAGTCAACTCCGCTACTCCTTCACGACCTTCAGGCCACTTTTGCCTGACTTCGATTTCAACTTTGTCGTGATTAATACCAGCTACGAAACGATCCCGTAAAATAAAATCGATGACATTCGCTGCATAACCAGCCACATCCGCCAGCTCCCGCAAAGCATTTTTCAAGGATTCCTTTCCTTTATCGAACTTGTCGAATGAAAATCGTAGCATAGCATTTCGTAATGTATTTGCCTGCGTTGCTTCTAGTGCCATGTTTTCTTTTACACTTACAAAATCAGCATAACTGTCAGATCTCCAAAATCAATTTATTCCCAAACTAATGGAATCATCACCGCTGTCACCAATAAATGTAGCGTTATGTACAATGTGTTTTGGCTATTGTGTATAGTAAAACACAAGACTCCAAACTCTTGCCTTTTAGTTTTATTGACAGTTCTATTTATATCTTAACAAAACATCTCTAAGCCTACTCAGAATATATATAAACATATATAACTCTAAACATACTAATCCCACAATCAGCGAGCCTCAATTCTTGCACAACTCCTTCATCACATGTCATTGCAATTCATTAAAACACTCGCGAGTCCGTCTGCGTAATTAGCGCAACTTTACCAACACGTTTACCACTCAAAATCCGCCCGGAGACCAATTGCCCGCATCTTTTTTTCCTGCCATCCCTGTGACTGAGACGTACCCCGTATCATATTACCAAACCATAAGATAAAATAAACAAACGTGCTCGTGTTTTACGGATACATCGAAAATGCGTAAACTTTCTTAAACTCTAAACTTGATAAATTATACAATGACAACAGTACAGATATTGTTTTGAAGCACATTTGCTTGTGTTTTCAACTCAAAACGAAACATACGGTATTAACAAATGTGACATAAAGGACGCGATTTATTGCTTACGCAACGACCATTAAACATTACGGATGTCGACGTAAATAAATGATCGCGTTCCAGTTTTCTATCTGCTCAAAACGTGTTTCATAATCGTCGGCCGCCCACCTTATAAAAACCCGAAATGAAGTCAATGTCGAAACACGCTTGGCTAAAGTAACGCCTACCCGACACGAACTAGAGCTGGATCTCAATTTATATCAATTCTCTTCTCCTTTAGGTTTCCAACTGTTTTGTTTGCGTCAACTCGTTGATAAACTCTGAATATAAATTTTTTTTGATTTAATTTAACTGCAAAGGCAAGCCAATTTACATAATAATTAACAAAAATCCTAAGGCCGTTTTACACTATCCCATTTTTTGAACAAGATTTGGCTCAATTAAATTGTATCAAAAACTATATGAAAAAATTGAACGTGTTCTATCTCCAAACCACATGTATGTGCAGTCCAAAAATTTCATGTTCCAAATAGGCATCAACAAATCTTTTACAAGAAATAGGATAGTCTAAAACAGCCTTTAGAACAATGGGACTCTTTTTTGTTGGGAATCCACATGATACTACGATCTTAAAAATATGATACTGTAACGTTTTTAAAGGTTCTATTATTTTTTATTTTAATCAAAACACGAAATAGTTAATAATCTAATTTATTTAAAAGTAACACTAATTAACACTAACTTAAACAATAATTTATTTATAATCTAATAAGTAATTTATGTTAACAGCCGAGCGAAAATTTATAACGCGACTTCAATTCTGCACTATCAGCTCTGCATTTATTTCGAAACTGTCTTACGTTCGGCTGCGTGCATTTTTATATATGCCGACTCTTTCTTCGAGAATGGCCTGGAGACGGGCTGTCTGTTCTAGTTTACTCCGCCTACAGAATTCTCCAGTCGTCTAAGGCGCGTCGACTAGGCGGCGATGACGCAACAGACAGGCTGACACCGCAATCGTCACACTGCCCCCTTCTTAAAAACGTTTCGTCTCGGAACGTTCCTCGTGATAGCCTTGAAGGAGAATGTCGAAATCGGCATGCTGGTCCCTCTTTACAACATCCGGTCTGGAAAAAATAGCAGTCTACGGTTTTCCTACTGCCAACAGCTGCCTGTGGGTGGTGACTGCAGACTAGAACTTCTATTCCCGTTCCGTTGAAGATTACTTCTATCATGCTGCGAACGACCCTCCAGTCCAGCCCATCTAGTCCGCAGCCTATCTTGGGAATGGCTAATTTCGCCTCCTTGCCTTCCACCAGCTGTCTCTTCAGGCTCCATAAAGCTCTCCAAATACTGCGATAGTCAGGCTTACCGCTTGATGTCTTTTTGGTGACTAAGTAGTACACGTGTCGTCTTCGTTCCGCCTCCGTGTGGATGATCTGCAGGCTCTTGCCCACCATGGGGTGCTGTCTTAGGAGTTCCTCGACCTGACCAAATTTCTTCCGGAAGACTTGGGCTATCCCCTTGGACATCCTTAGGTCTTCTGCCACACAGTGGGCCAGACTGTACTCTGGTGACACTTGAAAAAGGTCTTGCTGTCTCTCTGTGGTCACTCCGAATCGCGCCTTACTTCCTGTGGCGTGATGAAACATGAAGGTTTCGAAGTTTACGAAGGTTTCGAAGTTTACTTCGGAACCTTGCGTCCGTTGTACTGTCCCTTCATTTTCTTCTCCGTTGTAAGGAGCCATTCGGTTGAAGTGGATAACTTTGGGTTTGCCATGCGGAATCTTCCTGATGCGGTAGATGACATCGTTGATCCGTTTCATCACTTTGTAAGGACCTTCCCAAGATGTCTGCAGTTTTGGCGATAGACCTCGACGTCTTTGAGGATTATAAAGCCAGACCAGCGCTCCAGGTTCGTATCCCCCATTCTGAGCGTTGATGTCATAATGCTCCTTCATTCGGTCGCTGGATGTCTGTATGTTGTGACGAACTCGATTGTGAATGTCGTCCATTTTTCTGCGTAGACCGCTCACGTAGTCTTCGTCGGCAGGGATTTCGCCAGGCCTCACGCCAAATTTCAGATCGCAGGGCAGTCTTGGCTCTCGCCCAAATACCACTTTTGCTGGTGTCTCTCCTGTTGTTTCATGAACGGACTAACGGTATGCCAGTAGAAAAAGGGGAATGTACGTGTCCCAGTCTCTCTGATGATCGGAGACTACCTTGGACAAATGTCGGTTGATGGTTCTGTTGAATCTTTCCACCATTCCGTCTGACTGCGGGTGAAGTGCAGTGGTTCTAGTTTTCCGGACGCCGAGCAGAGTACACACGTTCTTGAATAAAGCCGATTCAAAGTTCCTTCCTTGATCTGAATGCAGCTCCATAGGCGCGCCATACCGACTGATCAATTCTCGGACAAGGACTTCAGCAATAGTTATCGCCTCTTGGTTTGGTAGGGCGTATGCTTCAACCCACTTGCTAAAGTAGTCCATCACCACGACGATGTACTTATTTCCACTATTCGTTTGTGGAAATGGGCCGGCTACATCTATGGCAATTCTTTCGAAAGGACTTCCCACGTTATACTGTTTCATGGGAGCCTTGCCTCGTCTGTGGGGGCCGTTACTAGCTGCGCAGACTACGCACTTCCTACACCAGTCCTTTATGTCTTCCTTGCAGTTCACCCAGTAGAACCGTTCGCGCACCTTTTCCATAGTCTTCTTGATTCCCAGATGCCCTCCCGAAGTTCCATCGTGAAGCTCCCTCAGAACTTCCGGCACCCTATTCTTGGGGATCAGTAACTGTGTCTTCTGTTCCGTGCCTTCCTGGTTCTCGATGGTTCGTTTCAGAAGACCATGATCCAGCACTATGGAGTCCCACTGCGCCCAGTACGATTTCACGGATGGTGCACACGGTGCTATCTCTTCCCAAGTAGGCCTTGCCTCCCTACTTTTCCATTCCAGCACCAATTTCAAATTCTGATCGTTCTCCTGGTCTCGTCGCAATTCTTCACCTTGCCATTTGTCGTCTATCACGGCCGTCCTCGCAGTCATGGCTACTTTCTCCTCCAGACGACTACAGTGCTTACAGTCTTCGGCACAAGGTCTTCTCGACAAAGCATCGGCATTTCTGTGGCTAGTTCCGGCCCGATGCTGGATTTCAAAATCGTATTCCTGAAGTCGTTCGATCCATCGTGCGACTTGTCCTTCAGGATTCTTGAATCGGAGGAGCCATTTTAAAGCGGCATGGTCCGTCCTCAGGAGAAAGTGTCTGCCATATAAGTACTTGTAGAAATGTTCTATGGACTTTACCAGGGCTAGCAATTCCCTTCTAGTGACGCAATAATTTCGTTCCGGCTTTGACAGGACTTTACTGAAGTAGCCAATCACCTTCTCTTGCCCTTCTTGTATCTGGGACAGTACGCCACCGATACCAACATTGCTAGCGTCAGTGTCCACGATGAACTTGCCTTCTGGGAGAGGGTAACTTAGAATAGGAGCACTTATCAATTACTGTTTTAGTTGTTCGAAACTAATTTGGCAATGCTGGTCCCATTCAAACGGACGACCTTCTTCGGTGAGTTTTGTCAACGGCTTAGCGATGTCCGCAAATCCGGGAACATAGCGACGATAGTAAGTGCATAGGCCTAGGAAACTCCTTATCTGGTGTTTATTCTTGGGAGTTGGCCAGTCCTTCACGACCTGAATCTTCACTGGGTCCACGGCGATTCCATTCCCATTAACAATATGGCCTAGATAATTCACTTCCCTCTGGAACAGGTGGCACTTCTTGAGACTAAGCTTTAGTCCAGCTCCGCGAAGCCGCTGGAACACTCCTTCCAAATTCTTCAGATGGTCGTCGAAAGTTTTCCCCGCCACAATTATGTCGTCCAGGTATACCATGCACGTTGTCCAGGACAGACCCTTCAGAACCGTCTCCATCGGCCTCTCGAATGTCGCTGGTGCATTACATAACCCGAACGGCATCACTGTGAATTGCCATAGACCCATACCAAGGGAAAACGCCGTTTTTTCTCGATCTTCGGGCGCTAGTTCCACTTGCCAATAACCACTCTTTAGATCCAAGGTCGAGAAGATCTTTGAACCGGCCAGGGTGTCCAGGGTGTCATCAATCCGTGGCAGAGGATAGCTATCCTTTTTGGTGATGTTGTTGAGCAATCGATAGTCTACGCAGAATCGTGTGGATCCATCCTTCTTCTTCACAAGCAGCACCGGTGACGCCCATGGACTGCTTGATGGCTCAATCACATTGTCTTTTTCCATCTCACGAATAATGCGTTCTGCTTCCTCACGCTTCGCCAATGGTAACCTCCTTGGAGCTTGACGGATGGGCCTTTCTTCCCCGGTCTCTATCTTGTGTTTGATTATGTCGGTTCTTCCCTTAGGTCCATTTTCTACCTCGAACACATCTTGATACTGACAGATCAGGTTCATCGCTTTTGTCTTCTGTTCTGGAGTTAGTTCCAGGGCCGTCGACATGACCATTTCCAGCAACTTCTTCGGGACCTTCGTTTCTTGTTGTACGTTTGTTTCTATTTGGCGGGAGATGGAGGACACCATGGCACCGCTTCCCAAGATCGTACCTTTCTTGATGTTGACAGGGAAACAGTTCACATTCATTAGGCGAACTGGTATTTCCTTCTTTGCTGTCAACAATATTTTTCCAACGAGAACTCCTTTTCCAATCTTCTGATCGTCAGTGTTAGGTTCGACCATAATGACTTGCCCATCTTGGAAAGCGCCGTTCAGGTTTGCGTCGACTATAACCTCGGTTCTGCTAGGCAATACGACATCTTCTGCGAGAACAACTCGAGCGGCCACGTCCTCTCGTTGATGTAGAACCAACTCCTCGTTGTTAACCGCCATCACGCCACGCTTCAGATCCAATTGAAACCCATGAGCACACATGACGTCCATGCCCAGAATCGCTTCGTCCTCTATTTCTGCTATCAGCGCACGATGTTTGATGGGGGTCGATCCAATGGTAATGGTCGCCTCTACTTCACCATGGACAGTCGCTGATGTTCCCGTTGCTGTCCTCAGTCTCCATTTAGTCGGCTCAGTGCGTCTTGATGACTTGATAACGTCGGGCCTCAAGATAGTCTTCGTCGCACCCGTATCCAATAACATGGTGTGAGGGATGTCATCAATGGTGGCATCCACGAAGACACTGCTGGTTAATCGCCGCAGGGCTATTACTTTTGTGGCTTTTGTCTTTGGGGGCCTTTGAATACGGGTCGACGTTTGCCCCTCTGCACCGACCCGGCTTAGTTTCCCTGTGGCTTCCTTCGTGGAGGATCTTGCCTGGCCTTGGGACACCGCCTGCGAACATGTCCCTCTTCTTGGCAGTTCCAACACACCAGCGGATTCTTCCGCCTCAGGACTTGTTCCACAATGCGGCGAATATCCTCCTCTGTGGTATTATCCTTGGGCCGCTCCTCTCCAGCAGATCGCACCTTGACGCTGGCGGGTTCCTCTTCTTGGGAGTCCATGGCAGCTCGTACCTTAACATGTCCTCTCGAGACTCGCTTCGCCGCCTCGTATTCCAAGGCGTAGGCCAATGCGTTCTTGGATGTCTTAGGGTGGGCCATTCTCAATGCCTGCTGGTTGTCCGTGTCACGGATTCCATCTACGAAGGTCTGCATCGTCAAACATTGCATGAATTCATCAGGCGCTGTACGATATGCCAACCGGGCTAGGCGCGCTACATCAGCCTCGAATTCTTGAAGACTCTCTCCGGATTTCTGGCAACGGTTTCTCAGCTGCGCATGGTACACGTCGGTCAGATGCGCCTGGCCATAACGCATCTCCAGCCTGTTCACCAGTTTGTGAAAGTCTTCTTGTTCCTCTGCCGGCATCATTTGTAGCACATCGCTAGCGTCCCCCCTCAAGGCCACAATTAACGAAGTGGCTTTTTCACTGGCCGTCCATCCATTCGCTTTTGCTGCAGCTTCAAACTGTTTGAAGTAGTTAGGCCAAGAAGATTTCCCATCGAACGTCGGTGGTTTTATTTTCAATTTAGAAGTTTCCGCTGGTCCTACCACAGTTTGGGCCTCATTATTTTCTGGCATTCCTGCTGGTGACGGATCCCCGAACATTCGTAACCCTGCCATGATTTGCTCAAGATTCTTAATTTTGTTATCCTGCTGGAATAGTATTTCTTCCACATTTTCCTGCAGATTCCTTGTTTCTTCTGATATTTTTACTACTAATTTATCTTCAAGCCCTTTTGATTGCTCTAGCAATTCATCCTTTAAGTTTCCAGACTGTTCTCGAAGTTTCTCGTCTAAATTTCTAGAGTGTTCCAGAAATTTAGTTTGCAGTTCATCTTTGAAATTTCCGGATTATTCTCGAAACTTCTCGTCTAAGTTTCTAGATTGTTCCAGCAATTTAATTTGCAGCTCGTCTTTGAAATTTCCAGATTGTTCTCGAAGCTTCTGGTCTATATTTCTAGATTGTTCCAGCAATTTAGTTTGCAGTTCGTCTTTGAAATTTCCAGATTGTTCTCGAAACTTCTCGTCTAAACTTCTGGATTGTTCCAGCAATTCATCTTTGAATATCTTACTTAAATCTGCAGGACCGCCCGAGATTTCAAATAGAAAGGTTTCTGGATCCTCCCCTGCTTCTAGTAGCGCTTGGTGTAGTCTCTCTTGCAAAATCGATTTCTTTCCGGAGATTTCCAATTCGCGCTCTTCTAATTCGGCTTTTAATTCGGTCACTTTTAACTCTTTTAACAACACTTTCCTTGAAGCCATTGTTTTTGTTTTTGACACTGATCTTTGTTTAATAATTTGTTTAAATTCAATTTAATTTTAATTGTTTATTTATTTCCACGAACCTCGCACCTGACACCAATGTAACGTTACATTAGGTTCTATTATTTTTTATTTTAATCAAAACACGAAATAGTTAATAATCTAATTTATTTAAAAGTAACACTAATTAACACTAACTTAAACAATAATTTATTTATAATCTAATAAGTAATTTATGTTAACAGCCGAGCGAAAATTTATAACGCGACTTCAATTCTGCACTATCAGCTCTGCATTTATTTCGAAACTGTCTTACGTTCGGCTGCGTGCATTTTTATATATGCCGGCTCTTTCTTCGAGAATGACCTGGAGACGGGCTGTCTGTTCTAGTTTACTCCGCCCACAGAATTCTCCAGTCGTCTAAGGCGCGTCGACTAGGCGGCGATGACGCAACAGACAGGCTGACACCGCAATCGTCACAATACATAAACAGTCGAGCTTACGTTTCGTTTGCGCATAGCGTCATTGGGTGACAAAAATCAAACTTCGTATACGACACTATAACAAAAGAAACAAAATTAATAAATATCCATTTTTATATTTTCATACATTTTATTGTCAGGCCAGTGCTTTAGTTAGATCTCCGATCTAATTAAGACCCAGTTGTAACAAGTGATCAATATCTTTTCTAATCAAGTGACCTATGGAAATAAAATCATGTGTCTTTGATTAGTTCATTATTTCAAATGCCACTTGAATTACATATTTATATTACATTCCTATACAAAACGATAGGAATACAATAAAAATAATTCAAATAGCATTTTAAATAATGAACCAAACAAAGACATAATTTTTTTTCCATAGGTCACTTGATTAGAAAAGATATTGAACACGTGTTACAGTGTCAGTTTAGACGCAAGAGCAAATCTCTAAGCTTCGTAGTATCACTTATCGCTTGACGTTCGGACTTTGATGAGCATTTTGAATATTAATGCCCATTAAACTTGCTCGCGGGAAATTTGACTCACAAATTGGTCGAAACGGAAAGTATGTATAGCCGCGCATAGCTCGTGCAATTAACGTCACTCCTATGAATTATTACGAATGCGCATTGCCGGTTCAAATTCGCCACAAAGAAAACAGGACTGAGCCTAATTACCACATTCTGTGTCAAACCATTCATAAATCTCTTTTGAATTTTGATTTAAACAAAAAAGGATATTCGTGTTGATAAATAAAATAATCGCTTCCTGAATATAGACGTCATCATTTTATTATTTTGCATTTGCGTAATAGACCAAGTGATTCACCTATAATTCCTTAGTATTTATTCATCATCCGCTTCTTTGTTTATTTTCTTTACAATTAACATTACCTGCATGAATTATGTCGAGTATTCCAAACACATATTGCTTATTCTATTTGGAGGCAATGAAATTGGTAATACGAATTCTTGTAACGTTACAAAGCGATTTGCATCGCACGAGTCAGCACCTTGATTGTGTCGATTTTTTAACACTTAATCGAAAAAGGAATACCCAATTTCTAGCGTCGGGTGATTTTAATCAGCGTAAAAGATCAGGAGAAAACCCGTTTAATAATAAGAAGGACGTGAATTCTGCAAGAGTTCTTTTCAAATTCAAAAATCTTGCTTTGCAAAAAAATTTAGTAGCGTAATTTCAACTCGAAAGCCAAAAGAACTTTTAAATTCCACTCACGCACATGAGAAGGTGCACTGCTTATTACGATTATTATTTCCGGTTAGCTCACGACCGATCGCAATTTAAAATATAAGCCGGAAGTCGCCGGGTCAGACGCGGCACGCTTTAATCCAGTTTAACCGGAAGAAACGAGCCAACGATTCAATTACCCGACCCGAATTAAAAGAAAACGGGAATCGGAGCTGGAAGCCCCGTGTAATAACATCCGGCAAGTTGCAAATAATTTTTAATCATGTCCCTGTCCTTATTTATGCGAGCGCGTCCCATAGCCGAGCTTTAATGTGCCATTGTTTCGTGTTCTCGGAGCAGGAAGATTGGCCAACTTTCGCTTTTTAGGTGTTTGTTAACTTCGTCAATCTAAAGGCGTTGTTCCGTACCGGATGTGATGCGTTAGCCAACTTTGCGCGACCTTTACGTGTTGTTATCGGACGTGCTAATCTGCGTTTCCAGTGTTTTGACCCGGCCCTGTAATTAACTTGTTGCATTATTAGCAATCCGAGATGTATTACATGGAAACCCAGTCCATCCATCATGTTCCTGGCAGATAATAACACCATGAAAAATTCGTTTGTATATTTAATTAAAATATTACGTAAATCTGTGTCGTGTCCTTGTAATTTTTCGAGTTCGATTAAAAAGGACAGGAATACAAATAAATAAAATGTATCCTCTTTTCTAGTTGCACCAGCAATAAAGTGTTTTATTATAAATGAGATAAAACTCAGTATACAGTGTGTCCCAGATTGAGTAGGCTACCATGGGTAACTTTCTTATTAGTGAAGATAGAGATTTGGTTAAATGGGCAATATTTTGCAGTTTTATGTGCTGATTCAGATTCCGTTGAGAAAATTTTAAAATTCCGAATAAAAAACTGAAAATCGCTATTTTCTTTAATGTCCAATAACTTCGCAATTATAAAAATATTAAAAAATGTTTCATATAAAAGTTACTATGTTTGATAAAATACAGCTGAAAATACAGTCAAAATAAAATTCAAGATGGCGGCTGTCAAGATATTGATAGCAACTTTCTTATTTTAAATGGACGCCATATTGAATTTTTGTACGATTAAATAGCATTTTTTTTTCTCGTTTCAACCGTGTATCACAACCCATATCTAAATAAAAAATTATTTAAAAAATTTAATATTTTTTTTAAATCAAGTAAGCGGGTTGCCTTTACTTATTACTAATCAAGTAAAGGCAACCCGCTTACTTAATATTTAATATTTTTATAATTGCGAAGTTATTGGACATTAAAGAAAATAGCGATTTTCAGTTTTTCTGCGATAATATCTGAACTATTCGGAATTTTAAAATTTTCTCAACGAAATCTGAATCAGCACATAAAACTGCAAAATATTGCCCATTTAATCAAATCTCTATCTTCACTAATAAGAAAGTTACCCATGGTAGCCTACTCAATCTGGGACACACTGTATAGGAAAGTTTCGTTTCTTTTAAATACTATTCGTTCCTTCAGTATTTATTATTTGTGACTCGTATTCGTTCGATACTCGGTACTAATGATGGAAATTTTCGTTACTTTTAGGTAATCGGTATCGTTACTTGGTACTCGTACTCTTTCGTAACTTCGAACTTATTGTTTACCCGGTAATCGTTCGTTACTTTGGTTATAAGCACACAATTCCCATCATTAGTACCGAATATCGAACGAATACCCAGTACCAAATTACGAATACTGAAGTCACGACTTTACTTAAAGTAACGAAACTTCCCATCACCAGAATTCAACCGATTTATAATCGAAATTATTATAAGAAAAGAGGCGAGTGCGTAGCTGAATTTGTAACTGCGGCGAGCCTTCTATTCTGCTGAAACGTGTAATGTATTTTCTCTGTATCTGTCACTTGTTACATTTAAAAAAAAGACCAGCAGGAGTGCAACATTTCACTATAAGAAAGTAATAAATTTCACCATCCGTTCAGAAACTAGCGTTATGACGAAAACAAATTAATTTACTCAATAAGCTTCTTCACAAAGTAATTGCTGGTGGCTCAAGCAATCAAACATGGAATGTTTAAATGAAGAGACTATTCTTATATCACGTGTTTGTTTCTATGAGTGAAATTGACTGCAATTCTTTATTTTCATAGCTTTTCACTTTGCAAATTGAAGTGGAGTGAAAAGCTAAAGTAATGGCTCAAAAATGAAATATTAAATTTCGGTGGGTCTGACCACTAAAGGAAAGACGCAGTTGTTCGTAGAGTTCAAAAGTATCCTGATTCAGGCGGTGGTCATTTTACGCATTTGCTTTAATTTTTTTAAAGTAAAACGTTTTTCTTGGTTTGGATGTTTTAATTTCAAATTAAGATTAGGTTCGAATAGAAACCTCAAAGTGACTGAAGGAACGTTCGATGAATGAAGTGCACATATGCGTGTTTGGTTGCATCGCCAACTCTAATTTGTTTTTCATTTGATCACTTCTTAGTTAAGACCATTTTAGACAGTATTGCCAAAGTCACCAATTTTCAAACTTTTTATTTTCTTAGAGAAAAAATCGTATCATCTCGATTCGACGCCGACGTTTGATAATAAATTGTAATGAATTTGTTTATGGACTATAGTTTTAAATTTGAAATTCGCGCTGCTCAAATATTTCCGCCCATTTTGGGTTTTTTCTTCGCCACCATCATTTATTTACGAATTTGAAAATCGTCTTCAAATATTCTTCACAGTTTTTGAAATTTTCTTTTTTTTTTGTATTCGTTTTGGTTTGAAATTGATCTATACTGCGAAACGTTAAGTGTTCGTGCGCCATTTAGTGTCCGTTTAAAAGAGTTTGTGATACAATTTTCATCGGACAAGAACCAGCTTTAATTATACCTTTTTTGTTCATATTTTCTGAAATTATTTCTTTTATTTTTTTCTTTTCCTTTTGAAGTTATCGTTAACTATATTTTTCCGAGAGTCAAACCAAATTTTGTACAAGAAATGGGGTAGGTGTAAAAAGCCTTAAAACGTCCTTAAAGACGTGCGTCAAATTTTTAAAATGCGATAAATATGGAAATTTTACATTTATTGAGTTAATTTCTTCCATTGAATAATGAATGTTTAGGATTATATGTCGTTGAGGTTACTAAGAAGGAAACGAAGAGATTTCAGAATTTATTTAAATACCAACGTATTTCGGTCCCAGAAAAAAGACCACCTTCGGGGTGACTAAATATTGCAAATGTACTATCGCAGCCTTAAAGTGTCGCACGATTCAATTTTCCGCTGTAAAAACGGTTTTCTTTAACGGCTTGTCAAAAAATAATCATTTCAAACGTAATGTTAAAATTGTTAGCACCGCTATGGCAAATCACGTGCTTTCTGAAGGATGGTTAGTCGCTACTTTTATTCTGTTATTTCAGATCTAATACTTTACTACCTTGCATTTCTTAAAATATAACCAAACAATCTGAAAACGAAATGACTTTTGGCTTTTAGTGTAAAAATTGAGGAAAAAAGCCTGTTCTACAAAACTGTAATTTAGAGAAATTCTGGCTATTTGATAAAAAATCGTGCGAAATTTTAAGGCCCCAACAGTACATTACAACATAGTCGTCTGTACCTGCCATTAATTGACAAGCTCACACTTCAATCTTAGTTAGCTCATTTAAAATCATCTAAATTGCTTTACTATGCAATAAAGTTTTCAATCTCGTTTTAACTTACCAAAATTCTTCCATTGATTTCGGCTAATTTGCTGATTAGTAAATTTACATAAGAAATATTTTCATATTTATGTATTTTAATATTCTTATTTTATGTTAGCTGACTGAATTAATTCTTCGCGTTGATATGAATTGTGTTGCTAGACAGAATTTCATTTAGAAATTATTAAATTTATATTTAAATGAAATAAAAACAAAAAAGAAATAGAAAGAGAAACCTTCATTCAAGGAGAAGCCCAAACATATATTTTGATTATTAATTTAAAAATCTTTTGTAAAGGCAATAAAAATTCAGAACAAGAAATTGCAGATACGATTTAGAAATAGAACATGTTCTATTTTTCCAGATACTTTTTAATTCAATTTAAATTTTAACATAATTTACATTGTGTAAGAAATTGAACCAAATCTTGTAGGTACAAGAACTTAGGGTAGTGTAAAACGGCCTTAACTATACTGTACACAATCGATTCAATCAAAGCTGTAAAACTTATTCTCTTACATCGTGCAAATAATTTGTAATAAAACTCCTCCGATACATAACTTCATACTTCTCCCGCTGTATTATTAATAAATGTAATGTAGCTGAACGAATAATTTATGTGAGTATAAAATGCTGTTCCTTATTAAACAATTCACGACGGCACCTTTAACGACCTCGCCGTAAATTTGATGTCAATGTGTATATAAATAACGCGCGCCGGCTTTTATTATTAATAAAATTACCTCAGCCGTTGAAAAGTTAAAGGCGATTCATGAGAACTGCTTGGAAACATTTGTGATATGAAGTGGACATTTGAAGTTGGCAAAAACGGTTACGATTACCAAAATTTATATTATTCAAGATCCCGAAGCGAAACATTGATTAATAAAATCGTTGTCGAGAGCTGTTAATTTGGACCAATTTGAAAATCCAAAGCTCTGCCGGAAAAGAAAGTTGTCGTAAACTCGGGATTATCGCGCTGTCTGTCTTCGGGCGTGTATTTTCGTCGCTGTTTTTACAAACGTTTCTCTCTTCGCTCGCTCGTAATAACAACTTATTGCCGCAGCTGTTGATCTTAAAATTGCAGCGGCAGACGAACGAATGCATTCCCAGTCTCATTAAATAATTTACACACACGCGCAGCCTTCGCATGCATAAACAAATCGCAGATGTCGTAAGTGTTGCAAATTCATCGAGATTAACATGTTTCGAATCGATTCACCAAATATTGTTAGCATGTCATTTTAGAAAGATTAATGAAATTCATGTCCTTCGGGCGCTCCAAGGATAACGGCGAAAGTTAAACTCGAATATTGTAAGGAGCTGAAGGCATAAGGTCCTCTACTCTGGTCGATCATAGACTTCGTTGTTTATACAGTTTCAAAATTTAATTTTAAATGAAAAACTTTCTTATGCCTGTTTTAGACGGTCATATTTTTGTATCAAATTTGTTACGAGTGAGAAGTGCCGATTCAACCAATCAACATTCACTGTGGTAGCTTATCCCTCTCACTTTGTCACAAATTTGACAAATTTGAAAAATATGACCGTCTAAAACAGGCATTAGCCTTTAATTAAATTGTCCCGTACGTTTCATGCGTTAATTCTTTCTGTCTTCATTAAAGAAATTGTGTCCATCGCCAATTAATTCGTCCATCCACGCGTGCAATCACGTTTACAACACGCGCGCAATTAACGCATAGAAAAGGAAGGAGCAATTAATAAAGTGGAACTCGCGAGAAAATATTTTCTCTGGTGCTTGCATACGCATGCATGCCCGAAGAACGGTTAATTGGTTGTGGGCACGGAGCGTTGCAATCGCCAATTTGTACTTATTAAGTTGAACACACTTTCACGTGCTTATATGAATCGCTTTAAAGATATGCACGCACGATATGAACGTAGGGATTAATCCATCTATTCTATTCCTTCATGTTCGAAACTATTTCAAAAAGGTTTAGACGTAACACCTGACTCTCATTCAAGCGTTTATTTGATACTTCATGGCAAGTAAAAGCAATTTAACACAGCAAATTCGAAGTAACGGCGATATTCAAAGAGATGTAATTGCACCTTACGCAAACGCAAACGAGTAGATCAATAGTTGCTTAGTTAGCTGCAATAAACGCCACGTCTCTCTCCAGGTATCTCCAGCAGCTGTCGTGTCAGACAGTGCCTTTTACGACCCTAGTAATGAGCCCGAGGACGAGATGACACGGTTGCAGATGAAATGAAACCCATAACTTTCGAGAACCTGCGCCGACTCGTCGGCGGGGGTCGCAAAAAGAAAGAGAAGGAGTCTTCCTTCAAGCGGAGCGATTCGTTCAAAAGGATTTCCATCCGGAAGAGCTACCTCGACCGTGGTAAGAAGAAGCACCTACAGAAACTAGAGGTGGCCACCCAGACTGTGGCAGAGGAAACTTTGGCGGAGGCCCCCGGGTTAATCAAAAAGGTGGACAGTTCAGTGCAGGTGGATAAAACCGACTTGGCGGTAGGCGGCTCTAGTAATAAAGATAAAAGGCAGAAAATCAGCATTAAAGACAAAAACGGCGAGGGTCCGGGACAGAGCGTGATAGCCTACGGACAGTGGTTGAAGGGAATTCGGAAGGATGAAACGTCGGGTGGTTCGATGACGGGAGTTAAAGGTGCTGAGAGGACTGTGATTTATGTACCGGCTTGTGAAGAAGACAACTTGCCCGCTCCCGTTATAAGACAAATGTCGTCTTCGCCGGTGTTGAGAAAGAGATCGCCGATTCCGGCGAGGAAATCCAGCCCGGTCCTTCAACGCAAAGAAAGCAACGATTCTGCCGTTGAGATGTTTCCCTGGGGAAATTCCGGCGACGTCAAGAAATCTCCACTAATTCGCAGGAGATCACGACCTACATCTCCTCCGCTTATGCCCGATTCAGGGGCAGAAGAGTTATGTTCGTTGTCGATAAGTCTGGGGCGCATCTGGATGGATGCGCCTCAGGTGATGGCCCCCAGAAGTTTGGAAATGCCTCGACTGTCTAATCCGGGGATTCCGGCGCATCATTCTCTGGACAGCGCGCTGAAAGAACTACGTGATGACCCTATCGTAATAAACCGCCTTCAAAAGCGGTCAACACCACCCGTCGGCCGCACCCTCTCGTCCACTAGTAACACCACAGCATCAACCGGTCTATTCTCTAGCAAAGACTCGGGCTTTTCGTTTTCTATACCAACAAAGTTGGACGAGAATGCCGTCTCGAAGGGATTCTTCCGGAAAAAAACGAAGCCGAAATTATCGGTGAGCCGCGACGGTTACTTCAAACGAACCAGCGGCACCCTCGTCGAAATCAAAAGGAATTCTGTAAGAAGACGAAGCAGCCGCAAGAAGAAGCTGCGCGGTTCGAGCAGGAAGAAAAACAAATCGAATAAGTACGACATGTACCAAGTCGTGGTGAGCCGCCCTCCCAGATGTTTAAAATCACTGAAGCTAGACCCGATGATTTTCGTTCCGCCGGAAAAACGAAAGGCTTCCTTGAGGAAGAAACCCTCGTTTAAACTGGGGCTGAGGGAAATTAGGAACTGCACCCCGAGAGACGCGGTTTATTTAAACGGAAGTGCGGACGAAGGTCTGTACGAGAGCCTCCCCGGAGACCTGGACGACTTCTCAGATGAGCCGCCCCTTAGCGGTCGTATTTCCCGGATCAGTCTCCGAGACGACGATGATGTCAACCTCGATGATGGCCTTCCGTGTCATGATTACGCTTCCGCTGAAAATTTTAGTGAAAATGACTCTAATGCTTCGTCGTGCGCAAGCCCTTACGTGCCACCCGGAGTTTCGCCCGTTCCGAGGAGACGACCGGTAAGAAGAAAAAAATCCACTTTATCGCATAAGAGGAGCATTACTTACGTCACCAAACCAATCATAAAGAGGACGCCGTCTACTCTTAGAAGACCCGCCAGAAAAAACGGTAAGTTCCAATTTTTATTTGTTCCAATAATACTGAACATGAAAGTTTGTCAATAAATATTTAATTGGTTGTTTATTTATACAAGCGTTTATTTTATACGCTGATAATTATGGATTATCTTGTCGTGGATGGAATAAATAAGTTTAAATTTAAAAATGTTAAGCGTTCGCTCTGTCTCGTTGATTCAGTTGTTATAAATATATGCGGTTATTATTATATAGCTTTTTTTAATTAGATTATTCTTCAATTTTGTTCATTTTTGACAAACGAAAAGAAAACTTTTGGCGAAATTTTTATCCGGAAACGAACTGCTTAAAAATTCACGATGAGACCTACCGGCAAGGCAATAGCTTCCCCGAACAGAGAAAAAAGGTTGAATGCCCTCTGGCAGGTGTGGAACAATTCATAAAATTCTCAGAAGTCAGACAATTTGTGAAGGAGAACATCCAACAATGAGCGCTCGCTGTTGCGATTTAAACAAATTAATTTTTTCAGATTCGCTGAAAGCCCAGTCAATAGGTCGACGACGGAAATCTCGGAATTTCAGCTTGGCTACTTCCCGAATTACCTAGCGCCGAAAATTGAAATTAGCAAATGATAGAAATTTACATTCGCGAATTGTAAGCCAATCGCGGAGAAAAAAAAAACAAATAAAAAGTGTAGATTGATTTAAGCGATCGAAACCGCAAACGTAATTCTATCTTTGGCAGGACGAGTTTTTTTGGCGATTTAAACGAAGGTCATTCTTGTCTGAATATTTTATTCATTTATTAAATTAAAAATCCTCATCTTTTTCTGTATTTCACTAACTAACTGCGAGAGTGTTTTACGCTCGGAAAAAGAAACGTAGCTGCTTTTTTTGCAGTGAATATTTTCCGCTAAACTCTTTGTAAATTAAACACGTGATGAAATTCAATCGATTATTTCGATTTTATTGCATAATTCCTTCTAATTTCTTCAATCATTTAAAGCAAATTTTAAAAAAATATGACGCTTTTCGGTTTTGTGTCGTAATGTTGCATTGAAATCTCCACGGCGCACAGTGGTCAATTTGCATTATCTGGCGCGGCAAAAACCCTAAATATAATTTCATATTTAAAAATTGAAACCTAGGAAAACGTAAACCTACAACCTCTCTAGTATAGTATCCAAAAGAATTCGACTGATCCGCAAGCGTAGAGTCCGTCCCGATAAGGATTATAATCTTATCGATTTAATAAGCGTGCGGTGGTTAACCTACGTTTTGTTCAGTTTTATGTGGTTTTCTTTCAGAAATCTACATGGGTCAGTCAAATGTGTATTCCCTTTTAAAATTTGATGTAACTCTAAATTTGAGTAGTTAAAAAAACATTCGTAATCACAACGAAATTATAGCCGTGTTTGTTGTACATATGTGACAGACTAGAAATGATGTTATTGGCGCGTATTGGTAATAATTACCACTGTATTATCTCAAGTATATATTGCCTTTTCAGTGTACACTGAAATAATGTGCAATAACTTGCAATCTCCAAAGTTATGACCTTTTTTTCAACGTTGTAGCTGGTATCACTAGGTCTGCCATATTTGACTTTTCCTTATGTGACCCTATAAAATTTGTATGTAGATATTCGTAAAAAAATATACATTTTTGTAATTCATTATAAAAAATGGGGGTCTCCATTTAAAAATATTAAAATTATTTTTGTACCCCAACGGTACGCCACTGTACACATATATTAACTAGTGTAAAATATGACAAATTTATAGTAATATTCGACATGTGAGAACATTTTGCAAAAAGAAAATATTTTAGGAAATATTTAAGGTGTTCCAAATTTTTATACACACTGTATACAGTATTTCTTACGTAGTCTGTTTTTACATTCTATGTTTGTAATTACATAGCTACATACCTAGCTGTGTATATTACTTAATAAACTATTCACTTCTGGCATATTATTTTTTGTGTATTATTCAAGGTAACCTGTTGATACCCTAAATCTCAATATGCCGCAAAAGTTTAGAAAAAATACCGAATATTGCATGGTATCTATATTTCTTTATCTATAAAATTGATATGAACAACTCAAAAATATAAAATAATTTTTCCGCGCCAAATAATTAAAATTGACCACTGTGCGGCGCGGCGCGGCGCTTTGAAAAAAAAAAAAAAAAACGCAAATCTTAGAATTTTACGTCGAAATCCAATTCAAATGTATTTGTAATTGATAATTTGTTTTATCATATACAACATTTTGCGTTAATTTAATTCTAATGAATCAATATTAAATGTAGGTAAGTGAATCTATGGTGTAATTCAGAAGTTTGATAACTTCAGAAACCGATAGGATTTCTCAACACAATTTTTTTCATTTCATAACGAGCTAATAACGCAAATTTCTATTTCACGCGTTAAAATTGCCCGTCGTTTTCGATTGACATGACCATCAAAGAATTCTCTTCACCCATTTCTCTCAAAAGAAGAGGAAAGTTAAATTTAATTATGTGATCTGAGCAGTGTCGGACGTGTGTTCGCGTTGATCTTTACACGCTTCGAGGGTGTCGTTGAGGCGAGAAAAATGATATTGCCACGCCAAGTCCTCTCGAAGGTTCTTATTGATTTCACATCAGAGAAAGGGAGAGGGAACAAGGTAAAGAGAGCAAGGCAGTCGCTGTAATGATACGTGCCGGCGGAATGGCATTTATTTTGTAATATTTCGTTCCTTTTCACTATCCTGAACGTTATTGGCAGAACGTTTGCCGACGAAATTACCATCGTTAGCAGCACAGAACAATTGTTAATATGAATTTTACATGCGAAACGAAATTAGTTGCTTTCTGTTTTAGTAATCGAAAAGGTCGCATTTTCAAGTTAAAAGTCGAAGCAAATTTAACGTAGAGTAAAACAAATTTCATTCAGTAACAAGTCCAGAAAAGGGAGAAATCATTAAAGATTCTTCCAATAAATTTGATCACGCCATCTGTTGGGTGCGAAGCATGGCTTACGATGTTTCACATTTTTTATTTGACATGATATGAAATTCTAGTTTGCAATTAAATTTTCATATTAGTTTCAAAAAATATTGTACGAAATTCTTGCGGGAATCATTGTCCCGCACTTATGTATTTCGTAAATAACAGTCTATTTTATTAACTTTTTTCGATTTTAAATCGCATTCTAATAGATATTTTGCTTTAGATAGTGTAGCTATCTTCGTAAGTTTATATTTAGAAAGTGGGAAGCACGTTGAAGGAAGGAAACGTTCCCAACCTTCACAGACAATGATGGTTTTTCCTTCTCATCTTCGAGCCCACACAGCCTTTTGGTTGGTTAGGTAACATTTCGAACGCCTTTCCCACGGATACTCTGCGTAGTGAAAGTTCGCATTTTGTCTTAGCCGCAGGACGTCCGTTGATATAAATTAGCTTTCTTGGGCATAGCAATTACCATTTCACGTGAATGAGGATCAATCTACTTCGTCGTCAATGTAAAGTGCAGCTCAATCCCAAAATTATTTAACGCAGTTGAAAACCAACGAAAATGTGTATCCAGTGAGAATTTTTTAGCGTAGAACATATTAATAATAATAATAATAATAATTAATATGTAATATGTATGTGGGCTTCGTTACTATGGATACCATTCGTACTTGTTTGTCTAGCACTGAAGCTCTTTTTCCTAAATAGTTAAAAATAATCAGTAATCAGTTTTCTGGAAGTTTGAGAACATATCCAAACGGTCATAAAAATTGTTAATTGCCTTAAACTGAATCCTGCTCGATACCAGTTGTAGATTTGTATCCTTTCATTCGTTGAATATGTGTCAAATGTGTGAAAGAAAAATAATGACAATTAATGTTAACCATATCCATGGTTACCACGTACTTTTCGGCCTATGTTCGATTTTAAAAAATTCAATAGCACTTATGTATGTTCTACGTTAAAAAATTCTCAATTTATTTCTTGCTTGTAAGTTAAAAAAAAGTGTAGGTTTTAATTTTTCATTTTTTAGACAACGGGCGATTTATGATGGGGTTTTACGTAGAATATTCGTGAAGCTCGGGAGAGGGCATTAATTCATCGGAGACCTCAGGTTACCGATGAAGGCGAGGAAGGCAACCGAACTTACGCGTCCCAAGAGCGAAAGGGAAATACATATCACGTTTCCGGGTTAAATTTTTAATCCGCTTTCCTGAAGCTATAAATAATACTTCATATTTCATGAGCAAACATGACGTCGCTTTATTTATTATTTAGATTATATGTATGTATGACTTTAAATTATTAAACTGAGCTTTCAGAGATGTAACTGCGGTTTGACAAATTAAATTAAAATGTATCTTTCCACAATATTGCTTTTAAGTTGCAGCATATCCTCGCGTTATACCACCCACCAGTCAAAGATTCCATGAAATGTTTAGTTTTGTACTGAGGATGACAACGTATTTACGTTAAAAATATATTGTCGGAAGAAACATTTTAATTTTAATTGAACTACCTTTAGAGTGTGTTCGTAAACTCTCTTGGGGTCTCCTGAGTAATATTCTTTCTCTCTCATATAAATGTATTTTTCTTTTCATTTTATTCATTCCTAACGTTACCCATCGAAACTTTACAAACCCGTCCCTAGTGTATCATGCTTTGTTTATTTATTACGAGATTAAAGAGAGCGAGTTTCTCCAAGAACATCTGTTAAGCAAATATGTAATTTAATTTAATTATCGTTCAATAGGCACTGTAACAAACAAAAACATGTCGTTCGCATTACTTTTTAAGTTTGCTTAAATTTATTTCAATTATCTTTAATACAGACTTCAAAAATTTTTGTACCAAGAAAAAAATTGAAATCGAAATCACAATAGCTTTGTTCCTACACAGTTCTAAATCAGTTCGGAACTGTACTGCTCATGCGCTCTTACTAAAAATGCTGTGTATTTAGCAAGAGCGCATGAGCAGTACAGTTCCGAACTGATTTAGAACTGTGTAGGAACAAAGCTAATATAACGACTCAGTTCATCTTCTGTCAGACAGAGTGAGGCTTAATCGAAATAATAATAGTAATCAATACCTTTATTGCCAGAATGATCAGAAGATGTCAGCAATAATTATTGTCAGATATAAAATCCAAACGATAATTAATAATTAAGTTGTTTCATTAAAAAAAATTTCAAAAAATAAATTTATAATAAGAATAGCAAATTATTAACGTAATTGTTGCTGTAATTTATGTTTTCATTTAATTATCGTCCAATAGAAGGCGCCACAATCGCCAAGAAGCTGATATTTGAATTGTTTCTTAGGACTGTTTGAATTCACATCAACTGATTCTGAAAAACGAAAGCAAAAAATCGATGTAGCAGTTGATATGATTTTTGACTTTTCATTTAATTTTACTCTCGGACAAAAGAGAGCGGCAACTGTCTTCAATAAATTAATGCTTTAGTTATTCCTTAGACTTGTTTAAATTTATTTCAAAATTTCTCAAATATTAAAGAGGGCGTATAACAAACAAAACTTGACGTTTGCTTGTTTATGAAGTTTGTTTAAACTTTATTCAGTTTTCTTTACGCTCTGTTTTTTTTTAATTTGTCCTTAATAACATAAAGAATATAAAACTCAAGTTAAATAAACTTTAGTTCACCGATTTACCGACAGAGGGCGATTCAATTCAAACAAGTTTATAAACAAGAAAAGCAAATACTTAAGGTGGCACTTTTTTAGTTTAATTTTCATCCGACTGAAGACGCTTCAATTCTATGTGAGGAGAAAAGAATAACATTAAGTTCCAATTGTTTCTGGGGTATATTTGATGCTAATTTGACGTACGAGGGCAGAGCACATCACTAATAAAAAAAAAACTTTAGTTCAAATATTGTCCAATAGAAGGTGCCACAAATTCCACTTACTTTATAGATTTTTACTTCAATTTTCTCCAATATCTAAGAACCTTTCAATTTTGTTAAGAAAATTTTTCTGTGACAAAGCAAATGACACCAACTCCACTTAGTTCAAATTTCATTCAACAGAGGACGCCTTAGTCTTAGGTAAGAAAAAAGATTAATGATCTTTTATTAAAGCACATTGTAGTTTCAATTATTTCTTGCATATATTTGACTGCATGAGAGCATTTCAACATCATATAAATGTTTCTAAAAATAGAAGCAAAAAATTGATACGTCAGCTGTGCTGCGGCGCAATTATTTCACATGTTTGCATTCACTCGCTAACCGTGCGTATATCTTGTTGGTCGTCGAGGTTGCAGTGGAGTTCTCGAGCTACTGTTCTGCTGATGAGGCCCCAATTAGGGCCGAAATAGCTGTACAAAATATGCTCGGGGCCCCATTGCGATCCTGACGACTCGCAACCAACATTTACATGTTTGCGATGACACGTTTTGTCCGCTTCGACTGCCATCTCGTGCGTGTTAGCTTATGAGGCAGCGGTATTGTTGCTATTTGCTTTCACGACACGAGTTATAAGTCGGAAAATAGTTGTGCTGCGGCGCAATTATTTCAAGTCAGCTGCTGTTTACTTTAGTTCAAAATCGTCCAACAGAGGGCACCACATGTCAAAAACTGAAATTTCGTATTTTTTTTTCACTGATTATTTAAATTTGCTTCAGTTTGATTCAATATAATTTACGTTGATTTGATTACATGAAGACGTTTCGACATCGATTTTTCTGAAAATAGAAACAGTAAATTGATAATCTCAGCTGCGACTTACTATAGCTCGAATATCGTCCAACAGAGAGCCCCAAGTTTCCCTTACTTTATAGATTATTTAAATTTGCTTCAATTTTCTTCAATATTTAGTTTAAGTTTCATCCAACAGAGGACGGCTCTATTCTAAGTGAAAAAAAGCATTAATTGTCATTAAAACATTTTGTAGTTTCAATTGTTTCTCGAGTTTAATGTTTTTTCATTTGATCGCATGAGTACACTGCAACATTATGTACTAACAAATAACAGCGAGTTAAATTTTAAACTTTTCTGAGAATTGTTGTTAGAAAAGACAAAGAAAAGTAAAACCAGCAAAATTCAAAAATTAACATTCGAACAACTTCTTTTAGAATCGCATTAAATCATGAATTATAATTAATTTAAAAAACTGTAAGAATGATAAAGCGAAATTAGCAAATAAATCAAAAAATAATTACTTACTATAATTAGTTCATATCCATAGATAGAGATTTTTCACTGTATAAAGTACACAATGCGCAGAAATGAGTTTTCGTCTGACGAATCCATATTCAAAATTTAGGGGAGGTTGGAGTACAGTGTCAAGCAGCTACGCGAAGTCCAGCAAACGTCTCATACTTCACTAAGGGCCGGTTTCTGAAAGACATTTTAATCGGACAATAAAACTAACTGATCATTATACCGAGCCCATTAAACATTAAACCGAATCGGGTTTCTGGAAGCAGTCGCCAATTATTATAAACGTGGCGTCGAATAGCAAGGTGTGGCAAGGTCTGATTTGATCCGGAATTGACAGCTAATCCAATGTCAAACTGATGGCGCCACAATTGTTTCAGTAATTTTTATATTTTTAAGGCTCATTTATTTATTCTCCACAAAGAAAAGTTGGAATATTAAAAATAGAAGAGACACGTAAGTGGTGAACATAATGTTAATAATAATGATAGTTAACATTTACATTACATTTTAATATGTTCTAATAAAACTTTTGACCTATAATGTTATGTGGTAGTTACGTATTTAATCTTACGCATTAATTTTACCAAAATAATCAATTCAATGCTCTGATGAAGCAAATAAATTTTTGCGAGAGCCTTAGCATTGAAAAAGAGGTTTTCAGTTTGCTTCCTGAACGAAAAACCTGATAAAACACAATACGTATTGTCTGTAATTTACATTTATGACAAAAATATTATTTTTTAAAAAATGTAAACACCGAAGGCAACACCGTGGCAACAAATTCAGTCTCCCGCAACAGAATATTGTTCGATAATAATGTCGCCGGCAATAAGTCCCTTCAAAATTAATTAATTGTGGTAAGAGATCATTTTTTGATTTATTTATTTCTAAACTCACGGTCTCCTTTACTACTACTTTACTAGGAAGTTAGCATTTCCTGAATACAGATTTGTTTTATTCGTAAGTATGATTTAAGGAATTAGTTTTTGTTTTATCTCATTTCATTCCACGTGGGCATGTGCAATTGTGCATTTAAAGCTTCTTTAACTTAAGGAATTCACGAACACCGGCCTCAGCCCAGATAAAGTCGCGAGATTAATAATTTATGAAGCCTTCGTAAAACTGTGATGATTTGTGTTTAGTGTCTCGGAAATTATGCACACGAATTCGTTGCGTTTAACTGCACTTGCAGTCTGCAAAAAAAATAAGTTAAATTCTGGCGAGCTCCTCTTGTAATCCCTAAAATAAATCCGGCTGTAAACGAGAGTTTTTGCACGTTGCTCGTCTGAACTTGACTTTTATGAATAATAAAGCGTCTTCCACCTTGCCGCTAATATATTATTCATTCTGCGAGAAAATTACAATGACTGCATTAACATAACATGCATATACATGATCGTGTGGTGGACGACATGTACTGAGGGATGATGCACGCAATTTATCTTCAACTCAAATTCATAATCCATGTTTAACTGAAAACCTGAATAGTAGGCGCTTAGGTTTTGCTAGTAATTTTTTTAATCATGGCGTGTTCTAAATATTGTACCAGTTGTGAAGAGTTCTTGGTTTGTTGTTTCGTTGCCTCATTTCGTTTCTGCGCGATAGAAATAATTATTTTCTCAATCGAAATTGTTTTGCATTCCATTTTGCTCGCACATTTTCACAGCCTTCGCGTATGTTTTCGCGACCTCGATTCAAACAAAACAGCCGCAATAAGCAGAAAAAAGAAGCTCGCCGTCGCCGTTCTAATTCAATTCAATTTAGAATTTTTTTGTATATCGGCGGGTTTTCTCTCTTAATTTATTTTGGAAAAAAATCATGGCAAGAAAATAATCACTTGGTTTTCATATCAAGTGGAAGAAAACAGTTTTTTCATTCGGTGTTAGCAAACAACACATAAAAATAAATAATTCGGGTCGGTGCGACTTAAGTTACCTACTTGCTAACTGATCGATCTCAATCAATATTATTGCAAATGTAGTTAATATTTTAAACCAAGAAATGTTTTAACACGAAATAACTAATCAATGAATATAAATAAATAGGTACAAATAATTCAAACTATGTATTTTTAATCGTATTTTTTTCTAATCTCATCGGTCTTGACTCGAAAAGAACGAAGAACGAGTTGACGGTTGGCTTCTACCACCATCATCAAGTATCGCTCACTAGCACGAAGAACCAAATAAGGCCACGACAAGGAAAAGACAAACGATAATGTCGTAAATTCCTCTGAGAACGTGTCGACCATTTCTCGGTGATGTGCAGTGATCCTAGACGGCCGAGGCCAACCATCGTTTGCTTCGCGGCGTCTTCCTGGTCCGACGCAAAGCGACAAGTGTGCGCCTAACATGCCATCTGCAAATGAACTTGATCGAGTGGGCTTGCGAACAAACGTCCGGATATACAATGTCTGATTAATAGGCTGTAAGGGCGCACAAAAATCGTTCCCCGTTTCGATGAATTTGTGTCGAACAAATTATTTGATATCTCTGTCCTTTTGTCTGGAAACGTTCTTACTTACTTACTCTCTCCAATTTCTTCTATAATACTACATTTTATAAAGATCAGCGCAACCTATGTCGGGGCGGGCAGCATATCGCACTGCAGAACTGCGTTTGCAGCCGTTTTCACACACTTTTTATGAACTATCGCATATAGCTGATGGGCCACATCGGGTCGCAAAGTATACGTATAAAATATATAAAAATGAGATTGCAGAAATCAACACGTATTAAACAAAAATTTTAAAAACGAGTAAATACAGCAATAGCTTAGAAAATGTTTCTAGGTGTCATATGCTGCTTCTTCCTCCTCTTTTTCGTTCTCTTCTACCTCTTTTTAGTTCTCTTCTACCTCTTCTTCTACTATTTTTTCTTCGTTCTTCTTCGTTTTCTGTTTCTTGAGATTCCTTTTCAAGAAATTTTAAAATTTCTGAAGAAAAATCAGTTTGCTTCCTAGTTTTCTGTTTTGCTAAAGAAGTTATCAGTAGATCTACTGAAAAGGTCTTGTAGCATTGTCACGTAAAAATCTATCTTTCGGCCTCAAACAACTGTCAAATTTTTCAAAAATTCTGGTACAGACATTTCGGATTTTTTTCTTTTCGGTTTTGCACAGCCCCTTCATCTTCTTTTATATCATATAAAGGCTCAAACAAAAAGCAACGGCGCGTACCGGCGTTGTATTCTGTTTGAGCGCCAACTGTCACTTCAAATACATGCACTGATAAAGCGGCTTGGAATGTCATTAATCTAATCTAAAAATAGAAATAACTTGTGCCACAAATGGATACATTTCAAGTATTCGTCGTATCGTATGACAAACAGTCATATTTATTGTTTGTCTTCCATAAGTATCAGCTCATAATTACAACCTCACAGCAAAAGTTTTAAATGGTTTTAGTATCTAAAATTGATGTCAAAAAAAGTGTCCACTTTTTTTAAAGACTGACTGTATATACATATTACTACGTTATTCGTTATTGAGAAATTCATTTGTTTATTTTTCAATAATATACATGTTCGTCTATAAACATGAAATCAAATTCTTTTAGATTCAGGGCGTAACCTTTCTCTCTTGTTTTAATTTAATAAAATCTATGAACGCTTTTGAGTCCTTTGCACGTTCTTCCAAAAACACCCATTATATGTATGTATGTACTTTGTTGGGTTTATTTCTTACAATAGAATAAAATGCCTTTTTTATTATTCTTGGGTGCATTCTATTCTTAGGCCCAGTTTTACATTTGTGGAATAAGGACGGAATAACTGTTCGCCGAATATCCTTTAATGTGCCTCCATATCTACGTCATACCTTCGTCACATTATTCTAACAATAATGCTTATCCGTCGATTGTAAAATCGGACCTTAGTTTTGATGCGTTCACATATAAAATTTAGTAGCGTAAATATATACAAGGTGTTATCGAATTGAGTGGAATAATTTAACAGGGTGGTAGCTTGCATCAAGACGATTAAAGAATGTTATATAATATGATGTCCTAAATGTATTCGTTTTCGAGAAAAAAGATATTAAATTTTAAGAATTTACATTAAAATGCAACAAAAAGAATGGAAATTCCTGCATCCAAAGTAATATTCCCATTGGGAAAAACTACTTACAATATTTTTTTATTAAATTTTTACGTCAGTTTCACGAAAATAAATTTGCTTGTTGCTTTAAATTTCGAATAAACGAAAAAATTGACGTCTGACAACACCTCACCAAAATCCGCATATGGCTGAAAGTATTGTATGCTTTTATTTATTCCTTCATAATTCGAAAACATTTATATTTAGGACACCATAATATACAGGATGTTATCAATGAAGGTGGCAATATATAAGGTGCAATTATACCACGTATAAAGGACATCAAAATATTGCGATTTAACCTAATTTATCTATGTCGAAAAGTTTTTATTTTCTGAGATATAATCTCCTAAAGGGACAACCTGGAAATTATATTTTCTTAAATGCTACCGATCACTGTGCACCGACCTTAATTATCCCTAGAAATCAGTATCAGGGTATATCTGTGAAATTTTCTTTTTAAGAACTTAGCAAACTGTTAGTGAATTAGGACACCATATATCTATGTATCATGATTAGGTTTGATATCCCTATGTAAGGAGGAAATGCGTTAATGCAAAGTATATAAATCATCGGGGGCGCAGTGCAAAACGAGGCGCTCACTTCATTTATACTGATTTATATGGGATCACGTCAACAAGTCTGACGGGGATGAAATATAGGTCCGATCAAATTGGCGTTTGCGCCAAATACACACCGAAACCTTCCTGCACTTCCCTTCCTTTGATGCAATTTTCACGGTAAAATAAAACGTTCCCTACAAACTACGTCATTCAACAGATTTTTCTATTATTAAAAAAAAAAACTGAAAAGAAAATACCAGTTGAATAGTAGACTGTATTTAATTGAAAATTCAATTCCACCGGAGTTTTCATCTCTTAATTACAAAATGTGACTCACGTTTCAGATGTATAAGGTTCTTGTAAATTTAATATTAATTAATTTTGCCGGAGATGTTGCAAACTATTATCTACGCCGTCTCCTTATCTTAGACGTCTGAGATGTCTTGACAGCACACTTATAAACTTTAGGGAAAGTGATAAGAAACCGTCTGGGTAAAGTTTGCAGACTTCCGCTCTTGTTTAGCAGATACCATCAAAAATAGATAGACGGTAAAATCTGGATTGCTACTGACGCTGACGTATCCCCGGCGTACTCGCTTTAGCTGTAAGTGAATTTTCATTCGAATTAGTAGCAAATTGATGTAACTCTTCTTATTCTTTTGCGGTCCGTCGCTCTACAAAGACATTTGGCAATGGAGAGGACATTCGTTGTATGTATTCCTAAGCTTATAACCTCCCGCAACGATCGTGATTCTTATTGTGAACCGAGCGGGTAACCAGATACTCCGTTCGTGACGTGCGGGAAAGACGAGGGACCGCCCGGAGAATGCGAATCGCTGTCGCTTCTGAACCAGATATTCAGTGCTATTCTGTAGCGTAGTGGTTTACATTAGCTACTGGCGTCAGTGGTTCAATTCGTATTCAGTCAATACGAATTTAACCACTGACGTCAGTAGCCAATGTAAACCACCACGCTACAGAATAGCACTGATTATCTTTTCGGAATTGCAGACACATAGCGTTTACCATAAACCAATTTTACAGATTTTTAACGTCCGGGTAAAATAAATGCAAATGATACGAATTAGTATTGCCGTATACACATAATCCGGGTTACTTCAAGAGCACAAATATTATCTTTTTTTCATAAATCTAGCCCATAAATTCGGAGAAAAAGAAAATGGATTAAGATGTGCCCTGCTCTTGTAAGGCCATCCAGAAGAATATACACTTTGCTTTCAATGCTACATTTGCCTGCAAATTTCAACTTTCACCAGAAATTTGCTTGGCAACTTAAAGTTGCATGCAATATTTCTAACGACACAGTAAATATTACTTTGTTGTTTATCTCCGAATTCAGCGACGCTTTTATACGAGACACTCCAATGAAACGTAGCCGGGGCCTTACGGAAGACGCGACGTTAATAAAAGCCCTCGGAAATTTTATTGTGCAGTAAGACTTCGAAACCCGGAAAGTCATTGTAATTTAGATTCTTCTTTGTATCGCCCGTAAACATAAATCTCTGTCGTTGCATTCAAAACGTACTGCAGGTGGGCAACTTGCACCGTAAATGAACGAAAATCGTGACATAACGTTACACCGCATCCATCAGCTTATCCTGAAGACAAATACGAGTGAAATCAGCCCATAAAATAAATAGTTAACGGTGCTCCGCCTCGACGATTTCACGCTTCATTTTCGAGGATAGCTGAATTATGAATTATTGAAAACACTGCGTGTTCCATCAACGGGCCTCCTCGCTGAGATAGTATCGCGGAAGAAATTAGTTACGCGAAGCAATTAGTTTGAAGAGCTTTTTTGCGGTTGGTATGTTAACGTTAGCTTCAACATTTTATATTTGTTTTGCCGCCACTTAGTTGCAAACACGACTTGCTGCTTTTCTTAAACAAAAAATACGTTCATGCGGCATGAATATTAATATAGGCGTTGCGCAGATGAGTGGGTAAATAAATATTTTTGTTTAACCATTATGACAGAGATGACCAACTGCTTCACAAAATTTTAATGAAAATAGTTTTTACCTCTGAGTAATCATTACACATAATTGAGAGGCAGACGGTCCCAATATAAATGACATTTTCTAATTATAGTTACGACCACCCTCCCTCGGGAACCTATTAACCTGATTCTTTGTGATACGTTTGAAAACGCGCGCGATATCGTGAAAAATGAAACGCCCTAATTACTTCATGCATTACCGGCCATAAAAACGGAGCGTCGCTTTTATTGCGCCCCGGACGACGGCGACGGCGACGCCGGCCGCCACTATTCAACCGGTGATGGGGCGGTTATGAATGGCGTTAAAAATATTTATTGGCGATCTGATAAGGTGCAGTTGCTGCAAAGCAAGTGGGCCGAGGCTTCGCTTAACGACATAATGAAATGATGGCCCATTAAGCCCGAACTGTAATAACTGTAAATTAAACGAGGCGCAATAAAGAATAATCGCTGATGGCACCGGTGTATAAAACGTTACGCGTGATTGATTTACATTATTTTAACGCAAATGAACGTTATCACAATCGCTGTTCAGCACCTGTTGTCATTTCTGGAACCAAAATTTATTCCCGAAACTTAAGAAAATGTTACTTAACAGTAACTGTTATTATCAATAATAAACAAACTAGTGCTGTCAAAAACCGAAAAAAATTGAAACCGGTTAATCGATTTCTTTAAAAACCGGTTTCGGATATAACCGGTTATCCAAATAATGGTAAAAACTAAGGCTGGGAATCGTATTCGAATAATTCGAATATTCGAATAATTCGAATTTTCTAATTATTCGAATAATTCAAATAATTCGAATTTTTAAATCATTCGAATAATTCAAATAATTCGAATTTTCTAATTATTCGAATAATTCAAATAATTGGAATTTTTTAATTATTCGAATAATTCAAATCATTCGAATTTTCTAATTATTCAGTGAATTGAAAAATTCAAACATTCGAATATTAACTTAATCCGATTTTTCAAATATGTTTTGTAACTACTTTTCTAGTTCCCTTCATTATCGACAAAAAAAGTTAATAGAATCGTATTGCGCCACTCAAAAGAAGGTAACTCTGCAATCTTTGACACAAGAATGTAGACCCTTTTTTACAAAGTCTACGCAGTTACACGTTATAGTATTTTTCACACCATTTATTCGCAAAATATTGTCCAGAAGTGATGTTTGGAAATACTTTAAGTTTAAAATGAAAGTGACAAAATACAATGTAAATTTTGCCCGTACAGGGCAATTTCCATTTCATTATTCGAATACTTATTTAAATATTCGAATTTTTATTCGATTTATTCGAATTATTTCAATTATTCGAATTAATTAGATTTATTCGAATTAATTCGATTTATTCGAATTAATTCGATTTATTCGAATTATTCGAATTAATTCGATTTATTCGAATTATACGAATTATTCGAATATTCGAATTATACGAATTATTCGAATATTCGAATAAAATTTCAATTGAATATTCGAATACCAAATCTAAAAAAAGTCCCAGCCTTAGTAAAAACCGACTATTCGAATATCCAAAAACCGATTATGTGGATAACCGGTTTTCGGTTGTCTTCAAAACCGCGAATATCCAAAACCGGTTAACCGATTATCCAAAAAACCGGTTTCGGTTGCCAGCACTAATTTATACACGTCTATGACGAGACGCTTTGTGAAAAGGAAGCTTTACTCTCATTAAAATTAAACGTGTTCGACATAGGTTTTAGCCGCATTGAATTTTGCTAAACCTGCATAATCTCAACTGCTGGGTGCGAGACGACATATTTAGAAAATGCAGAAAATATCTAGGTACTGCAAGTATTGTAATTATAGAATTCGCTAGGATTAAATACGCAAATACGTTATAATAAAAGCAATTAACTAAATAAATACGTAACTATGTACATGTACTTTTTTCCTAATAGGTACTAGATCATTAAATAAAAAAAACTCATTCTGATGTCTGGTTGTTCGAATTTGCAGTTATTGAGATCTCTGAATATCCGTTATCCGAATAACCGGTTAACCGATTATCCAAAAAACCTGTTTTGGTTGTCAGCACTAAAACAAACTGATGTAAAAAAGTCCTCGAACTATAATTACGTTGCTAATGGTGGAGTGTTTGTATTGTTTCAGAAAAAAAAAATCGCGGAAATAAGAGGTCTAATCAAAAAATATTGTATGCGCCTGCCAGTCGTGTGGTTGACAGGCACTGTTTAGCATAAAATTGCACGAGTAATCTCCATTTTGCAAATTGTTGAAACATCATCTGGCTCTCGTGTTACAGCTATTTTTTTGCTTTCCGCGATGTTGTGATGAGTTTCACTGAAGAACAACGTGTTAACATTAAGTTTTATGTAAAGTTGGGAAAATCATTCACTAAAATTTTTCACATAGCTACGTCATCTGATTAACCTCGCACAATTTTTCATTATTTTTCTGCGACACTGGATTTTTATGAGGTAATTTTACCATTATTAGTTTATTGAAATTATTACTACCTAAAATATCTAATGAGAATTTGAAGGGTTTAATACATTTTGAGGAATGTTTACTAAATTTGAGTATTACATTCCGAGTATTGCGACAAGTGATTGACCTCAACTCTCATAAAATCAAAAGTGGAACTTAACTATTTTATTTAACAATACAATTACAGTTAATAATGAATATGAAATCCATTCTTATTAATAACTTCAAATATTCTATTTGGCGGTGAACGATAGAAGCGAATCTAATAACCTTCGTAAATCGTACGTGCCAACCAGACCCATAGATTTTCAATAATATTTAAGTCTGGAGAAACGCTGGGCCAGTCCAAAACCTGAATATTTTCTTCCCTAAACCATTCTTGCATAATCCCTGATGTATCGCCATTGGCGCGAGATCTTGTTGAAATTTGAAATATCCATTCTTCATTTTCCATAATATCTATAATTAGTGGTTTTGCTATATTAAGAAGTGTTGTCTGTACTTCTGGGCGGTTTGTCTGCCTTGTAAAATCTCTAAATGCACTGGTTCATTAGAAGAGATGCCTCCTCATATCATTACACCTCCTTATCTATTATGGAGGCGAACTAAATATTTTTTTCTTTTCGTAAATCGTGAAAATAGTAAGAAAAACCATCTGGGCCATCTAAACAATAGTATATTATTTTACAAGTTTCACAAGGAGGCTTTTTGTAACACGCCTCGCTCGTCGTACCCCAACGGAACGAGTGTTACAATGCCTCTTGTGAAACGTGTAAAATATACTATTTTTTCTACTTTGCGTCACTTATTGAACAAAAATATGAAAAATACTGTCAAAAATTGGATCTCCTTAGTATATGGAGAATTTTAGTTGTAATGCGTGGCAACACTGACAAACCCTTCGTTTTAAACAAAAATCACATTGACAAGTTATTAATTTTTCTTATCCAGCTTCATTGTGAGTGTTTTGTTAAATAACAAATAAATAATGAATTATTTTGTAAAATCTATTAAATATTGCTGTGATATTACCCAAATTCATAAAAGTTCCATACATACCACACTATCAAAGAAAGGAAATCCAATAAAAATTTCTTTAATTCATATTAAATTATTTAATACAAAAAATAAAATTAGAGAAACAGAAATTAGCACTCCCTACACCTTCGGGTAGAAAGGGAAATGATTATATATATATATATATATATATATATACACTTCGCCGCAAAATTAGAGGATAATTAGTAAAATACTAAAAATGTTTGGTCAACATGGCATTATCGCTTTTAAAATCTTAAAATAAGTTATTTCAGACTTTGTAATGCAAACAAAACAAAATTGAATTCAATAACTTTTATACCAACTCTAACATTTCATCATAAACAAGAAATAGTAAAAACGAAAAATTAAACTTAAAATCAAAACAACGATTAATAGCGGGTGTGTCCACCCCTTGCTGCTATGCAAGCTGTAATTCTTCTGGGCATGCTCTCTATTAAGGCGGTAATCTCCTCTTGGCCGATTACTGCCCAAACCTCTTGCAAATTATTGGAGAGCGCATCTAATGTTTGCGGAGGATTTTCAAGACCCCTAATCTTTCTCCCGATATTGTCCCAAAGATGCTCTATGGGATTAAGATCAGGGCTACGTGGTGGCCATTCAAGAACATTGATATTGGCGGCAACGAGTTCCTGCCGTACAACATTGGCAATGTGCGACCGAGCGTTGTCTTGCATAAAAATAAATTCTGGTCCATGTAGAGCACCAAACGGTTCTACAACAGGGATTATGATTTCATCCCTGTATCGTACACCAGTCAGTGAACCATTTATTCTTAAAAGATTGGTGCGATCAGCAAGGCTTATTCCACCCCACACCATAACGGATCCACCACCATATGGCTCGACTTCTCGTATGGCACACTGCGTAAATCGTTCACCTCGGGCTCTCCAGACTCTAGCACGTCGATCATTTGTCGAAAGGCAGAATCTGGATTCATCGGTGAACAAAACGTGCCTCCAGTCTTCAATCTGCCACTCAGCATGCCTACGAGCAAATACTAAGCGGTTTCTCCTGTGGGCTGCTGTTAAAACTGGTCCAGTAGCTGGTCGGTACGGCTTCAATGCAGCATCTTTAAGCCTCCTTCGAATGGTATTCGTACTGACTGCTGTACCAGTGGCAAGCAGGAGGTCGTTTTTTAGCGCTCTAGCAGTAGAAAACCGTCGCCTTTTTGCACTTATTCTGATTAAGCGATCTTCTGCAATTGTGGTTTTCTTTTTTCTGCCTTGGCCTCGTCGCCTTTGATAGCTACCAGTTTCGCGGTACCTATGCAAAGCTCTGCTGACCACAGATTGACCCACCCCTAATCGTCGGCCAACTTCTTGCTAAGTGTAGCCTTCTTCCATCAGGGTCACCAATTTGACGACCTCAGTTTCAGATAAGTGGCGTTTTTGTCTATTTCTGTTCATGACAACGTGATGACAACCACATCTAATGACTTTTTCAAGCTTTTTGACGTTTTTTGTTTAAAAAAAAAATTTTATATTTGACTTTTTGATTAAATTTTTTATTCTTTAAATACTTTTGCGTTGGAATATCGAGAATATATGTAAAATCATATTTTAATTGTAATATAAGTTGATTTATTTTGAAATATTCAATTTATTTACTACAACATTAAATATCCTCTAATTTTGCGGCGAAGTTTATATATAAATTATTTAATACACCATATCTATACATACATCATAAACAAAGTATCTGAAAATAAAATCGTTATTAAAAACCAAATTCAAAGAAAGTAAACAATTAAACTTACCAAAGCTAGATAAAAGTAAATTCCGTTAAAAACAAATCAAGAAGTTTTTATCCAAATCATGTAATGAAAAACAACGAGGTGTTCCGGCGTACGAACGAAAGGTTCATGAATAACTTGACCGACGACATCACCTTGGGCATTGCATCCGATGCTCACCTCAAGTTGTGGACGGACGGCGCATGCAGCTGAGGACGACAGATGTCAGGGACTGACGGCGTGCGGATGAAGACGGCAGAAAGAGGGGACATCGCAATATTAAAAACTTTGGACCAACACCTGAAATTATAAATATTAGTTTAGGATGTCAAAATTATTCATGGGTGTAATTTTGGGATATTCTGTTTAGGAAAAGTTTATATTATATAAAGATTAGATAAATATTGAATACGTACTTACAAATTGTTAATATATTAAGAAAAGACTGTATTATTACAAAATTTACACGACATTCTAAATTGACATTGATTAACGTCAGAATTAAAATTTGAAGTTTAATAAAACGAGATGAAACTAAAATCCGATTTGAAAAAGCTCGACATGTTGCCATAAAAACGTTAACATGGAAAATAAATATTTATACGAGCTGTAATTAAGGCAAAAAATAATATGTTCATTACCAAACTTCTCAATATAAACCATCAAAAACATTAATTCTCTCTGATTTTCATAATTCAATTTAAACTTTACGTTCAAGTCATTCGGTAAATCATTATTCATTCACTTTAATTTATCTATCACGTTACAATCAGTTTTCTCGTTAATTTTTATAATTTTAACGTTAATAGTTTGATTTTTTTTACAATTTACATCTTTCATAAATAAATTCTTTAAAAAAATTTTTGAATTTTATTTGATATATTAATAAGGAACGAGTTTGAAAAGCAGGAAATGCCACGACTTTCTTAACTGTAAGAACTCACGATCTAAATAAAGCCTCACAAATAAAAAGAAGAATCCTATTGAAAGATAAATAAAAAGGAAAAAGAAAGAAGTAATTAAATAAGAAATTAAAAGGATTCATTACTACATAATAAATTGGCTTCACCAAGGCAAAGCCTATATCATTACAATATGTTCAATTAAAAATTGGCTAAAATTTCGCCAAAAACAGTTTCACAATGAGCTTCATTGTGAAACTGTTTTTGGTGTCACAATGAATTCATTGTGAACGCAAAGTAGAAAAAACCTTTTTTCGTCAGTAAACATGACTTTTTTCGTTCTCACACTTACAGAACTACCAACAGCGTAGTTTATTTTCCTTGCTGTAAGCGTGGAATTAGAAGCTTCGCGTAGAATGTTGCGGGTGAAAACGTAGCGTAGTTTTCCCATAATTTTCCATAATATTTACCCAATTGTTTAGAACGGAAGAACTTCTATTAATTTTTCCTGCAATGTCCCTGTTAGAGTAACTTTCTTCTTTTAAAATCTTAATTTTTCCAATTTCTTCAGCAGTTAGTTTTTTCCAGCACCCATTTTTACAATTTGACTAGATATTAAGTTCAATAATGAAAATGACGTTTGTTCGTAATAGTAACTTGATTTCACTCTCAAAATTAAAAAATATATATGTATAAGTGAAGTCAACCATTTGTCGCACTTATATCAGTCTTTTTATGAAAAATATTTATAATGAAGGTTTATAACGCATTATAGTATTCAATAACATTTTTTGTAGTTTTACTCCACCTATTTTCAAAACCAAGAACCATCCTTATTAAAAAAGCTAACAAAAAGTGTATAATCTGCTAGAGGTTAATCAGTTGTCGCGGAGTGTATGTACATATGTATTGTATAGTGTGTCCACGGAGAAGTGATACAAGGGGAAAAACTTTTTTTATTACTGATTTCTCAAAAAATTTTATTCTTTATAATAATTTTTGCCGTATCTGAAAATTTTTATTCTCATCTTACTTTTCCTGCATGTAGTCATTTAACACTTACATTCACATTCACAAATTTCCAGTTTTGGATTTTGAAAAAATGTCTGTTATTTTTTTAATCGGATCAAGTAGACACAAAAAAAGATCTGACGTATTTGTCATTTCCATTTCATATTAAACTTTCGAATCTTGTTGTGCATTATCAATGATAAAACACTCAAAAAGTGTACCTAATGCCTTGATTTAAAAAATCAAAAGTGTGATTAGAATAAATTCAAGAACAAGCAGGGATTAACTGCTAAACGGCGTTTTGATATCTAAAAATTTCTGGTCATTTATACCTCTTGTATCACCTATCCGTGGACACACTGTATATTATAACCTGCTTACGGGCATGAAGTATTTAGTCGCTCAAGGTGTCATATTTACAAGGTTCACGGATGGCCGGGAATCAATCCAAGGTGATACTCGTACATCAACTGAAGAGGGTCGCGGAACATTTCGTTTGGTTCTTGTCAAGAGATCCTAACGGAAAAACTGAGGATGCGTTGTATTGCGGCGAAATTTATTCCTCGAGTTTTGCCCAAAAAGTAAGATGACGGTTATTCTTCATCCCCCGTATTCGCCTGATTTGACCTCTGCTGATTTTGTCTATTCCCCAGGATCAAGTCCCCCCTGAAAGGTCAAAAATTTGACACTATCGAGGAAAAAAACAAGAATCGCTATATGAACTAAACAGGATTCCGAAAAGCGCGTTTCCTACATGCTTCCAGTAGCAGAAGCGCCGTTGGGAGAAATACATATTGCTATGTTATTTTGATATTTTAAAATTTTCACCCTGTATATAATTAGTTTAGGTTTATTATTTTTGAAATTGTAATTTAAGTAAAATGTTAAATAACTGTACTTTACTTTAGTGTGTTCCAGAACACTGGTGAAATTTTTAATTTACACAAATAACTAAAACACTTTTCTGTCCGATTTAGAAAATGTCAATTGACATACTTGACGTTACGCTTTCGCCAACAACAAAAAGCTGGTTCAACCAGAGATTCCACGATACTCCAGGATTATCAGGAACATTGGAACGACAATCTCACACGACATGAGTCGAGTTCCAAGACATCCAAGGATGAAGTGCTGTCCGCCGAAGTCGAAACTCCTGGACGAGCCGATCATGTCATCGTGAAAGACGTTTCAAGATTATCTAAGACGTTTCAACATTATCCAGGCGTAGCAAGTTCATCCAACACGCTAGAAGAGGAAATCCGTAGCAAACCTCGAGCCTACTTCTACAAGAAGAATGGAGGAAGACGTCGTATTCTTGTAAAACTCAAGAACCAAGACAGAATCCGTCTTTCGAAGTTAGATGCAGTTTGACTGGGCCTCTTCAGGATGCAACTTCATTTTTGCAACCTACAAAACAAGATAGTTATTATTTGTGTACGAGAATTTTGATTTGTTTACAATTTAAGAATTTTTAATTTTTCTTATATTTAAGGTTACAGAGTTTTTTGTATCTTAAAAAGTATATAAAGTATATAAAAGTGAACATTCATACTCTGCACTTAGCATTGAACAGTTTAGTATTAACAATTAACAGTTTGTAATCAATCTTGAGCTCCTTCAGAGCAACATTTTGTAATCGAAAGTAGTGACCAGAACATGAGCAGGTAACCACGAAGAAAGAGGAATTTGAGCCCTCTTTGTCATTCCTGCAAACAATATTAAAAAGTATATTCCATTTATTAATATGGTTAATTAAAAATGCTTGTTCAAAACAATTTGTATATACTTACCAACGTGTAAGCATATTTCAAACATAGAGTACTCTTGATAAAGGAGACTATAATCGCATTTTTAATTAAAATTTGATTAAAATTCCCATGTACCTACGACGCACGGTCCGTAAACTATAACGGTTACCTCATGCCGGGAGTGTTGGACGAGGGACGGGTGGAATGCGGGGTAGCGTTTGTGACTTCAGCCATAGACCGGTCAATGCTTGCTTGTTGAAGTTAAATGCAGTTTTGATCAGTTGTCAAAATTTGGAAAGGAAAATGACACTAAAATAATACCGGTTGAAGTACTTGATATGCAGATTAATCGCTAGTTGCACCAAACTCTTAAGCTGAGCATAAATTTAAGCGGTGTTAACAATGTGACATTTCAAATACTCAACATTATGTAAGTTGTGCTTTGTTCCTACACAGTTCCTGACTACACAGTTCGAAACTGTCAAATATGTATATTCGTCCGTCGAATTAATTATCGTTTTCAAGAGCTGCGTTAAATGTTAAACATTGATCGGCGCATGCTTTTGACAGTTTCGGACTAGTTAGATGCTGGCCTAGTATTGTGACGCTTAAAGTTAAATTGAGCTTAAATATTTGATGCAATTGACCGTAGCGGACCTTATTTTACTTTAATTGATAAAAGTTAAATACATAATATCAATTGTAATTTAAAAATTCAATTTAGTACGAATTTTCTAATGGTTAAACAATATGTCCAAGTGACGTTTTACCGCATTCACTCTCCTGACTGAAATTTACCAGTTACCAGGCAACCTACGAGTAAGGCCTAGCGATGACGTTGTTTGTAGCTATATGTTATATGACGCAACCGTTATAGTTTACGGACCGTGCCTACGGCGAAGTGGATGACAACTCAATTTGTGCCAAACATAAATTGATGTGCATTTACACTAAACCTCTAAATGTACTAACCATTACATTGAACCAATTTTACTTATGTACTTATGCGTATTTGAAAGTGTTAATAAACAACAAATTTATTATCAATAAATAATTTGTATGTCAATCTTTAAAATCGATTTTTACTTACCTACATACACTTCACGTAGCGTGACAAAAATAACCGACATTTTAAAATCACCACCATTAGGACAAATACACTTCAGAACCCAGTTCAAACAAATTTGTTTTGCAAAACAATTTGGTACCCTGAGATATTATATCAATAAACAATTTAATAATGAAAAGAGTCTTATGTTTAATTTTATGCGTGACTTTGTCATTTGAGTTAATTAATTTCTAATCCAAAAATTTAATAAACAAATTTCATTTAACTCGCAAAAACATCGCAATATGTGGCTAGGCAGGGGACTACTTTGAAGGAGATAATCTTAAATAAATAGTAACTTTTGATTGGACCTCGTATATTGCATGTATATAGAATGCTTCAAACTATTTGAAACTCAAAATCGATTGTAAAACTCTTAAGTGTTACGTATCATAATCTATTTATGACCATCATGGCAAGTTAAATATTTTATGAGTTTCAAATACATTGAAATGTTCTATATACTAACTCACACTCTAACCCAATTGTGATAGGACTTCCACATTTAATAATTATGCCCAGGGAATTAAATTACGCAGCAAACTTGCATAAATATTTATGGAACGTTGGAAATTCAACCATGTTCGAACAGAGAACACCGATCTTTGAATTTACGATTGTAATATTGAGATATTTTTTGCACATAGGCGAATCCCGCCATAGTCGAAGGACACACAAATTTTTAATGTTCGTCACAGCACCGCTTGGTTATTGTTATTTCGGTTTGATTTATTTGACCACTTCAATAATTTAATGTAAATTGTTTTAAAATCTTATTTTTTTTACAAATTATAGTTTCTTTAAACAAAATTCAAAATGGGCGAGGTCGATTATGCCTGGGGTTAATTAATTTTATCTCTTATCATATTAACAAATTTATGTTACTATTTGATATTTATTACTGTGATTTTTTCTTCATTTTGTTATGAATCATGAATGCATTGGATTTTCAATCGTGTTTCGAATCAGTAACGCGGGAAATTCAATAACCGACGGAAAATGGAACTAAAGAGTTCTGTGCTGAGTTCGCTCCGGTCGATTTAGCTTCGTCGTAAATAGGCGCGAATAATTATGGCCGCCAGCCTGAAATAAACAAGGAATCTTTGCCGTTAATGCCGGCATTACCGTACGTACTCCGATAGGTGCTCCCTTATTATTGAATTTGCATTGCAAATTGTTCTCCGCAAGTTTTAACTTTGGATACAACGGCCGTAATTACTTCGACAGCCAGAATTAGTGCGATACGCTAAGGGGGCGTCAGAATTGTTTCGAACGTATTCTGGCTAACGCATGCGGTACGGTTCTAGCCATTTTCTCCTCGTCTGGGATACTCTTGTCGTAACTAGAGTAATGCGAGCATGTTCACAAAATCAATACGTTTTCAACTGCAGTAATGGTAAGCCCGACCACCAAACAGAGATATTTTATACTGAGATAAAATATGCGTTCCCGAATCCAAAAGGCGAATCCCGTTTTGTTAACGACTTTAGGCGTGTAAATGTTTAGTTTCAGATTACATGGGGTAGGTTGAAAAAATATTATCTTAGGCTCTTCATTCCGAAAGTGAGGCGAAGTCTATTTCACTCGGGTCTGTAAAAATAATTCGGATCCGCCTTTGCCATAGACTTTTCGTGTTTTCTCTTTCGCCTGCAGTAAAAAAGAAGAGCCTTTTTTCACCAGACGCCCTTGAGCTTCTGAGCTTTTCTTTGCAGAGCGAAAGTAAGAAAGTGATTCGTCATCACCGAAAGTACGCTTTTGACTTTCATTTTTGAAGTCATGAAAGGAATTTTAATTTTGACGTTAAGGAAGTGTTGAGCATAAAAATTTTAGCAAAAGAACAGTTACTGAAGCGCATTGACGTACGGTAAAGGAAGGCATCGTGACTTCGTGGAAGCGACGTGTCAGCGATGATGTAGAGAAAACTAGCGATAATGGCCGCCGGCGATTGCGGCAATTCCTCATTGGAAAAATACATTACAGATCAGAGGTGAAGAGACCACGACGCATAAAGATCTAAACACGATATAGCTGGCCGCTCCTCTTGCCAACGTAACCGGCTGTATTAAAGACGTTGATGATAAAGATAAATCATTAAAAGCTTCTAGACCTCACAGACCGACATCTAGCTGAGGCAGGACGAACTTTGGCGCGTGGATATCATCAAAATCAGAAGTGAACCGGTGAAAGTACGTGGGTATTTTTGCTCGTTGCGTAAGGTCGTTGTTGTTGCTAGCGTGACGCGCTTACGCTTTAAGTAAAGTTCTTACTGAATACTTTATTTATAGCTGTAAACCACTACGCGGAAGCAGTCAATGAAAATGTATTATTGCGTGGATCTGAAAATTTGCATTTCTAGCAGTTCTTACTGAATATATCTCTATTGATTTGCTTGAAATCAATGCCAAAGACATTGCAATGCCTCTTAGTATTTTTGATGATGTTCACAGGCTACAAATTATCAGCGAGTTCCACTCGAAACGGAATTGGTTTTCAGGTATAATCACGATATTAATTAAGGGCCCCGTGCGGTCATTATTGTAATAGTGCAACATTTCTCGGAAATAATTGACTGCAACGCTTCCCGTACCACACTTAATAACACTGAGGCAATTATTGTTCCTCAGCTTCGATCGAGGTATTTGTACTCTACCTGTAATACATCGAGTAAACTCGACGGCGAATTTATCTTCAACGTTAACTTATTCTCCACCGTGCACTTTTTGATCGCCTTATCTTCAAAGTGATTTGTCTACTGTGTTCCGAGATAAACGGCTTTCGTTTATGTACTAAGTCGCACACTTCAGTTTATGTAATTTTCGCTACTGTCAAGTTCGCTTCTATCACATTCATAAATACCTTCCCAATAATCTGTTAAAAACGGCGGGCTAGAAAAGGAAACGGGAAAAGTTCCCCCGGAGTTTTCCGGACAACGAAGACGCCGTTATTAAGTTTGAGTTCCGCTCGCTCCAGCGGCGTTTATTTTGCGTCAGCCCTAACTTACTGCCGAGTTACGGGCTTGTTGATCTTCCACTTCGTTGTTGACAACAGGAAGCTGTCAAGATCTGGAAATTCGCTCGCGAAACTCGTAATTTATTAATCATGCATCTGGCCGAACAGGAAGAGACAAGATACTGCCATTTTAATTAGACTCTGCGTCCAGTTTTGATTGATTTATTTGAAAATTCTGTAAAAGGAATACTCATCCCTGACGAACTTTTTAAAACAAAATTGTCGAATCTTCGAATTTTGTAAAAGAAATTATGTTGGAGGTGCCCGGACTCTTACACCAAATTTCTATTTTGCGTTGCGAGAGAAAACTCTTTAACAACATAGCACTTGTTATGCGCTAGTTTATTTGTTTATCTGTAACTGGGTTACACGGTTCCCACGAAATAACAATAATTTTTCACTTTTCAAGACAAAACTGCCGTTTTACGTAAGAAGTCTCGGTTGCGCATTCGAGCGTAACATGTGCTTTGACACCGTTAAAGTATCGCTTAGATCCAAGACCTGCCCAAGCCATTCTACAGAAGATATAAGTAAAGGTCGATACATTCCGGACGGGCATGGGCGACCTGTGATTTATGAATTTTGTTACTGGTATATTGCAATGTTATTTTATGTTTAATCCAAACGTGTATTTTATTAGAATTAACGTGTGCACTCGATTGCCGCATCTTCGCAAAAAATCATATACTTTTTAAGACTGTCAGAAAAGTTCCGAGGCCAGGATATAATGATTACTGATTTACTTTTTTTGTGAATAGTAATCGAAAATATAAAAGGTAAATTTTTTTTGTCGGTCTTTTTCAATGAGTTCGTCGAATTTAGTATAATATGAAGCTACCCAAGAAATACTCAATTTGAACTTAATAATACCCGTTTTCCCACTAGTACGATCAAGTACGCTTGTGAGACAGACACTAATAAGAATAATTTTGCAACCGGTAACAATAGTAGAGTGTATTTTCAGACGATCAGGAATGTCACTCCATAGTTTTGATCATTTCTGATTATGTGAAAAAGTTTCGATGGTGAATACGTCATTTATATAATTTATTACTGTGCATTTAATTCCTGCCAATAAATAGGATATCGATTTCTTTAATTGCGATACACTGAAATAAATTGCAATTAACAACCTTCACAAGGATGGTGAAATTATAGTTCTGTGGTAATTAGGGTGACTTTATCAGTCAATTGAAATTTTGAAATTTCAAACGGAACATGTGAGATTTGCTATAAAGAAAACTATTGTGGCAGTAATAAATCCTCAAATAATATAATACGCTGGTGAGAATAACATTAATGTCGCCATTGCTTTTTTTACGACGCTATTAAAGTTGTAGGTGTGAAATTGGTCGTGTTGACTTGCATGGTGCTTACTTGGTGCTAACCGGAAAGGCGTTAAGCGATTTTGTTGCTGGCGCCTTTGCCTGTATAAGAGCCTTCGTTGTCTGCTCATCCTCAACATAAGTAGTGAACGTAAAATAACGTCTCTTTGTATTCATCCCCTTGATGCTAGAACTTGGTAAGTCGAATTTTAGGTGTTTTGAGTTATCTACATAATACGTGTCTAGTTTTTAATCTTTTACTGATGTAACTATATTATTAAAGTTGAAGAAATTATAGACAAGAAACGATAAAAGTTGCAACGCAGGGGAAGCATGGAGAACCTTCAAAAATATCCTAATAAATGCGAAAATAAATAAAAATAATAAGCAAATGGCCTGGTGGAACGACCGCGTGCAGCATGAAGTTAAAATAAAGAAAGGAAAATGGAAAATATATCGACACGAAAGAAATAATGGCACTTCTCAAATACAAGATGCGGAGAGAAAAGTTCAAAGAGATAGTATTAGAAGCAAAAAGGGTAGTATGGCAGGATTTCGGAAGTACAGTAGAAACAGATCAAAAGTTCTTCTACAAAACGTAGAAAAATCTAATATCTAAGAGTAAGAAAGAAGCAATTAAGGATGAAGATGGAGTAGTTTCAACATCTGAGAAAGTATTAATACATACATTACTTTCATAAAATTCGTAACAAATGCGAAAAAAATTTATTATTGACTTTTGCCAAAAAATTGTACTACAGCTGGTTCGTGCATCAATCAAAATAAAAAACAACATAACTCCATCCAATCATTCATTTAAAATATGGCTGAAAATTTGAAAAATAGAAATTGCAAAATTGAAAAATTGCGATAATTCAAAAGTTATTAATCTTTTTCTTCTAAAATCGATACACTCAGATAAAATTAAGTAATTTCAACAACCTGCAGCATCTAAAGTCTAAATGCAATATTTTGCTAAAATTCTGACCAAAAATCAATTTTCCTAGAATTTCATTTTATGTGGTTTTAAAATTAAAATGCTGTTTTAAATCCTTCAAAAACAAATATCATCTCTTTCTTTAATCTGTGTTCACTAAGACACATAATACCACTAATATGAAAATATTACTTTAGATCGGACGCCTTTTACAAAAAAAACAGAAATTTCGCTATAAAAAACACGTCTTTGTTACGTTGCGTTTTTAACAAATAAAAATAAATTGTTTCCGTTTATTTTTTGCACAATAGAAAGGCAAGATATAAATATGCTTTTTCTGTACAAAAAATGTCATTTACAACATATTAAATGCATACTTTTGCTCTTTTGAAAAATGTTGTAAATTTTTAGTGATAATCCGTAAAATAAACGGGAAATTAACGTGAAGCGAAAATATCAGTTTGTTCGTTGATATTTCTTGTTGAACCAACTTTGTCGGCATCTTTAACGGAATATGTATAAAAATTAACTTTGCTATGAACAAGAAATATCAACGAACCAACTGATATTTTTGCTTGACGTTAAGTTTACGTCACGGCTAACACTATTTTATGAATTATCGCTTACAATTTACAGCATTTTTCAAAAGACCAGAAGTATGCATTTAATATGCTGTAAAGAACATTCTTTGTATAGAAAGAGCATATTCACATCTTATCTTTCTATCGTGCAAAAAATAAACTGAAACAATTATATATTTTTAAATTAAATATTTTTATTTGTTAAAAACGCAATGTATCAAAAACGTGTTTTTTAAACCGAAATTTCTATTTTTTGTAAAAGGCGGCCTATATCTAAAGTAATATTTTCATATTAGTGGCATTTGTCTTAGTAAACACAGATCAAAGAAAGAGGTATTTGTTTTTGAAGGACCATTTTAATTTTAAGATCACATAAAATAAAATTCTAAGAAAATGGAATTTTTGTCATAATTCTAGCAAATTATTGTATTTATTGTTGTTGATTACACTTAATTTTATCTGAGTGCATCGATTCTAGAAGAAAAAGAATAATAACTTTTGAATTATCGCAATTTTTCATTTTTGAGACTTTCTACTTTTCAAGTTTTCAGACACATTTTAAAGACTGGAATTGTGTTGTATTTTATTTTGATATGTGCACGAACTAACTGTAGTAACAAATTTTCGCAAAAACGAATAATAAAAATGTTTCCCATTTGTTACGAACTTTATGAAAGGCGCTCTAGATGGAGAAGATATTTTAAAAATCTGCTAAATAAAAGAACACTGAAGGAAATTAAAAAAAGAATATAACATGGAAGAATTAAGAAAACAAATATACAAGACAACAAAGATGCTATTAAAAGGCTCAAAAAGCGAGAGGCTGCAGCCAAGACAATGTAGCAGAAGAAATGCTGAAAAATATGAGCGAAAGTGGAAATCAGATTCTAACAAAAATTTGTAATAAGGTTTGGGATGAAGGAAGAGTGTCACAAGACTGGGATTGTACCAGTTTATAAAAAAAGAGACAGAAACGACCGTAATAACTATATTACATTGCTTAACACAGTATCAAAGATATACGAGCGAATCCTGGAAATAAAATTGATGCAGGAGTTAGAACCACAGGTGGAACAATCTCAAAGTGGCTTTAGAAAGGCCAGAAGTATACAAGATCATATATTCACAATTACACAGATGGCAGAAAAACTAAGAAATACAAAAGTAGAAATTTATCGAGTCTTTCTTGAATTGGAAAAAGCATTTGATAAATTACCAAGATTAAGCATAGAAGAAAACTTGGTAAAAGGAAGTATAATTACGAACTTCCAGTTAATGAAGGTATAAGGTAGCCCAGCGTTATTTAACTTGGTTGTGGATTATATAATAAAAGAAACAGAATAACTAAGCTATATGTGAGGCACATAAATTTACAAGCAATCTAGATAAGAGAATGTGCTTTTGCTGATGACCTTGGTATATTTGCAAAAAGAAAGAAAGAGAACTGAAGAAAAATCTAAACTTGGAATGAATAGGTGAATAGGTGGAGAAGAAACTCAAAATAGTGGGAAAGCAAAAGTGGAGGTAAATATCCAGCTAAATAATAAGGGAAACCGTGAATGTCACATTATAAACGACACTAAAATTTAAGCTCGCTTAAAGTGTTCAATGCATACGGCCAGAAGGGGATGATTTGTGCCTCCGGCATTTACTGCCATCTAATTCTTGTCTTGATTTAACATTCTACATTATTTTAAATAAAGAAAACATTTTGTAGCATAAAAAAATATTTTGCGTAAAACGTAAAAAGTACATTGAAAGCCAGTCGAGCAGAGAAGGATTAAATCGATAGAGCGAAAATCAAAGCAATAAAACTACAATTTTAGGTTGGCTTTTAAACAGTGCCGTAAAAAATGAAATTTTTATATGTCCACGCTGGCGTTAATACTTTTTTAACAACACATTGCGAGAACGTATTATTAGTTCATCGTCACAGTTGAAAAATTGCAATTTATGATATTCGGAGTTTGTATTTTATAAATCGTTATGATTCACTTTGATTTTAAAGAATGCGAACCTGCACATTTTTTGATAATAAAGTTTTCTGGTAAAATTTTTCGCACTCTGAGACATCTCTGTAGAAAATTAGTTTTTCTGCACTACTTCAGTTTTCACCGTAACATTTAATTAAGCAGTGTCTACATTTTTTTGATTGAGTAGTGTATGTTATAAGTTTTCAAACTAAATTTAAGAAAATTGCCAAGACGATAGTGAAGTATAGTATGTAGGTATTAGAATTTAGAAGCATATATGAAATAGGTACAGAGCGAACGCTAAAGTTTCAGGGCGTGAGGTAACAATACAGCAGCACATAATAAGCTAAATTTAGTGGATGCTGAGTGTCTATAACTAGACGAGCGAAAATTTGCACCAGCCGGTGTCTGTCAGCTCGACAAACTATCGATTGCTAGAGGAAAACGCAAACGTTAAGTATTGCTCGGCACTGAATGGAAAGAACCATCGGTTTATTTATGGAACAGGAGTGAAGTTTCTAATTAAAAGATCGTAGATAACGGTCGCTTAATGCGTTATCGAAAGAAGCCGTCGTCTTTTATTAGCGTCGCGAAATTATGTCATTGGAATTCGCGCTGCGTCCTCCACAATGGCAACGGGGGAATAAAATCGATGTTACTGTTTTACTCGGGCAATAAATTTGCGGATGATGTAAACGAAAACGTCGCATTCGTTTTCGCCATCGATTTAAGATGGATCAATCTCTTTAGCTGGATGGAGACTTCAGGATTATTTTATTTTATTTCTTGGATTCTTGCGATAATCATTGGAAGATGTAGGCTATAATAAGAATTTACTGGTGCAATGACGTTGTGATCTAAATGTCTCATGCTATGTGATGATTTTAAATCACTAACCTCTAGAAGTAACTTTTTCTTAACTCTGAGATTGGTATTGATGGTAGTTAACAACTTATGATATAAGAACATTCTCAAGAGTAAAATTAGGATTTTTTTTAAATTAAAAAATACTGCACAGACACAGGTTGCAAGGCTAGAGGAATGCGAAATTTATTTCTGAAAACGAGCTTTAAGAAATTAAGAAGTAGCTGCTCAAGAAAAGCCAATGAACTAATCGAATTTCATCCCATTTAATTATGGAAGCAATAAACGTAAAACGTAAAAAGCGAGCCATTCATCCCCGACTTTATTAAACTCCATGAAATTACTATCTAGCACCGTTATTCCAGTTAGTCTCTCGCTTAATCTGAACCGTCGCCAAACAAATTTATGTCGGAAAAAAACTTTATTAATGCACTCGGAAATGAAATTTCGCTTATAATGCGGAACGCAGCAACGCCGAACGCTCCGGGGGTGTGAGGGTGAGAGCCGGAAAATTTTCTGAAATCGGCGAGTGTGCCGCTGGCAGATGGCCAACACATTAAAATTCAAATTTAACTATCAGGAACTATAACATCATATTTCAGGTCGCTTTGCGGGGGGCTCGTGCGGACGCTTTACGACGCTACGTGCGGAAAAAGCGCCGCGACGCAAACACGAAAAAGCCATTCCCGCACAAAACGTACGGTAATATACCGGCAATAACTCACGGACGGACGTAATCGGACGAAGATATGGGCTACTTATTTAAATTATTTCAAATAAAGAGCGAGCCTTTTTTCGGTTTATAGTTCGGCAACAAAAGCACGCGATTGTGGAGGTTTCGGCGACGGCCGTCGGAATTTACGACACCCGATGATATCGCAGAGATTTTATAACAGGTTAGAACAGAAATAATGATAAATAATTATCAGAAAACTATAACTTTAATTGTCCTGGTGTGCCACAATTGACAAAAAAACGAAACCCAGTTATTTATTGACGGTAGTTAAACGGCCAAGTTATGTAAATAACTTAATTAATTTTAATTAAATTATATTAATATTAATGTTAAAATTTTGGTTTTTGTTTCAGGTAAGAACTCGTTCTAAATGCGCCTTGCATATGGCACACGAATAAGCAGTAAGTAAATTATATATATTTTAGCTCTGCGAGCCTAGCAAGCTCATGGCTTGGTTGAATATTTTTTTCCATAGTTTTCTGTTCTTCGCTTTTTCTTTCCATTCCTTAACTTTTATTATTTCCATATCTTTCTTAACTTCCGCTTTCCACCTTGTGTTTGGACGGCCTCTTCTCTTCTTCCCACCGATTGTATTTTTAGTTAGTAGCTTGGGCACTCTTTCTTCAGGCATTCTCTCTATGTGCCCCAGCCATCTTAGCCTTTGTGTTCTTATAATTCCTGTTATACTTGTCTCCTTGTAAGGTTCTTTCAACTCATCGTTCGTTCTTCTTATCCATCCATCTTCGTATTTCTTTCCTCTAAATATCTTCCTAAGCACTTTTCTTTCCCACACCTCTAATCTTCTTTGCACTATTTTATTCAAGGTCCATGTATCTACTAAGTGATCCTATACATCGATTTCCTGCCATTATTCGTGCCTGTACTTCAATATCTATAATTGGTTTTCTTGTAAATACTGTTCCCAGGTACGTGAACTTATCCACCTCTTCAAACTTGTATCTTTTCCCTTCTCTAGTTATTACTGTCAAGTAATTTCCCTTTTTAGACTCCTTATCTATCCACTCCATATATTTTGTCTTTTCTTCATTTATGTATAAGCCTATTTTTCTTGTCGCTTCTTCCAACCTTTCCGTTACTCTTTTAGCTTTTTCTTACTTCTTGCTATGAGTACAAGGTCATCCGCGAATGCTGGTGCCTTTTTTGGTAAATAAGTCCCGTCCTGTTGATATTAGCATCTCTTATTGCTTTTTCTAACACTATACTGAAAAGTAGAGACGATAGCGGGTCTCCTTGCCTTACCCCTTCCCTGATTTCAAACGTCTCTGTATATTTGTTTTGTATTCTAACAGCACTCTTTGTTCCTTGTAGCGTTAATTTTATCATTTTTATCAATTTATTACTGACTCCTAGTTCTTCCAATGCTTTGTAAAGCTCCTTTCGTTTTATTTTGTCATAGGCCTGTTTGAAATGAATGAAGAGGACCAGTTTTTCCATATTCATAACTTTCCGCCTGTATTTCTCTTAGCGCAAAAATTTGGTCTACGGTACTTCTTCCTTTCCTAAAACCACACTGATATTCTCCAATTATATTTTCCGTTTCTTTCGCTAGCTTATTCTTTATATAGGTTGCCATTATTTTATATGCTACATTTAACAGAGAGATGCCTCGATAGTTGTCGTATTCGCTTTTATCACCCTTTTTATGTATAGGACAAATTATTGCCTTTCCCCACTCTTCTGGTAACTGTTCCTTTTTCCAAATTTCCTCTATCAACCGTTGCAACTGTTCTTTTAATATTTGTCCACCATGTTTATATAATTCCGCAGTTATTCCGTCGCTTCCAGGACTTTTATTATTTTTTAATTTTCTTATTATTTCCTCAATTTCTTCCTTGTTCGGTGGTGGTTCCTCTTCCTGACATTGGCGTTCCTGTATATTCTGTTCTCCTTCGTCTTGATCTGTCTCGCTTTCTTGGTTTAATAATTCATCAAAATACTCTCTCCATCTGTTTAGTATTTCTCTCTCCCCAGCTATAATTTCTCCACTTCTGTTTTTGTAACAAACAGTCTTCGATTGGAATCCTCGTCTTTCACTTTTTATTCTTTGGTATAAATTCCTAATGTGCTTGTTTCTATAGTTTTCTTCTATTTCTTGTAGTATATTTTCACTATACTTCCTTTTCTTTTCCTTTAACACCTTCTTTGTTTTCCTTCTTTGCTGTTCATATTTTGTTCTTGCCTCTTGTGTTTTTTCCTTTAACATTTTTAATTTTTGTTTGTTCCTCTCTTCCAATTCTTTTTTACATTCTTCATCAAACCACTCTTTTCTTCCGAGCTTTGTTTCATTATTGCCACTTTTATTAGCAGCCTTTTCAGTTCTTTCCATTTATCTTCAATGCTATCATTCTCCACCATAATTTCTAACGTCTAATTCTTTCTTTATCATCTCTTCATATTGTATTTGTTCTCCTCTACTCTTCAATCTAATTACTTTTTTATTTTCTCTTCTCGCTCTTATTTGGTTTCTAATAACTGGTAGAATTTGCGTTATCCTTACTCCCACCATGAAATGGTCAGTATCTGCATCCGGACCCCGATACGATCTTATGTTTTTAATTGCTTTTATTTCCGGTTTTTCCATTAAAGTATGGTCAATCTGGTTTATTGTCTTCCCGTCTGGAGACCGCCATGTACCCTTATAAATTTCTTTTCTTTGGAAATATGTACTTACCACGACCAAATTTTTCTCCTTCGCAAAATCTATTAAAAATACACCGTTTTCATTTGATCTTTCATGTTTGCTATGATCCCCTATTGTTGGTTTATATAATTTCTCTCTTCCTATTTTAGCAATTGCATCACCCAAAATTATTTTCATATCATAGGCAGAGATTTCTTCATATGCTCTGTCCATTTCGTTAAAGAATTCTTCTTTGGTATCTATATCTTTTTCTTTGGATGGTGCATGGAAATTCATGAATGTAATTTTTTGAAATTTACCCCTTAATCTCAATAGACACAGTCTGTCCGACACTGCTTTGAAATCTAATATTAGCGATTTTAGTTTTTCATTAATTAGGAACCCTGTACCAAGCATCCTATTACTTCCCCCACTATTCATAAACACATATCCTTCAATTTCCATTATCATTTCTCCCATTTGTTTTGTTTCCTGCATCGCCACTATATCAAATCCATATTTTTTTATTTCACTTATAATATGCTTTAATTTTCCTTCCTCAAAGGTTCCTCTTATGTTCCATGTTCCTACTTTTATATACTCTTTTTCCTTATTTTTCACTTGGATCTTCTTTTCCAGTTTCGTAACCTTTTTCTTTGCCACATTCGTCATCTTGCATTTTTCCTTTTGTCTTTCATTTAGTTTTTTGCTTCATTCACTTCGCTACTTAATCCCTCCTCTAGTGTCCTTGTCCTATTATTCCATTTATACCACCTGCCATTTTTATTTATCTTCTCGTATCCCATCTTAACTCTATTTCCTTTTTTTCTTTCCTCTTTAGCTACTTCCCTTATTGCTTTATTTGTATTTCTTTCTTCTGGTGTTAAGTCATCGTTTATATAAATTCTTTCATTCTTCGTTTCCTTCAATAACTTTTTATTTTTCATAATTTCTTTTTTATTTTCTTTATTGTCTATTTCCACTAAGCAAGTACTTGGGCCTAGCTTGTGTGCTGCTTTAACCTCAGCTTTTACCTTGACTTCCGACTCTATAAAATTTTTCATATATTCCTTTAACGTATTGCTTTCATTGACTTCCAGATTTAATCCAGTTACAATTATATTATTTCGTCTTTTTTCCTTCTCTAATTTCTTTATTCTTAGGTTAACCTCTTCCATACCCTTTCTAATTTATTCGTTTTCTTTCTTTAATTTGTCCTTATCCTTTTTTATTTCATCATTTCTTTTTGGAGTTTTATTATTTCTTTTCGTGTTTCTCCTTGTTCTTTCCTTATTTCATGTAATTCAGTCTTTATTTCTTTTATTTCTATAGTTAATTTTGACATCATCTCTATTACCTTATCTAGTTTATCCTCTTCCTTTTGCTCCATTTTTGAGGGTGATCGAAACGTTTTCTTACTTCTCCCAAAAGGGCTTTTATCTTCCTCTCTATTTCTTTTCTTTCTCCCTTCGTCCGTAGTGCTACCGTCACTACTCATCCCTTACACAATTCGATCAAATACTAAATCACTCTGTATTTGGTCTTAGCTGCGAAAAGAGTTCGCTCGCCTCAACGGCTCGGAAACGATATCCCTTATCAGCTATCACAAAAACTACCTATTGATTGCTATTCTCGTCTTCTTTTTGCCTCCAATCACGCGCTACCTACAATCAGAACATATTTTACAAATAACACCTCTCTGTTTATCTTTGTTTACACTTTCAATTGTGCACAATTGTTCGTGTTTTTATCACTTGTAATGACCCGTAAACAGGTTTAAATTACGAAGCGAAATAAACACGTCCGATTCCGTTGCCGGTCACGAAAATACTCCAAGTAAATTATATTGTAAATTAAAGATAATAATGTATTTGTTTAAGTATCAATTTCTAAACACAATTTAACAAATGCCAGAGTTTTAACCCTTTGATGTAAGTTGAGGGGAAATACGTGCAAATTCGAGTTATCCACAACTACAGTTAATCATTGGATATAAATTTGCGTTAGTTTTCGTTTATTGCGACCGGCTAAGCTCTCGGGAAATGTTTGGCTGCAAGTAAATGGTTTCATTAGGGATGATGGTGCAACACCCAGTAAGATAGCGCCTTAATGGCAGGAACCTTCGTTTTGCGTTCCCTGTAACGACTTGACGTCATTAACTCCTTATTTTAATAAAGATGTAATGGGCTTCTTGATCGTATCGCAACGGTCATTTTTGACGACGAAGGTGGAACGTGACGCGCGTTTTGAATGCCTATGCCATTGTTGAGTTTCTATCAGTTATTAATTATATTGCGTGAATTGTTTTGATCGATTGCGCTTTGGCTTTTCATTGTCTTGTATGTAAAAAAGGAAACAGACGTGCATAGAATGAGAATTTTTTTTCAGAAAGACTGCACCAAAATTCGATATGGTTATTTATCAAGAATAAAAATCTTATAGCCATTTGCACCAAACACTTAAGCTCAACTTAACTTGCAGCATGCATTCAATACGAGCCCAGAATCATATCATTTGGCCCAAGTTAGGATTTTGCAAGTCACGTTTTAAATAATTTTGTTTTACAAACCTAAAGAAGTATTTCAGATTAATGTCTCTTAATCATAATTTTCAAGGTTTTCAACAATATTACAAACAGTTTTAGCAATAATAAATGTCTATAAATTAAATTAACACTCACACTGTCCATATAGCAATTTCATTTAGATCGCTATATGTCCGCCACAAAGATTTTCCAGCCCCATATATGGGTCACGCGACTCTTTTAAAATTATTTGAAACAGAACGGTGTCAGATATCTCAATAATTTTTTTTCAAATGGTCTTCTTGAGTCCCTTGAAAATCAGATGGTTATTATTTTCACGTCCAAGTAATACATTTTTAGAAATGAGAACCATGATTCTGACCCACATATGAGTCACGTACTTGTGGTTCAAGAGCAGCATGAACCACATATGGATCATTGGATAGTGAACGTATTAAATTATTTAAAAAGTTATCTGTAAAATGGGCCAAACGATATGATTCTGGACTCGTATATAACAATAGAAATTCAAACAAAAATAAATTTTCCTTTAATTCTCGATGGATTTTGTATTTATTTGTCAGGTCGGTTTTAATTGGTAAAATATTTTCCCCCCTTAACAAGCTTAAACTTTGTTTTCGCAGGAGGTCCTTTATTTCTATCGACGTTTAGCATTTTGTTGGGTAAAAGTTGCAAAACGAGCTGAAATTTTCATTCTTTCTGCATCCCTTCTGAAAACAATAACGCTTAACGAAATAAGGTGAAACGTGAAGAAGCTCTTCAACATTGTGTGGTAATGAAGAAAATAGCAAATGCTGTTTGAAGATAATAATTAAATTCGAAATGTTTTTGAGGGATGATATTTTTACCACAAATCGACGCGACGTCCTCAAGGCGTCGTCGCTGTTTGCTCGTCGTAAATACAGGCTTCTTGAAATTCACATCAGGCATTCGCAAACGAAGCAGAAGGAATTCGCATTGGATATATGGAGCAACTATTTAAATAGTTGGAGGCGCCGGTGCGCAGGTCAGGTCGTCGAGTCGCGCGGAGGCAGCAGGCAACGACCGCCGCCAGTGTCATTCGGGCCGTCGGGACGCCAGCGTCGGTTCCTCAAGCCGACGCCAGAGCGGTCATGTTCATCCAGCAGGCCACCGCCATCAGTCGTAATTATTCAGTCGAGGACGACATACGACACACTTGACGACTCGCTCCTTGTCCTCGCCATCGCGTTCGTGATAACACAAGTTCTTATTGTTGTTGATCCTCATAAGTTTATAGCAGTTATTAATAAAAGGTGCGCGTTAAATTTCGCAAAAATAATAATATTTTCCTAACCGTGCGCGTTAAACGGGTCGTTTGAAAACCGAGCGAGTCGAGAACCGTGGACCAATTTACATAACCAGTTGATGCGCGTTAAAATTCTAAAGAAAGTGCAGAAATTTTTTATAAATAAATCGTTTAATAATTGTATTTTGCGAGAAAGTTATCGAAAATTGTTGGTTATTGTTGTTCCTTCTGTTGTTGACTAGTGTAGTAGCGGACGAGTTTATTTATTATGTATGTTGCATTATATCGGCGCTAGTTGAGATCGTGCTCGCAGGGCGAAGCAGTCCGGTTAGTTAATTTCAAATGTAAAAATAAACAGTTGTAAGTATGAGAACTTGTTATAAAATGAGGCGATTTTTTCCGACTGGAATTCGTTGCGTCCAGCAGCTGCTTCTTTGCTGTTACCAGGGAGTCTTGTTTTGCAAAAAATACAAAAAAAAGCTACCGTGGCAACCGTGCAACTCACTAAAACGTAGAACTTTAATACAATTTTTATTATTTTTAATTTTGTTACTCGTATATTTACTATGTCTTTAGATTTCTGTATAAAAAAACTTATTTAACAAATTTAACTTAACAAATTAACTTAGCAGCAGCAGCATATTTTTTTCCCTGTACAGAGAAGTAAATGATGAAAAATTAACATTACTAGTGAAAAGTAAGTACATTAATTCAAATTAACATTTACACTAAATAGTCAATGTGATCGGTTTTCCTAAGAATTCAAAAAAAAGTGTCAATCGTTTTCATTCTCTCAACATTTTGAAAACTCGCTAGAGATTGCAAGGTATATTTCACTGCATTTTGATACATTTGCTTGTTCAAGTCAACATTACTAAGCGTATTATTTTCGACCGTCTTAAAAGAAAATAAAATTTCTTCGGATATACAGCACGATTCTTAAATTTACCAAGAAAATAAAACCAAATCGATTACATAAATTACATAGAAAAATGTAAAAATTATTGTACGTCCGTTGGACGATTCTTAAATATACCAAGAAAATAAAACCAAATCGAAGACATAGATTACATAAAAAAGGAAAACAAACTATTATACATCTCTTAGTTTTTAGATTACAATTGATCAAAATTGTACTCGAAACCATAAACTTGTTGATCTCTTAGTAAACATTAAGAATTATTTCGTAAAAAGAGAACTTCACTGACATAACTTTTCCAAATAATATTTCCGCGTATCTTGAAAAATAAAGGTACTTACATTACTCTTATGTGGATTTCAAATATTTTCATCTCCTCGGTATACGACATGAGGTATTCAAATTTTGACAAATTGTGTTTCATTTCATAAAGAATCAATTTTACTGAGACATCAATAATAAAAGTTGACAGTTACCGGTCACTGTATATAATTGACAATTACATAAATTAGCCTAATTGTATTATGTGTCAAAGTTTATAGAATATTTTTACTAGTGTATTTATAAAGCATCGCCTTTTATTTCATAGGCAGTGTCGCAACATGCTTTAAGGTTAATTTTTTAAGACCTTTCTTACTTGATCAGTAACATCGATGTACCTACTTACTGGTTTTATTTTTTCGGTACATTTAAGAAGTAGGTGCTCTGTATACGTATAATGAGAAAAAACGAATGCAGAGAGATTATTATTTTCTGTTATTAGAAATACAATCTACTTTTTTGAATAACTGAAATATGTAGACCAGAGAAACATAGATCCATGAACTTTTAATCTTTGTATGAACAAGACCACTAAATGGAGAGGTGTATGTACTTGTTAATAAGAGTCCGGATGTCAAGTGCAAACGAAAGTTCACTGTTTTCAAGTACACGAAACAAAAAAAAAAGATATGCACTTGCAATGTTGTAATTTAAGAAAATCGAAACGAATACGTATTTTTATCGTTTTTAAATCTTGTTGTGATCAGTACATTCACTTGATTATTCTCTGTCGAAAACAGTAGGTAACAAATCTATTAAGCTTGAACCGACAGGAGTTTCGGTCCTAGCCATTCAATATATTAATAGTATATTGATTTACAAGTTTAGAAAAGTGACAGTTTTCCAGTGAGTGTAAATGTTTGAATTCACAGTTTTCCAGTGAGTGTAAATGTTTGAATTCACGAGTGAGCGTTAGCCGCAGTTTTCAGTGTATTTCAACGAACTACAGTAGACCTCGGTTATAGCGAACCTCAAGGGGCCATCAAAATCGGTTCGTTACATCCGTAAGTTCGTAATAAGCGACAATGCCACAAATATAGAGAAAAATGACGTGACTTGAAATGTAGTTCGTTATAAGCGACGGATCGCTATAACCGAGGCCGTTATAACCGAGGTCTACTATATTAGTAAACCATAGAAGGGCTGTAAGATGCTTCAAAACTGTGACAAGTTGCCGCCATAACAGTTGAGGTCAACTCGCAGCGCAAAGGATAGGTTTTTTAGTATAAACAAACTAATTTTATTAAACTTATTATCAAAAATTTGCAATAAACCGAATGTTTATTATTAATTATTACACTATTTACTTTTTAAATTGCAGTTTATTATACAGAAAACAAAAATGAAGCACTCTTATCGTTAATTTGTGTATTACACTCGAACTAACGAGTGTCCAACAATTATTTTAGTCCTGGGTGGCTGTGGAATCAAACATTTTTAACTAATTATTGTTTCAAACTGCAATAATACATTAAATACGAAAACAAGAATTTACTTGTTGCTTGACAGTCAATATTTGAGACGTTAATTCAACGATGCAACGATTCAACATGTTTGACTCCACAACTGTACTTGTTAGTACAATAGTACAATCAGTACAATCCTTGTTAAATGATATATTCCCGTATTTTTTTCTTCTATTGCTTCAATTTATAACCAAATAAGCAGCGGGCATTTTCTGTTTGTAGAAATTACTCAACAAATAATTCAGTCTGTAGATTAAACTATATACTTATCAGCAAATAACGTTAAATGTAAGTAATTATCATCACACAACTGGTCGCTTTGACCTCAACTGTCATGGCGAATTCTAATACCTAAGTCACAGTTGGGGGCGCTGTTCCCGAACGCCCTTCTGTGGTTTACTAATACTATAGTTCGTTGGTGTATTTATTTGTACTTGTTGAATGTGGCCACACTGAAAAGGATAATATAGGTAACTCGTCCCTGTCGTTTATACAGGCGACCCTATCGTCTGTTTGAATTTGCCCAAAATTTGATAAATCAGTTACTACCGGGCGCCAAATTCCAACAAGCGACAACATTTCTGGCTCACCTGGTAACTATAGTTGTTATATTTTGAACTTTTTTAATTTTTCACCGTTTTTAATTTTACTATTTGCCTCACAATTACATATATTGACAATTCAACCTATTAAAAAGACATTGCTAATAGACGCATTAACAGGTGACGCCAACTAACATAGCAATAATTTTGTATGGCGATAAATTCAAGCTATCCTCTTTTCTTTTAAAAACTGTATTTCTTAGTAGAAATACGTTCTTAATATGAAAGGTCATTAGGTGTTGTAATAATTTTGAACCTCTAAATTTATTCACTTGATTTTGGATTCAATTACACATTCCCGTATCGTTTTATTATGATCGTGCTATATATATCCTAATAAAAAAAAACCTAACTCTGATAATTGTTTACTTGACCCGAATCTTGGCCAAGAATTCACTTACGTAAGACGAGATCTCCGAGAATTCGCATCGACACTTTCAGCTGCGCGCCTGACGCAACACAAAATTAGGTGTGAAATTATTCCTCCCTAATTTTCTCTCAACTGTAAAGCTGTAAAGCACACTTTCCCCTGGCAGGAGAAATTTCTAGCACTCTTAACTTTCAGTTAATTAAGGCTACTCGGAAAATTCAGAGAAATGAGGCGGTTTTTTTTTGCGCCAAAGGGCTGCTAGTCGCATTGTTGTCTTTCGAAAGCGAATGGTTTTTTTCTCTTATTACAGACGTTTTAAATTTATAATTTTACTTCAGGTATTAGTTTAATTATACGTTATGTGTGTATGTGAAAAACACCAGAACGAAGAATATTCCTAGTAAGTCGTCGAAATCGGATTCGATTTGAATTAAGAAATATTCGCGCCTATTCATGCGTACAGGCAGAAATTCTCGGGCACATCTGTCGATAATCTGGAAAGAGATTTTGCGCCTCGCGTTTTGCTTTTTATTGTGAAGAAATGCGTGAAGACGCGGCTCGTTTGACAACGACGCTCGACGTCACAAATTTATCACATTTAGTTGAAATTCATGCGATATTGCAGCTCATCTCAAAACATTCTTCTTGCATTGAGCAACGTACAACATGAAAAATGATAGGAAAGCTTTTTTTGCGCGTGCAAGAATAACCATTGCTAGCAGAATCGTAACAACTTTTTTAAATTGCCGGTCATCAGGGGATTTCTTGTTGCGAACCCTTTCAGTCATTATTAACTGTTCGTCGGAGAGTTTTATTTTCTTGGAGAAGTAATTACAAGGTGCCCTGTTTTTCCAGCGAAACAAGAATTAATCTCAGGTAAAGAAAACTAAATTTGTGTGTACTGGATATTTCTAGAACGTGGCCCAAAATAAGACGATTTAATCCAACTTATCTACATCCGAAAGTGCTCTGTTAATAAGCCAGTATCCTGCTTCGAAATTCTTTGAGATAAATTAATTTGGGAAGGGTCGTTTAGAGACGCTCTGTGTAACGCAAGAAAAATTGAAAGAAAATAGAACGTCGTTAATCAAAAGTGCGTAGATTTTAATTTAAAAAAAATTGGTGGATTAAGGAGAAGAAAGGGGCCGGTGCAGCCGTTCGGAAAACAAGAGGAGCGAAAAGGGGGAATGCCCAAATGAATGCCAAACGCTTCAACGCTGTCAACGCTTAATCTGAAAGCGGACGGTAAACTTCTCCGCTTAATCTGGTGATGGATATGAACGCTTTAATAGTAGTCGGAAGCGCTTAATAAGTTTGACAATAAATTTAATAAGTGCCCCGGTTTAGTTATGTGTCAGAAGGGCAGATTCATCACTCCGGGGATGGGGGCATTATGATTCTTGGGCTCCGGTCGCTCTTGCGATAGCAGCGTCGACGGAGTTTGTTCTGATAAACGATGAGACTCAACTGAGATTTATGCGATTGACCAAACTTGACATTCTTCATTTAATTTGCTTTTACTTTTTGAAGTTTATAATACACGTTCTTAAGACTCACAAGGTAAACATTCTTTAAACATTTACCTCCGACTTTATTGCGGCTTCATGCTAAAAGTAAATCTGACCTAGTTGGCGCTCGTCCTGATCATTGCCGCGGCAATTTTTCAAAAACCCGATATATGTATGTATGTCCGTTGCATATTACGTTGCGATGTGCAACATCCACCCGGACGCTACGATGCAAGCGAAGCGCAATCTCATTGTGTACGGTGACGCGTAGAAATGTAACCGTACACTGTTTACATGTGCTTTTTCTGAATCGAAAAGTTGATGGTATTAGTATTGATTTGGTATTAGCAAACTTAGCTAGACTATTTACATTTACAAATCCTTCATTTTAGATCAACATTGAGAATTGATACTCCGAAAAATCGAATTCTCTTCCCGATAAAAATGATTCTGATAGGCGTTAATCATCAAAATTTTCAGGAATTTTTCTCCACGTGTTTCTCTCTATTACCCGGTTTGTATTGCATGCACATATCTAATCTGACTGATAGTGAGTGAATGAGTGCCATGCGCCATGAATTTTTCCGATTATAACAACACTAGTGCATCGCAGTGAAGTGCGACACTATGGAAAGTTTGGAAGAAGTGGCCGATCGGGAGGAGGCCGAGAGGCAGCAGAGCCTGCGAGATTTAGAACAGCTGTACGAATGGCTGCAGCAGTTTGAAGATCCTCCGCCCGCCCCCAGGCCTCTTCCGCCCCATCAATTCCGAAACGGTTTGTACCAGAAGCATATTTTTGGTTGTTAAAGGCGCATAAATTTGGTACATGTATTTTTTTTTCCTCAGCACAGCCGTCCCTAATTTTTATTTATCGCCCAGTATTTCTTTAACGCCACGTTATTTTCTCCAAGATAAGATTATATCAAATGTAGGAATTTATTACCTGCGGATGCGGATGTGGGAGGGGCATCTTGGAAAACCGGAAAACGCATTGTACTGTTTCCAGTATGCATTAATTTATTTACTCTCGTTCTACTTCTTATGTTATTAAAATATATAGGGTGTCCATTTTCCGAGCCTAACCATTGGGATCTCTGTTATCTTAAGAGTTAAGAAGTTGGTTAAATTAGAACAAACTTGCTTATTTTTATCCCAATCGATAATCTTCAAACAAATTTCACCTACTTTTTACGGTTCTCAAGATATTCCAAAAAAAAAATTAAAAATCACGATTTTCGTTTTTATTTTTTTCTTTAAAACCAATGAAGCTAGGCATTTTTAGGTCAAACATTATTAAGGCATGTCATGTCATCAGGAATTACAAACGACATTCAACTTTTTATTTTCTTAGGGAGACCATCTTGGATTTTTGCACGATTTTTGCAGTGTATTGTACGTTGTCGGATACATGCCCTAAAAAAATTACTTGTCGTACTTATAAGTGTTTCAAAAATTTTAACTTAGAATCGTTTAATTTAGATTTGGAGCATATACCATTTCATTATACAGGGTGAGTTTTTTTCGATGTTTAGCATTGGAATCTCGGAAACTAGCAGAGCTAGAGAGACGGTTAAATGGGGAAAGATTTGTAGTTTTAGGAGCCCAGTTTAATGCAGCTTTTGTTTTTTTCTTAAAGTTCATGGCTGGCTAGATATTTTGAAAAAACTGATTTTTTATAAATTCGTTAAATGCATATAGCTCGGTTATTCTTGATTTTAGAGAAAAGTTGCAAGCCAAAAGTTGTACAGAATTATGTTCTTAATTAAACAATCGAACTAAATTTTCCACATAAGCTCTTATTTTTCAGTTGTGAGAAACATCAATTTTTTTTAATGGAAACCATAGTAGGCCATGAATGAAAAAGAAAGGCCTTTTTTACCTTTCCAACGATGTAACATTCGATATGGTTATTTAAAAAAAACGATTCAGAGGACGAATTTCACCTCCAGCTCATAAAACTACATTGTTTGAACGTTCTTTCACTTTTCAAATTTATATTTATTATAATTCTTATAATAATATTGTTCAAGATATTAGAAAGTTTAGAGCATCGTCTCCATAAGCTTGTTTCAAAAGTTGAAATGTTTCGGTAAAAGTTTTCCCCAATCGCACATTGTAAAAATCGCCACGAACGCTGAAACACCTTGCATTCAATAAACAATAACGCGGGAATGAAGCAAGATATCAACAATACGTAAAGAGCAGATTACTCGGGAGGTTTTGACGAACTCAGTGTTGCCAACCGCACGACGCTACGATACTTCGTTGCCGAGCAATTTAAAAAGTTCGGTTATTTCTTGAACAGACCTCGTACGTAAGTAATCAAGGAAAATATTTAAGAATTTGAGTTAAGGCTCATTCAGAATTGAATTAGTGCAGAAAATTAGTGCAAATAGGTACTGCAGATTGGCCGTGCAAATGTTTGACAGATGTATTTTGATGTGTCTATTCACAATCAACAGACGTTTTGCACTAAGTTGATTGTGAATAGAGACATCAAAATACATTTGTCAAACATTTGCGCGGCCAATTTGCAGTACCTATTTGCACTAATTTTCTGCACTAATTCAATTCTGAATGATACTTTAAAAAATCGTTTTCAATTAAACCAATTTAATTATTTACACTCGCCGATCACAAAAAAACTATAAACAAAGTACGCAGCATTTAAATATTTTAGAGATTTTTCAATCGCTGTATTAGTCATTCACCTCACAACCCAGAATAAAACTGTTTTAAATTTCACGCTCAGCAGTGCTTCTATAATAATTGGATTCCGTCATCTCAAATGAGCCATAGAAAGTGAAACGTAATCAATAATTATTTTAACATAATTTTATAAATATTTTTGTTAGCGTACTAAAGAGATTTTCATGTAGTCGCCATCTCGCGTTAAAAAATTACATGAATTATTTCTTTAAAAATATCGATTTCCTCAATAATAATTGTTTTCCCCTGAGCCTATAAAATTGCTGCAGGCAGTGATTGTATCATTTTTTAAAATACTGAGTTGTGGGTAATGTTCTATCGTGCTTCCAATTAAAATTAAATTAAGATGGCAAGTCCAAGTGGCCTTAAGAGGAGAACCTCTACGGATTCTGATTCAGAAACTGAAGAGAGAAAAGGTAAATACAAAATTCGACACAGAAGTGTTAATACTAAATACAGCATTTCCTTGAAAAGAAAATGTTGCCATAATTTTGGAAAAAATCTGATCTTTTCGGCAATATTGTACCATAATTCCTTGAAAAACCACTGGCAGCACTGCCAGGATGTAACGTTACATTTAATATACAGAGTGTTTGTAAAATAAGTGCAGAAATTTTAACCACATTACCATGAGAACACATAGAACATTGAAAAAAATTTAAAACATTCTTTCATAGCAGGGGGAAAATTATTTTATCCGCCCCTTATAGGACGGTCATGAAAGAACAAGAAACTTATGGAGCCTGCTTCGCTAATCATAGGCAATAAACATCGGGGGCGTGACTAATATGCAAAAGCGCACTCACCGAATATCATGTGTGGAGAATCACATTCAATTTAGGAATGTTTATAACAACTGTTCAATGTGGCGTCCATCATTAGCGACACACAGACGAGCCCAGCTTCATCACGGGCGCGTCCTCGATTTGTGCCTTGCGCTCGAAACATTCCATAATCGCGTAAATGCTGGGACATTAGCTGTAAATGTTTTTGCATTTGGAAATTCTCGATTTGGAAATCTGTTTCCATAAATCCGCCGGACTTCTTCAGTATTTCCTCGAACTTCGCCGTAGATGAGTAGCATATCTGTTCTCTCGCCGTTCGTGAATTGCGGCATTTTAATAAGAAATACTAAGCACAAAAAATAGTAATCGTATTTAGCTTTAAACTCGTTCAACCACTTTTCACAAATTAAACTGTTGATCCCAAAAGGACACGGAGCAATAAATTGTTTGTCATAATCAAAAAAATGAAGCAAATTCCTTGGCTCAACTGTGATACGACTTAGAGCCCGCGCACACTGCAGACTTACTATCGGCCGATAGTTTGTTCTGAATCAAGTTACGAGAAGTATGATTACGTGGCCTCTAATAATTTAACGTACACCCATGTATCACATTTCTCGTAGCATGATGCAGAACAAATTATCGGCCGATAGTACGTCTGCAGTGTGCGCGGGCTCTTATTGCGACATTAAAAAAAAATGCTTTTATTGACCTCCCGACTTCGGCGTTTTTGTCCGTTAGATGTTAATGCAGATGTGGCTGAAGTATAATAGCCCGTTAACAATCACTTCACGTAACGTAAATTAATAATTTGAATGCACTGTTTGTTAATGTAAACGAAGTAATTCTAAATTTAAATGATTTAAACAGCGTTCACAATAACTTAACGTAACAAAATTAACCTCTTAATACAAGTTTTAAGCGTTTTGTTTTAATGTAAATACTTAAAATTCTAAACTGAAACTAATTAATGTGTTTAATTATGAACAGTAAATCATTTAAATTTAGAATTACTTCGTTTACATTAACAAAGTGCATTCAAATTATTAATTTACGTTACGTTAAGTGATTGTGAACAGGGGATTACTGTTCATAATTAAAGATATTAATTAGTTTCAGTTTAGAATTTTAAGTATTTACATTAAAACAAAACGCTTCAAACCTGTATTTAGAGGTTAATTTTATTACGTTAAGTCATTATAAACGCTGTTTAAGAGTGCTCCAGAGTAACGAATCAATAGTATAAACTGCGTTCCTTTTGCAACAAATCTTACCTCAGATCACGTCATTTCCGTTAGCATGAACAAGTAAGTTTGAACGGATATTTAAACCTAACAACTAATGGGAGTGGTCGAGTGGCAAGGTGGGAGGTGGAATCTCAATTCAAACTCACATGTTCGTGCTAATGGAAATGACGTTTATATGATCTGAGGTAAGATTTGTGGTAATGTCAAAACAAGTGTTTATTCTTAGTCAAAACGAGTTGCTAATGGGATGGTGCTTTGTGTTGCTTTGCAAAAACAGAAAACTGTAAATCGCCACCCATTGCACGACGAAAATGAATCGTCGCATCGCCTTCAAAAAATATATGTAAACGTTTCAGTGCGTTGTTGATTTTTGATAACACCATCATGTTTTGTTTTAATCTCCGAGTAGACGAATTGTAGGAACCGTCTGCTATCAGTTGTCGGAAAACACGATTAATAATGCACAAACATGAAAATGTCACGTCGCCTTCCGTCCAACTGAATAATACAGAATCGATGGCAGCCAGCCGCATTTTAAATAATATACAAAAGGGCACGTCCGTAATTTTGAGTGCGTAATGGTGTTTTCGCTTTGCGCCACTCACTTTTTGTCATCTATTATTCCAGGTCGGATTAACAAATCGATCGATGCTGCAGTTACTATTTTCAATAACATGTCTTCCTAACGTAAGCTTTTGGTAAAGGCAACTGCAATTTGATGTACTAATATGTACTAATCAAATTAGACTGCTCTCGAACGTGGTTGTGTCTCAAATTAAAAGTTCTCGAGCTAATTAAAAATAACGACTTAATTAATTTAAATTATTGCTCATTTTTATAAGTAATTTCGAAACAAGTTCTCGTCTCTACATTGTTATTCCAAACATTCTTCGGCGAGGCCCGCGGATGATGTCATTAATTTTTTTCTATTATTATTTTAAAATTTCAAGTACTGAAAAAGAAAAGAAACTAGACAAAATCACTAAGCGATTCAGAACTTAATTGTAAAAGAAAATAAAAATTTTCGGAAGTTGGGGCAGTTTCACATTACTTAGCCGTCGTAAACGTAAGCATGCATTATTTATTTAGAATTTGATTTCGGTGGATTTCCATGCAGATCGATACTGCAGTGGACTACGAAAATGTGCGCCCAAAACCGGAACAAACTTGGCGACCGAACTTTAAGTGGAATTTAATGTTCTTCCTGCTCCCTCTAAACTTAACTGAAATGCACTAGTTAAAACTTTTCGCTCACTTAATTACTGTTGTTATTAACTTATGTCTTCTCGAAACTGGCGCCAAAAGAAAACCCAGCTTTTTCTGAGTACGCTAGAGAAAAATAGCGCGGCGGATAAATTAAAAGCTTTTTGACCCATTTCAGAAGCTATTTATAGCACTTAATTGGGTTTTGCTGTGACATTTGATATCGCTCAGATCCATCTCGTCAGTCAAAATTAGTTCGCATCGATATTCAGCTTAAAGCAGTCAGGTATATAGCGATGCTCGTGACGCTAATGTCGAATAATAAAACTGAAACAGAAAAAGACACGTAAGGTGAATGTTGTTGTTGATGAAAATCACAAAGTATGGGCCAAATTCCAGAAATATTAATCACTATTATGGTATTGCATTCTAATATTATTTAGAAAATTGATATTACAAGTATATGATAAGTAAAGTTATAGATTTATTTCGGAAACCTATGTGTCTGCAATTTATAAATCTGGCTGCTTACAGCATGTAATAACGCCCGTGTTTATGAATTAAAACACCACACATCTGCCCATCTTGCCGCTTCATATTCTGAAATACGCACGAGATTAATAATCATTGCTGTTGAGTGCATGTCATATCCGTAAGTTTCGGAAAAATCGTGCAAATTTCGTGGCCTCAAACATGCCATAAACGCGCGTCTCTTCCCTACATTCAAGTAAGAAAAAATAAAATTAGAGTCTATGTTTTTTTCAGTTTCACCAGCACCCTCTTTAAATAATTTTGGTGACATTACAGTTATAATTACAAGCATATACGTAGTAATACATATACAGGGTGCATCATTGGTATGGAATTCTTCAATAGGTTCTTAACTATTGATTGATTGATTGACAAAAGTTATGGCTTTTAGTGAGTTCTATATTAGTCAGTTATTTTCACATATATAGCAATTTCCTAAGTGAGTTACCCACCAAACTTATACTACAGTCGCACCTCCATAACTCGAACCTCCACTAACTCGAAACTCTCTGTAAGTCGAAATTTACTGATGTCCCTGCACATTGTGCATAATTGAAATCTCTTTCTTTAACTCGAAATTTCTATAACTCGAAGTAATTTTCCGGTCCCTTGAGATTCGAGTTATGGAGGTTCCACCGTATTTTAATTGGAATGTATAAATTTTTACATTTCGATAAATTTTTTAAAAGTATACATTATTTTATTAAGCAACTTTAAGCTACTTAATTATTTATTGCTTAAGGAGCTATTCAAGAAATCCTTACCAATGCAATGATGCATCCGTATTTTTATGTTATCCGCCTAGCCATAAAGCAAAAGAGCAACGATGTTAAACCAATTGTTAAAACTAGCTGTAACATTTAGAAAAGTACAGTACTAGTACTAGTGTTTAATTTATGCAGTTTATAGAGATTTGGGAAGGTTTATTTGTTAATAAAATGAGTTAAATTAAAGTGAAACGTCGCAATTGAATATGTGACAAAAAAGTCTGTGGCCCAAAAATTATTTATAAAAGACTAGTTACAGTGGATGGGGATGGTGTACCATCTTATTTTCAAATAAAATTTTGTTCTAAACTCTTTCGATGTGATAGAGAACCAATTAACGATGCTCGAACTGAAGAAATTGTCTCTGTTACTGCCAATGAAGTTTGTATATCTGAAACAAGTGTCCTGAAAATTTTGCAGGGTAAGTTGGGTATGAAGAAGGTGTCTGCATGGTGGATTCCCAGATTGCTTGCCCTGAACAAAAACTAGTCACAAAAGTTTTGCTGCGTTGGAAAGGGGCAGAAATTTTCTTTCTCGAATTATCACCGGGGATAAGACTTGGGTATATCATTGGGACCCTCCCACTAAACAGGAATCCCTGCAGTTGATTCATAAAGGCTCTCTACTCCAGAAAATGCCAAAACAATTTTTTGGAAAAAAAATGGTGGAGTCTTGCTTATTGAGTGTATGCTAGGGGGTCTAGCATAAATGGAGCAGCCTATGGAAACACCTCCTCCTTTAGAGGAAAAATTCGCAATAAAAGTTATTGCTGCACAACAATTGTCGAGTTCATAAGAATAAAGTCCAGCAGGTAATCAATAATGAGTTAAAACATAGCCCTGACCTAGCTTCGTCTTCGGACTTCATTTCAAAAACTTTAAAAAAGAACTTGCATCTGATGAATCACTTAAACACGGTTGAACAATATTTTGCAGAGTTGCCCAAGGAATTTTTTGTGATGATATGGACAATTGGAAAAAATATGGAATAAGTGCATACGTGTTGAAGGGAATAGAAAAATAAAAGATTGTTAATGTATCTAATAGTCGTTTTTTTTTTTTTTTTTTTTTCATAACAAATATGGCCTCGTAATTTGAACTGTATTGAAATGTTTGAAAAATATATGTATATTATGATGAAATCGAAATGTAACTGAAACTGTTAACAATTACGAACGATACACGGCGATATTGCGCAATCCAATGTACTTAGAGTACCGGGACCACTCAATACATCGCCGAAATGAAGATTGCTTGTGCGAAAATGTTTGCAAATGAATTCATTCTGTATAAGGGCACATTTCATGGAGCGTCCAAACTACGAAGATAAAGTTTCACTCGTTTGTGCTCATTCTAGTGGCGGAGAGAACTTCCTTGATTAAGAAAAAAGCAAATTAATTCAGTAAAGATCGGAATGTTATATTTTCTCCGATTCAATCATTAATAAAGCGACAACGTGTTGTACTACTCCATTTAATGTCGGTAGAGAAATTGTGTTGTCAACTTGAACCGCAAATAAGCACAACTAAAAGTACGGTCGTGCAAATCAAACTAATGTATTTGACGAGTTGTGCCCTGAGCTCTGACTTCCAAACTCGCTTGCATGAGTGCCTCAGGACAACACAAATGGAGTTAACAAAGTGGAAAACCTTTAATATGTTTAATCAGAGAGGATGTCGAAATATGTTATTCCGATCTTTACTCCTCGATTAATTTTTCGTAATATGTAATCGAACCCAGAATTATTTTCAGACAAAGCTACCAGCAAAAGAAAATCTATACATTGCTGAGATATGATTAAGAAACTGTTTATAAACTTAGAAGCAACTTTCTGAAAGGCAGCGTCTGTGTCGCAAAAATAAATGCGGTGCCTAAAGACGTCGCGAACGTTGAACTTTTCGTACTGTAACAAAACCGAATTCTTCTGATACCCAATGCCGACGATTTGGCACGATGTTGGTCGCTATTTTCGGTGAAATTTTCGGTATTAATTACGAGCGTGAATAAAGTTTTCTGTCAGAAAGTTGTACTTTAAAATTAATAAGAAAATTATATTCAGCTTGTTCAGAAATAATTCGTTTAAATTGCGAAATCTGTGGATTGAAACAATATTTTAATTGGTGTATGCAAAATTTTCAGTATGGCACACATACCGTGTTTTTATTTTTTGCAATATCGGATTACGCATCTCAAAGCGAATTACTTGACTATTACGAAATTTCTGTTTCAATTAAAACGACCCCGTTTAAATCGAGGTCACATTCGCACGTTAATCGAATTTGCTCGGGCAGCCACCCTCGCCGACGCACATATCGTCGACGAAAATAATCAAGTTAAGTTTTACTCACGCGATTTACATACATATGCGTTTCATAAATTACGAATCAAGATCGGTCCTTGTTTAATTAAAAGCGCAAACAAAAAGGACCCGCAGAGGCGGAGATGGGAGATTTTTAACTGCGAAATTAGACAAATACTCTCCCTGGTAATGCGAGATTAAAATGCGGCGCTATCTGTGCGTACAGAAACACGTCGGTCGGTGGAAAGCGTTTATTGACTGTAAATTTTCCCTGACACATCTCTGAATTGAGTAGGTGGCGCTCCTGTGGGAGGCACGCGGGCGGTTTTCGATCGACATCGTGGTTGGCGAGAAGCAAGACGTCTTATCAGGTCGCCGTTTCCACTTTGCGACGATTTTCATCGCTCGTTGCTTGCTTGTCGGAGGCGTCGCGACGCCTTCTCACTTTGATTCTACCAGACATCGGATCGGATTACGTTCGCCATTAACGTATCAATTCTATAAATCGTGTCAAAACTTGAGGATTTGTAACTGTTTTAATCAACCGGTAGATGACATTGACATTAGGTCTGTTTGTTATCCGGTGTACACTAGTGTACACTTTTTTTACGAAATTTGCTTTAATGAAGCCTAAATTCTTTGGTAATATGTCAATTCGAATCATACACATGCATACTGATATACCACACAAACATTTCAGGTTACATTAAAGCGTATTTTGCAAAAAAGTGTGCATTAGTGTACACCAGTTCAGAATAACAAACAGACCTATTGACTGAGAATCTAATTCTCAGATTCACTCTTGATATGTAATTACAATACAAATGTTTCAGCAAGTTATTGCTTCGTCATAGTGAAAATTACTTGTAAAGTACCACTTAGTCGCGCCATCGCACGGCTGGGTTTTTACTTTAAACTTGGCAGAGAATAGCAATGCTGCTGCCTCATAAGCTATCACGCACAATGAGGTCAATGCGGACAAAAAATAATTTTACTTGTAAAGACTATAAAAATGACTGTTGAACATTTTTTTATTATGTATAATGTGCCGATCACCGACTTATGATATACACACTTATGATCACTCATCCAACTCGGAAACGAGCTTAACTTTTCTTAATGCATTGCCCAATACCATAAAGCCTATTACAGGAAAATCACCTTCCATTTGCAAAAGATACTACTGTTAAATTACACCGTGTTGATTCGTTTTTCAGACATAGCAAAATAGCATGCAAAACTAAATATATGCAATTATTGCCTTTCTCGTAAATTTTAGAGTAAAACGGTAAAGGAAAATATTGTTCAGAATTCTAAAATGCATTTAATAGATTTAGATTTAGATTTTGCAGCCATTTTCTTTTAAAATGATAAATATCTTCTGGAAAATGCACATAATTTACCAAAAGAGAAGTATCCCAACCCGAAAATTCAAAAAAATTTGAAACTTTGTGGATTAGTAGTTCACCCTAGGGTAAGCACGGAGCCATTTTTTTATCCATTTTTTTTATGACGCATGCATTTGACGCAAGTCAGCGTGTTTTTTCTGGTGCGACTAATGCCGCAACCGCATTGTTTCTTTTCAATCGTGTTCGGTGAGCGTTCGAAATGAGTGCAATGGCGAAAATATTTTTGGTAGAAGAAAATGAGGTTGAAGAGATAAAAATTAAAATTATATGGCAAAATATTTGTCTTTCAATGCTCTATCACATATGTAAAAATTGCCACCCCTTATAATTTGAAAATCAAAACTTACCCCCTACCACCCCAATCTGAGAAGCAAAAAAATAATTCATTGCTCTGGGTGCTTCGGGTGGAGGGCAGCTAAATTTTTTTCACACTCGAAAAAATTTTTAAGGGGTGAAAACACGTCTCATACTTTCTATGATTTTGAGTACTTGGCGATCTTAATACCACAGCGCTTAAACATTAATATTGCATATCAAAGTATTAATTTAGAAGTGATTTATGAAAGTCATATTTAAATATTATCTTCGATTGCAGTTCAGAAATCTAGGCATATCTATATCACATTACTAATCTAACGCACAATGTATTGTGACCGAGGATTCAAGTTTTTTATTTATCAAGATATTGTTTAGCTGCATATGAAGACCAATTTAAACACACTGAAAACTTTTACCATTTTTGAGAAGATGAGTATAATTTTTTTTTAAAATAAGGCATTAAATGCATTTTAGAATTCTGAACAGTTTTTTCCTTTGCCGTTTTGTTCTAAAATTTACAGGAGAGCCAATATTTTCAAATATTAAATTTTACATGTTATTTCCCTATGTCTGAAAAACGAATCAACACCGTGTATACGGTATGTCCCCGGATTGAGTTTACAATACGTATAACGGACCAAAAATTTTTGAATTCAGATTTCATGTTCTGCAGTTCAGGTCTGCTTGGCGTGAAATGAATTTGTACCAAATTTGACGCCGAAAGTCTTCAAGGTGGCGGAATTAACACAAAAAGAAGTAAAATCTGTGTGGGTAAAATGATCTTCCATTTGAATTTAGGAGAAAAATTTAGTAAGATTAAATGATTCTCATTTCAAATTAGGGAGATATACCAAATTCCAACATCCTAGAAAAAAAAATTGAATTACGGAAAATGACTAATTATAAATAATATTTCAGTAAAGTTTTAAAATGTTAACGCCATCTACATATTTATTGACCAAAAACAAATAAAATATGATTATTCAAATAACACTTCGTGTTAATGTCTTACAACTGTACTGAAATCCTAATCTTCCGAAATTCAATTTTTTTTCTAGGACGTTGGAATTTGGTATATCTCCCTAATTTGAAATCAGAATCATTTTATCTTACTAAATTTTTCTCCTACATTCAAAAGGAAGACCACTTTACCTACACAGGTTTTACTTCTTCTTGTGTTAATTCCGCCACCTCGAAGACTTTCGGCCTCAAATTTGACACAAATTCATTTCACGCCAAGCAGACCTGAACTGCGGAACATGAAATCTTAATTCAAAAATTTTTGGTCCATTATACGTATTGTAAACTCAATGCGGGGACATACTGTATGTACAGCTGCGGAATCATAACTAATATTGTTTCACTGTTTAATTTTTTTTTATTTATACGATATATTTATTCTGCGTTTCAAAAAAAATTAACCACCCTGAAGGAGTAAACGTAGAACTTTAAAATTGCATAGAAATAGGAAGTACATGGAGACAAATGCATGATTAAATAATGACAACCATTTGTCACTTCTCAAAGAAGTTATCTCTTAGTTATCACCTGACAAGTCTTTTGTTTTAGTTACCTTCTTTATCGTATTATTTCGGCGTATTAGTTTGCCTTTTTACTGGTGTACTCGTTGGTTCCTCTAACAATGCCATGAGTGCGAAGACGGCAGATTTTCACCAACTTACACCCTTTCAAAGAGGGCGAATTTTCGGGATGCACGAAGCTAACTTAAGCTTTCGGGAAATTGGTAGACGTGTAAGTCGAACGCACGCCACTGTGAGACGAACTTGGAGAGATTGGCAGGAAGAACACCTAGAAGTTCGTCGTGAAGGTAGTGGACGTCCCAGAGCAACACAAGAACGGGAAGATCGCCTCTTAAGACGAAGTGCAATTCAGGATCCTTCACAACCATTCACCAGTGACGAGCTGTTGGAATCAATTGAGTAAGAGCAATTGGTCGAAGAGTCTCTATGAGCACGATTTATCGCCGAATACGTTCGTGGGGACTGCGCTCATATCGTCCTTATTTTCGTCTACCCATAACAATACAACATAAAGCTACCAGACTGCAGTGGAGTCAAGACAGGCAGCAATGGGACCATGATGCGAAGAAATCATCTTTAGTGATGAATCCAGATTTTGCTTGTGGCATTCTGACGGGCATGTACGGATTAGACGATCGAGAGGCCAGAGGCAAAATTTACAATATGCTCAGCGTCGCCATACAGCTTTAACTCATGGTGATGGTGTGGGGGGCAATACGCTACGGAGGCAAGTCTCCCTTAGTATTCATTCCGGGCACACTAAATGCGAGGCGTTACATTGATACAGTTCTGGAGCCTGTTGTTCTTCCATTTCTTCAAAACCTTCCAGAGCCTGTCTTCCAGCATGATAACGCGCGCCCTCATATTGCCCGGTAACTTTAGACTTCCTAGCAGAAAACAATGTAAACATTTTGCCTTGGCCGCCAAGATTACCGGACTTAAACCCAATTGAACATGTCTGGGACATGATGGACAGAAGACTGCGTCAGTTACCTCATCCTCCCAACACGCTAGACGAATTGCGTCAACAGCTGCAAGTAGCCTGGAATCAGCTCCCTCAAGAGACAATCGACCACCTGATTTCCAGCATGCCCAGAAGGGTTGCTGAATGTGTAAGAGTACGAGGAAATGCAACACATTATTAATTTTTATTTGAATAAGTAGTGTTAGATTTAATTGACTATTTAATCATTTCTTTGTCTGCATACGCTTGTCATTTTCACGCAATTTCAAAATTCTGCATCTACTCCTTCAGTGTGGTTCATTTTTTTTAAACCCAGTGTATATTATGAACTTGAAGTTTGCTACATTATTATACAGGCTGAGTTTTTAAGCGCTCTTTCTTCCATTGCTCATTTATAGAACGAGATAGAATTTTTTCTCTTTCACAAGGACATTCAACCTATTGAGCACTATAACCTAAAATTATTTTGATACATACAGAGTGTTATGTAAACTAATGGTAGCATACACCGGCATTTTTTTAAATGGAGCACCCTGTATATTTTCTTATAGAAAGACGTAACACTTGATCCTCTAGTAGCTCCTCCAGTAGCTCATAAAATATTTATATTTACTTAACCAACTAAGAGTAAATTAATATTTTGTTGAAAACGGTCGGATTTTCTACTTCTCTTGAAATACTTACTGTAAACGTATCGTTTGTCGTACAGCAATAAAGATCGGTAGTGTTATAAATTAAAGTATAACGAATAATCTTGATATAAATTCTTTTAGTTTTATTTGTTTTTTCAAATGTTCAAGCCTGTGCAATTGTCAGATTTTCAAACTGCCATTATTCAATTTTTTTTTAATGCAACCCTCCCTATCTCTTTTCACGAATAGACAGTGTTCATGTTCCTCTTCAATTCAGTTATAGGTTTTCTGTATCTAATCCGTACAGTTTTTTGCTATAATAAACTTTTTATATTTTTGCTCTAAAATCATTATTAAAAAGTTATTTAACGTACGGCATTTTAATTCTTTAACACAGCTCCCTCTATTTCATAAAACAGATGGATAATATTAAGTTTACAATTAATTACAGACTCTTATTGCGTTATAATCATCGTATTTTTGTTGCAATAGAGTTCTTTTACTTTGTTGTAACTTGTAATTAACAATATTTTAAAACTGATTCATTGTAGTTCCTAAGCTTCAGTTGTCCAAATTAACATTTGATTTAATAAAATCTGACATAACAAATGAAATCATCAGTGTTTGCAAATAATTACCTTAATGTAAAAATTGTTTTACTTAAAAAAATTATACAAATAAAAAATTTATAAGCTCATCATCATAGAGGGCGCTGTGTTAAAGAAATTAAAATACGGTACGTTAAATAATTTTTTAATATTGATTTTAGAGTAAAAATGTAAAAAGTTTATTGTAGCAAAAAACTGTAAGGATTAGATACAGAAAACCTATAACTGAATTGAAGAGGAACATGAACACTGTCTATTCGTGAAAAGAGATAGGGGGGAGTTGCATTTAAAAAAATTGAATAACGGCAATTTGAAAATCTGACAATTGCACAGGCTTGAACATTTATTTGAAAAAACAAATAAAACTAAAAGAATTTATATCTAGGTTATTCCTTATACTTTAATTTATCACACTACCGATTTTTATTGCTATACCAGTACGACAAACGATACGTTTACAGTAAGTATTTCAAGAGAAGTAGAAAGTCAGACCGTTTTCAACAAAATATTAATTTATTCTTAGTTGGTTAAATAAATATAAATATTTTATGTGCCACTCTTTAGAGGATCAAGTGTTATGTCTTTCTATAAGAAAATGTACAGGATGTTCAATTTAAAAAAATCCCGATGCATGCTGCCATTAATTTACGTAACACTCTGTTTATATCAAAATAATTTCAGGTTATAGTGCTCAATAGGTAGAATGTCCTTGTGAAAGAAAAAAATTCTATCTCGTTCTATAAATAAGCTATGGAAGAAAGGGCGCTTAAAAACTCACCTATATAGTTACCAAAATTAAGAAGTAACAATTAAACTAACGACATTATACTGTCCCGCTTTTTGATTCCGCAGCTGTACTTATTTTCTTATATAACGGGTGTTTGTTTTTTTTTAATTTGGCGTCGAAGTTGTCCATGACAAGGTGTTTATTGTGAACGCACCACAATTTTTATAATTTGTTGTAAATCTTATTTTCTTATTATCTGTTTTCATTGTTACAACAACAGATCTCATTCTTATTGTTTTTCGTTTATTAGAATAGATTATATTATTTTGTTGTCGTACTGTTGAGTTCGAAACCTCGAAAGCAAGGTTAGGAATTGCAAGTTCAAACGTCAAATTTACAACTGTCATGACGATGATGGTTTACAATGAAATTTTCATGGCCAATTTCGACGCCAGATTTAAAAAAAAAAAACGCTCTTTATAATAAACTCTTTTATTTTGAAACGTCTTTTTGTAAACACCTTGTATTTGTGTAATCTGTTCTATCTACTTCCAAAGGCATGCTATAGAGTTTTTTAATGATTTCTACTCATTGTTGCTGGTATCATAACATACAGGGTGGGTCAACGAAAACGAAACAAACTGAATACCTTCCAGGAAAATATTTGTTTGAAAAAATTCTAAAACGCTTCGATTTATAATCCAAGGTGGCACTTTTCTGTCCTATATCCAACCGACATACATCGTCTCCCTCCCTTCCACCCCTCTAACCAATGGAATTTAAATAAGGCACATTATTGAAAAGATAATTTTACAGAGAATTCAGTAATGTGAATATGAATACCCGAGAATTCGAATTTAATCCTCTCTTACGAGGAAAATCATGGTTACGTAATCGAAGTGTGGCAGCTCATATGAAAGGTAATTTTAGTAGTAATTCAATGTATGAAATGACATAACGATATTGAAAACTGACTATAACTAAAAAAATAAAGTTCGCAACTTACAAATTTGATAAAAAATTTATTTTAAAAATAAAACTCGGGAAATACTCAAAAATGTTAGACAACGTTTTAAGCAACATACTCATGTGCGCAAGTTAATTTTTTTTTCATTGTTTACTTTTTTATTAAATCAACCAGAAACATGTTTATAAAAAAAAATCAGATGAAAATTAGCTTAATTGTAAAACATCAAATTCAGGTAAGAATATATTAAATTGAGTTCTTGGCGATCAAATACCATTAAAAGAAAAAAATATACAGACCGCTAAGCCGTAATCAATCAGTAAGTAGTTACACAATTAATTATTGTGAAATAATGAAGACCACTTTGAGCATTTACTCTGAAGAAATCAAATGTGTAAGTTACGAATCTTATTTTTTAGTTATTTAAGTCAGTTTTTAATATCGTTATGTAATGTCATTTCGTGCATTGAATTACTAATGAAATTAACTTTCATATAATTTGGCATACTTGGAATTACGTAACCTTATTTTTTCTAAAAATTTTGTTGCAAGTCGGTTTTGATTGCAATGGATTCCTCTGGCATCCTCTGTACAGCTGTTTTGGCCCTACTTGGGGCCTCGTCAGCACAAGCGTAGCTCGAGAATTCCCCTGCAAACCAAACCGACCTATCATAGGTTATTCGCTAGAGCGATGTAATAGTAATGAAAAGTTTGAATCCCGACATCCTGCGATCGATTTTTGGCTTAACATTGCAAGAAGATTAACAAATTGAAACCAGTTTGCTACTTAATAAGTCATCCCATACAAGGCGGCCATGCGTGCTGTCAAAGCATACCCAATGAAAATTTTAAAAATTTTGTTGCTCAAGGAATCCACTGTAATCAATACCGACTTGTATGGGATGACTAATTATTATTATGTAGCAAACTGGCTTCAATTTGCAATGTTAGGTCAAAAATCGATCGCAGGATGTCGCTATTTAAACTTTTCATAGTTTATAACAAAATTAAATTTAATTTAATAAAAATAACAAAATAAACAATTACAACACACATATATTTGACCAATCAGTATAAAAAATGTGTTGTATCTAAGTACTGATTGGTAAAAATATGTCACTTAACGATTGTCGTTATATAACAATGTCGTTATGAGTTACAAAATAAAGGGGTAATTCTCTTGGAATCTTCTACGGATATTGATAGGTACATGCACAAAGATGATATTCGAATTTAAATCATGACGTTATCAGGTTCCTTCTAAAACAGCAGTGTTTAGAAGTGTCATCGTTCTCTCATTCCACCACGACTAATAATGAAGGCATCGCCATTCTAAATAACAATGATGTCACTTTGACCGAGTGCAAATGATGATTCAGTGGTTCGATCCGCAGTTTGATCCCGCGACCTCCTCTCGTTCGTCGTCCAAAAGGTCAATTGCTACCGTTATTGGGCCCGATACGCTCCAGCTCCTCAACTTCGTCTTACACTCAATAAAATTTAAGGACGACCGACGCAAACAAGATTGGAGATTTCAGACGAAACAGGCACAAATTCTAAACAGGAAGAAAAAAACGTTACAACAAAACGACCCACTTTATCTTTAATCACGCTGAAATTCGCCTGAAACGTAACGTAATGGCTTGTAAAAATTGCGGCCGAAGGTTTGTGATGAATGATGAATGTCAAGAACGAATTTTGTTTCAGTTCTTATTTTGTATGTAAAAGAATTGCACGATTAAACCGAATAAGGATTTAAAAAATTATTATTAGCATTGTTTGAGTTTTTATTCATTTATTTTCAATTTTACAAATACAGAGAATTAAGGAGAAATATTTCTAGCGATTTCTAGAATGCGAAAAATGTGATAATCACGAGAATTATTAGCACGGTGCATCTGAAAAAATTTGCGATGAAATCAGTAATGATCCGTTGAAAATATTTAATGATAACGGGCCGCAATTACAAAAAACACTCCTAAAAAAATAGGACGAAATTGTGGGATAATTCAATTCATAATATGGGAATTTTTTATATGTCCTGTAGAATTCAAAAAGAGCACGCCTTTTGCCATGTTAAATTTATTTATTAATTTTATTTTAATAGTCTTTTCTGTGAACATTTTTGTAGTAAATTTTATAGTTATTTGTGCGTTCAAAATTGTTTTAATTTAGTAAATTTCATTGTAATTGCGGCGCGACGCTTTCATTTCAGGATGCCTGTTTTTAGCATAATTAGAAATAATGAATTGATTAAAGTTACGGGCAGATTTTACGGGAATTAATTCCGTAACGGCACGCCACGCCGCCCGCCCCGCCAGACAATATGATTAAATTTTTTCTTCCATATCTTCAACTACCTTAAAAGTTGGACTCCTGAGAATATTTAATCCTTGAAATAACTGCAGACTTTCCTAAATTAAACAAACGACTGTCTTTTGTTTATAATAATTAAAAAAATTCTCCAGGCAACAACACCAGAGCTTTGTGTACTACAGACAGAAATTGTGTGATTTCGGAAAATGATTGAAATGAAAAAAACTATTTCTATGTGGAAATATATTGCTGCGTAAGAATAAATTTTCAAATAATTTTAGTCCTGGAAGTTGCTTGTCGACCTCGCACTATTTATAAAGGGTTCTTCCACTGAACCATCCATCGCAACAAAAACGAGCTATTAGTAGCAACAGCCGCGACAGGCAAAACGAGGAACTGGAAAACGAACGAGTTCCGCCTCATCCTTTGTTACTTCTCAGCAAATCCTTTGTCACGGCAATCCGGAAAATCCCATCCGGACAATTCACTGTGCAGGGGTAATCGCGTATCATAAATTTCATTCCTTATTAGCCGAATCTTTTTGAAACGAAACTGAATTTTCTCAGCAGTTTCTTGCTTTTACTTCAGCTTATGTAGACAAATAAACGCAGAGTATCAGCATTAAAATTAATAGGCTTTTAATACCGACACTGAATTTAAAGGACTCGCCAAATTTAGTAATATAAGTAAAAGAAATGTGTTTATGTGCGGCAACAGACAAAGTTAAAGCAACAGTAAGAATACAGTTCAATTTTTTACTATGTGCCCATCGATCGATAAGTCAAAAAACTTTTATGTAGCTATTTCCTTCTAACTTTCGTGAAACAGCCTTGGTGCTTTTGTCATGTCACCTCATTTCATTGTACATTTTTTTAACTCAGATTTATAGGATTGGGATGTAGTAAGAAAATGATCTTATAGTCATTATGTAATAGGTACCCACTATATGTACTATGTTCAAAAAACACATTTTTTGTTCTAATCTTTATTTTTTATGGTAGCTAACCAAATCTTCATATTTAGCAAATTAGTTAATCATTAAGGGGATCATTCTAATCAGATTTGCAACCTAGTAACGGTGATACCTCCTTAGCAACTGGTAAGAAGCTGCAATCGCAGCAATGTTCGATGGTAACAGGATATAACGTTGTGCAGTCTCGATAATGTTCGCAAGTAGGATCATACCAAGTTGTAACTTGCAACTCCGATTAGAATGATCCCCTAAGAGGCCACTGAGCGAACGAACAGACAAACAAAAATTTTTAACACTTAACGCCTGTCCGCCATGCTACAATGCAATGAAATTTAAATGTCCTTCGAACAGGTGATTTTAGAGGGATTTAATCTTGGATGAGAGGCTTACTTAGGATAACTCAGTTTGTTAATTAGGAGCAGTCGAGATAAAATTCGGACTATTGCACCGGGCGTAGAATACGAGGTGACACTGCATCAGAACTAATTAAATTAACGGGTACCGTGGACAAAATGGCCAGATCTTAAACTGTGCAACTTTTAAGAATTAATTAGTGAAAGAAAATAATATAAGGACAGAAAAATACATCTCACCAGAAATATTTATGTCTCATTTATACAGTGTGGGACAAAATTATAACCGCACTAAAATTCTTGTCATAGTTCGCCTTATGTTGGGAGAATTTAGCTGGGAATTTTTTGTTGAAAAAATTTTTAAGAGAGCTTATCATCCCAACGTTAACAAACACAACTACAAAAATAATTGAAAAATGGAGAGAAAATTTAAAAATGTATTTTTTTCGGTGGGACTAAACTCTAAGTGCGGTTATAATTTTGTCCCGCACTGTAGATGTTTCTTCTCTCAACAAGAACTTATTAACATACACAGAAATGTCTCGTTTTAAAGAAGTGTCTATAGGAACACCTATGGAGAACGGAAACTGTGAGCCTTGTTTTTTGTAGAGAGAAAGGCGCAAATGATACCTTCTCCCTCGAAAGAAAGTCCAATAATATCTATTTTGAAATCTCTTTTACGAATAACAAAATTTCTTCGGTTTTTCTTTATCGAAGACGAGTGAAAGGAAGATTAAATTTAACGCGTCAATTACGGAAGTGATGTGCAGATCGTGAGAAGTAAAAATAATAAATTGAAGTCAACAAATGAGAACGAAATTTTCTAAACAAAATAAAAAAAGTAATTTTAATAAAGTGGAAATAGGAAAATTATAATATAAATCCAACAAAATTATTTGAGTGCAGTAGTGAGCGAAAGCTTCACGTGCTTAATTTGAAATCTAATTAAAAGCAGACGTCGCCAGAAATTAAGTGTACATTAAATTCGCCGCTGATTTACTACTATTTATTATTCAAACTCCTCGGCGTCCGTCCAAACTTTCTCCGCCTCGAAACGGTTGAGACGTTAATACAAAATTAAGTTAGTTATCTTCGGCAAAACTTTGCGAGTTGCAATAATAAATCGACGCGGAGCAACAAAGCTCGACACAGTCGCGAACGACGCTGAAAAAGGGAAGAGGATTTAAGGGGCAGAATACGTGTTCGCCGTGTTCCCATGGATGCCATGAATTGCAAAGCTCCTCGGAGACGAATGCACAACGTTATTAAAAACTTAGCAACCCTGTAGTTAAAACAGTTTATTAGCGAATTGGAATTGAAAATTCCTACTGTAAATCCCTTCGACAAAAAGCTCATTAACAAACGTAAAAAATCGAAGAAGCATTACATCACAGATCGTGCTGCCCTTACAAAGGCAGGTAGCAAACGAAAGTTTAAATTCCCCCACATTAATTCCGGTAATTCCCGGAGAAACCACCTTAATCCGTAAATGACACCGACCTCCGCAATAAATAATTTGGTAATCCGGGCGGCGGCGCTTCCTTCCCATGAAGAAGGACCCACGCGAAGGTGTTTCGGGGATTCCGAGATTGATGCGGCAATTTTGAGTTCCAGTCGAGTTTTATAATGGCGTCGACTTCATTTTCCGGCCTCGGTTTTATGCGCGGCGAAAGAATTAAGTTAGGGGCCCTCGGAAGGAAAAACGGTGTAAAGCATGATTTAAAAAAAAGTTGAACTCGTAAAGTACGATTATTAGAATAGAAAAATTACAATCTCGTGAAGCTTGGAAAAAAAGAATGGAATTCATTACATTTTTGTGAGTGGTTTGCAATATCAAACCCTTTTGATTTTACAATAAATAAAGTAATCTCTTTTCGATATTGTTAGAAAACAAGATTTGATTTGACAACAGATTTTTTCCGATCAAAATCACTTAACTAAGGTAATCTCCGTGTATTAAAAATTAAACTGTTCGTGTTCGTGATTTCACGAGTTTAGAAATAATGGCATTTTTTCGTGCCCAAGAAAAGAACGTTATTATTTCTGGAGTGAATGAAAAATTCCTTAATAAGTTCAGCAAGCACATGTAAAAGAAAAGTGTTTTAAAGTGTTCGTTTTTCCAAAAAGGTAAAGACTGTACGATTTAATTTCGGCAAACATGCGACATCCCACTTAGTGGCACATCATTTTCCCTCCTATCCTGGATTATAAAAAAATCGCACGTCCTCAAAACTAATTAAAACGTGTTTTAAATTTTTATTCTGCGAATCTCCGTTCACACAATTGTTGAAATAGTTTTGCCGCTGAACAATTCGGCTCGGACGTCGGGTTATTAAAAGCGTTCAATTCTGTTTGTTCAAAATTCGAGTGCACGCTAATATGGGACGCATATTTGCGAAATTTCTCATTGTTAATAAATGAGCGTTTTTGTTGGAAATTCAAGTCAATAAATGAAATAATTTTATTTGAATTTGTTCGTGGAATTTTTCAACCCTATCAGAATTTATTCAATACGTATAAAATTACGTTTATTTTAAATAAAGTTTGCAACTAATGCAGCAAATTTTACGGTATTTCCGAGAGTTATTCAGAGCTTGCCTTAAATTTACAACTAGTTTTAATGTATGTGCGCTAGTTAATTAATTTTTAATTAAATTTGTACACAGGCGTTCATTGATTATTTATAGCTGAAGTCTGCAAAAAAATCTTTCGGTGATTGCATTCGCGAAAAAGAAAAAGCAAAATAAACCGAATCTCCAAAAGGCAATACGCCAAGGAGCAATACTTTGTAAATTGGATTGGAAAATAAAATACTCCGCTTCGATGACGTTGGAAGTTTTTGTGCGTTTGTTTCGCCCGCTCTTATTAGAACCGGCGGCGACACCAAACGAGACACTGGAGAATCACAAACAAAAACGTCGGACAAAAAAGCTACTGCATTCTGGCACTTTCTTAATAAGTGATTTTGCAATTCAATGATTTTTCACGGAATCTGGAAATTTCAGACGAGTTTTGGTGAGTTCAGATAAGGGCCAGTTGTACAAAAACGGTCATTCTGTAAGCTTTGCATGTTAAATTTTAAAAGGTGTTAAAATATTAACATATGGTAAAACTGAGAAGCCGTGTAAAACTATTCTGTACGCTACAAAAGATGTTAATTTTTAACAGTATGCTTTAAAATGACATGTTAAATGACATTTTTTAAAGGGTCCTCAATGAGCACGCTTTAATTAATGTGAAAACTGTTATTTACACAAAAATGGCACTAAATGGACTTTTTCACCTTGTTTTGGCTCATGAGCCTGAAAAGTAAATTATTTTGCGCTTATTAACACAGAAATTAATATTCTTAACACTTTACTTTTTTATAGGAGGGAGGTTAGGGTAATACAAAGGCAACTAAGGCCTATTAAAATACAATCACATTTATTTATAAACAATGTCTACCGTATACATAAAAATAATAGCCACCAAGGGCCGGTACTTCGATTACCAATTAACTTTAATCATTGGTTTATTCCCATAGAAATAATTGTTTCTACAATTGTAGGCATAGGAATAAACCAAAGGTTAAAGTTAATCGGTGATCAAAGTACCGGCCCTAACTGAGATTTTTATTATCGTTTTTCTGCACCGTTAGTAGAATCCTCGGACTCACTATTATATTCTATAAATAAGGGCAATGTTTCCTTATTCATAGAAGATAATAGTAAGTCCGACGATTCTATTAATGGTGCAGAAAAACGTTAACAAAAATCCTAGTTAGTTATGCATACGGCAATGTATTTTTATGTACTTAGTACTCACCGCTTTCTATTCTATTATGGTTTTATGGGCTCCTTCCAAATCGTGTAACTTGTTGGTTAAATTACACCATGTTTTATCATAATCAGATTTGTAGGTTGGTTTTAACTTATCCTGCCATAATATAATTGGAAATTTTTCGATGAAATTTATCAAACACTCTTTTTGTTTTTTACTCATGCGAGCATTTGGCTTTGGTGTTGTCATTTCTACCACGTTTCAGATATAACTTTTTGCGTAATTTTACTTATCCAGAGACAAACCTCTTCTCGTCTGCGTCTTTTTATAACTCCGTGCCAGCTCCGTGCGATGTCATTTCAAGTTTTTAAATGAACTAGTCTTACACAATTGAACTACTACGTTAACATTTGATCTATTATACCGAACACATCCGACAATTTTAACACATGCGTTAAAATTTGCTATTTTAAAGCAAACGTTTTAATGGGTGTTACAGAATTGGAATTTATGTTAAAAAGAGGACAAATTAACGTCCTTTAAAATTTAACGCTTTTCTTACAGAATGACCGCTAAAAGGCCGTATTCTGTAAGAAACACGTTAATTTTAAAGGTCCTTTAAATTATTTCATTTTAGCAGACCCGTTAAAGTTAAAATCGTATTTCATATTCTGTAACGCAAATTTTAAAGATCGTGTTAAACACATCTCATTTTAACCTGTGCCTTTAAATTGTTTGTGAATAGACCTCTTTAGTTCAAATGCTCCTGTTGTTATTTAAGGTTATGTGTATTTGTGCACTTTGTTGTGTGATTGCGTGAAGTTTAGAAATACGTAAAAATGGCAAACCGTGCGGCACGGATGACTAAAGGGCAAAAAGAAACCCTGGTCAACCCTAGAAGAACATAATATCATGCTAGCGCCTAAATTATCCCCTGGTGATGAACTACAAGTCAAAAATCATTGGGAAACTATTTCAAATTTATTGAATTCTCGATTAAGGGCAAAGAAATCGGTGAAACAATGGATAGAGGTAAGTACCATGTTGTTTCAGTAATTTGTACTCAATGTAAATTCGGTTTGTAGGCTTGGAATGAATTAAAAACCAACGTTAGACGCAAAGCCCGAGAAAACATCTATGACATAAAGGGAACCAGTGGGGGTGCGAAGTGCGAAGAAAGCCAAAGAAATGTCGGATTTAGAGAACAGAATAATGGGATTAATATCAAAAATGGTCATACAAGGAGCACCGCTCTCAGAAGTAGGTGTAGTAGAGGATGAGAACATTGAAGAAGTAATCGAAGACCATTCTGCTTTCTTCATTATTGGGAAAATGTATCCATCTATTTAGAAGGTGTTCAACCATAATATTTGATGTTTCTGAAATGCACCGACTGACAGAGGGTTGACTAAGAGCAAATGTGTATCCGGTGCCAACATTAAGCTGGTAGCTCCCATGTCCGAAAAAATGTAAAGTAGCTAACACCCGTAAATGAGCCGGTATCCTGGTAGTCCTCTCAGGATTAATCATATGTTCCGCCAAAGTATTTATGAGTTCAAAGCAACACTGTTTACTTAAACGAAATAGTTTCAAGAATGTACGATCTGGCATTTCAAAGGGGTTACTAACATCACCCAAATTTCTCTGATTAATTCGAAATTGATGTCTAGAAAGGATGAAGAAATTAGCTGCCTAGAGATTACACCTTTAATATTGCTTTTACCTTTGTCCTATATTATTAATTTCTTCCGCCAAAATGACATGAACAAGAGCATCAAATACATGTGCCATCATCAATCAGAAACTACTACGTATACGATATATAAAACAATTATATTTTTAATATTAACGCCCCTTTATTTTTTAACACCTAACTTTGACTGGCCTCTAAATTGCAACTGTCAAATAAAAGAAATTAACTTGTATACGTTAAATTTTAAATGACATGGATGATACAGAATCGCAATTTATGTTTAGCGGCTGTTAAAATATTTAGTGGTCCGTTACTTTTAACATATTCCTTACAGAATACGGCCTAAAGTAGGTTTAAACTGAAGCTCAACTGAACCAGGTTCAAAGTAAACAAATTCGTATAGGATCTAATGACATATGGCAATTAATGCATTCATAAATAAAATTTGATGCGATTTTGTTCACTTTGAACCTGGTTCAGTTGAGCGTCAGTTTAAACCTCCTTTGTACCGGGTGTCCCAACGGTGTGTATTTCTTCTGTGGTGCCTATAGGAATAACAAGTAGAGAAAAAAAGATTAAGAAAGTTATACTAGACATCACGCCGCACATTTTAAAATTATTTTCAACTATACAGGATGTTCCAGAAAGTGTTGGTGCATACAAAGTGATTTTTTTAAATGGAACGCCCTATATATTCTTATAAATTTGGATGTCCCGCGGAGAGATGATTACAATAATATAAACACATATTAATTTCGCTCAGCTATTTTCGTAAGAAAAAAATTCTTCTTCTAAAATTCCTTAAAAATTTACAAGTTTTGAACTTATGTTGCTGACTATGTAGATGACACAGACTTACGAAAATATAACAAAATATTCTTAGGACTTTGGGCTTTTTGAAAATATGAAAAAAGTTAAAATATCTTTTAGCATTATACAGGGCAAACAGTACTTGCGAAGCACTCAGTATCTCATTTTTTTTTAATGGAACGACCTAATTTTTATTTCAAAAATGGGTAGTTCTTAAACTTAGCTTTCTACTGATACCAGGTTATAAAATTGTACACGTCGTGTGAACGCCTTTGCCTAAAATGGCCTTTATGAGCTGGTACATTTGCCAAGTATACCAATATTCCCAGCGAAAACACGTCCGTGTAAAAAACGTTGTAGAATAACACGTAACCAAACGTTGAATTCATATGTTATTGTTATGTTGAAACAACGAAAAAATGTCGCGGCAATCAATTTCTTTTAAACGTCTCTATCCACGTGTAAAAAACGTTGTACAATAACAATTAATCAACGTTGAATTCGTGTATTATTGATACGTTTTAACAACGCTCGAATCAAGTTCTTTTAAACGTCTTTGTCCACGGTATTTCAACGTTAAATCCCAGTGCACATATACGTATAAAAAACGTTGTAGAATAACATGTAACAAACGTTGAATTCGTGTGTTATGGTTACGTTGAAACAACGAAAAAATGTCGCGGCAATGTCCACGTGTAACGTTGAATCAGACAATTACGACATGTATTAAAGCTGGGTCTAAAGTCTAAATCATTAGACTGAACAAACATACATGGCTAATGGTGGAATTTGAACCCACGCCGCCGTGTGACACGACTTTCTAAGTCGGCTAGGCTAGACTGCTAAGCTACTTGGAGACCCCAGTTCCGTATCGCTTCCGTGACTGATTCGTAAAGCGGACGGAGGCTTGCGGAAATAAATCCAAACCGGGGACTTTAACTTACAATAGCTACGCGCCGCCCTCACTCGTTCAATTTCCGAACTCCTTACTACCTACAGTTTCCTTCTAACATCCATATTATCATTAGCATCATTAAATGCAATTTTTCTAATTATTACAATCCTAAGCTTATTTTCTTTGTATATACATTTCAAAAATTCTAAATAATTGATTCATAATAAACATGTAATTCTAAATCGCCTATTTCTAAAAATATTTACACTAACTTAACATATTCGACAAAACACATTTAATACAGTACTCTCAATTTACTTTATTATTTACAAAATTATTTCTTTATGAAAATTTAAAAAAAATTACATGCTGCTCATAAACACCGCAATATTGTCACGCTCTCTTCGCGCTTGCAATAAATTCAACTGTTGAGGCAAACGTAGCTCTCGGTAGACGGTTCCGTCCAGGTATGGGCTAAAGGCACTTGGGAGTAGTTTACCGGAATAACAAAGACTTGCTTACTTTGTCCCGGTTCTCGGCTCTAAAAAGGAAGGTCCTCTTCAGAAAAACCACCGCACCATTTTTAGGCTTTATTGAGCACCCTTCGCTATTGGGCCACCTTCCCGCTCGGTCCAATCGACTGTCCCGCGCAATTAATCCATTATCCGTAGTTCAGCAAAGTGACCCCGTTAACAATTATACAGAGTGGAAAGTTTAACTGGAATAAATTCTGTAACTTAGAAAATTGCCATTTGTAGCAAAATTCTTGGAACAGGTCAATTTTTATTTTTATGGCGCTTATTATAAATGGATTTCTTTAACTTTTCAATTATTTGGAGGGATGAAACAACCCCTAACTATTTTTTTTTTAATGGAAAGGGTATGTTGAGTAATTTTTTTTCTTAAAGCTTGTTCAATTGGGAATACAGCTACGTTTTTATTTTTTAATTTTTCTTAAACAGTAAAAGGCGAAAGAATAAAAAATAAATTTTTGACTAGAACGATTTTAACGCATCAGATGTTCAAAATGCTCGCCACCTCTCACTTGGCAATACCCTAATCGATTATAAATTCCATCCCTAACAGTTTGTAACATTTCCGGCGTTACTCTCCTAATTTCATGCAGAATTTGAAGTTCTGAAGTTCTGCTGTGTCGTTTGGTTTAGTCACATAAACTTTACTTTTTAAATACCCCCATAAAAAAGTCTAAAGGGGTGAGATCTGGAGATCTTGTTGGCCACTCAATCGGTCATCGGTCCTCTTCTTCCTATCCACCTATTGGGAAAAACTTCAGTGAGGTAATTATGTACAATTAAAAATTTAGCTCATTGACAGCGCCATCTATGGGCTGCGCGCAACAATACGATACCATATGGAATGCTTATTTCTTCTTATCAAATAATGAAAAAATGGAGTTCCTGAATTTTTGGCATTAGTTTTAGTAAAAAATTCTTTTTTTTATTTTTTACCTTTTACTGCTAAAGAAAAATAAAAAAATAAAACGTAGCTATATTCCCAATTTTTTCAACATATCCTTCCATTAAAAAAAACATAGTTAGGGGTCGTTTCACCCATAATTGAAAAGTTAAAAAAGTCGTAATATAAAAAGTTGTAATATGCGCCATTAAAAATAAAAATTGACCTGTTCCAAGAATTTTTTTACAATCGTAATCTTCTAAGTTACAGAATTTATTCCAGTTAAACTTTCCACTCTGTAAACAGCTGTCCCCAATGAGTATTCGTGACAATATGTATGTATAATTGATTGACTAAATTGCGTTCTTTAGTATTTTTAATCTCAGATTTTGGGCATCAAATTCAACTTAAAAAAATTTGACAGATTACGTCAACTTAAAAAGAGTTATGTTTGACTCGTATGTGCAAATTAGCAGTACTTTTCATACCTGTTTCGTTTCATTTCAAAGCTGCCAAGCATGGAGATGAACCTCATATTTCAGAGATTTTTAGTAAAATTAGAATTCAAAGGCGTGAAACACGATAGACAATCACTGTAAAATTAAGTGTTTTCTAACGTCAACATCACGTTTTGTGACGCATATTTATTCGGTGTACGTTAAAATAACGTTATAAAACGTGGGTTAAATTTAGTTGTAAATTATGATTTATCTAACGTATTAGTTTCGTTTTTTTTTTCTCATTTATTACGTAGAATAGTAGATGTTGAATTAACGTTGAAAAGATATGGTAATCAACGTACGGTAGATACATCGCCTTTACTCATAGTATAAATCACGTCGTAAAAAGACAAAATTATTACATATTTATTTCACGTTATAATTACGTTCATATTAAACTGATCGTTAAAAAACACGTTATACAAACGTGGTATAATTATGGTTGCTAATTCAACCAAAAAACAACGTTGCATTTTTCAACGAATAACGTTATTTCCACCGTAACAACAAGAAATTAACGTTGAATAAACGTACATGTTTTCGCTGGGATATTTCTAGCATTTCTTTCATTAGAAACCTTTTTTTTACTATTTGAACAATTTAGCCTTCCATTTATAATTTTTGTATAGTAAATGAGCAAAAAGTAAATTCCAAAGTGTATTTATATCACACCTGAAGAAACGTCCAGGTCTACACATTTAACGTTTTACAATACTCACATTGATACGAGAGAAACAAGTAAATATGTGAAAAAAAAATTTTCATCGTAGTCAGCCATGATTTCATATTTGAGATCTTATAATAATTCTGAATAACTTTTTCAAATAATATTTCCGCGTATCTTGAAAAATATAGGTACTTTACTCTTATGTCCACTTCAAATATTTTTATTTCCTCGGTATGTGACCAGTGGTATTCGAAGTTTGATATCTGCATGTTGAATTTGGGAAGCTCTAGGAACTTTCAAATTTATGGTTATAATTTATTTCCAAAAATAAAAGGTTAAAACCATAAAAATTCTAATGGTAGTAAAAACAATATTTCTAGTTAAACAAATGTTAGAAATAAAGGTATATAACCTGATATCAGCTGATCACACGAGCTGATCACTGTCAAGTGGTTGATGGAGGACATTTTCAATATTTATTGTAATTTTATTAAGTTGTTTTGTTATGTTTTTATAAGAAAGTACTATTTTAGGTTGAAATTTTATTAAGATTAAAAATCACATCTCCATTATTCAATAATTTTTTTCTTCGAAATTTTCTTATGCATTAGTGATTCATTTTCATTTTTGTACTCAGAAAAATGGGTGCTTTCAAATGACATTTTCAAAAAAATAGGTTGTCATTAAAAAAAAATGTCGATGACGTCACGGCGCAAAAGTGGTAACTGACATAAAATTAAAATTGGTTGTAAAAGATGTCTTTTTTTAAAATAAAATCGACCTATCCGAGCGTTTTTCGAAAAAGTCAACGCTAAGGGTGTTTTTTCGCTTGGTGCGTTACTTTATCACCAGACTGTATATTTATATTGTTGTAATCAGCTCTCCACGGAATATCTAAATTTGTAAAAGTATATGGGATGTTCCATTTAAAAAAATTCTCTCTCTATACACTACCAATTTTTGGAACACCCTGTATAGTTAAAAATAATTTTAAAATGTGCCGCGTGATGTCTTATATAACTTTCTTAATCTCTTTTTTTCTACTTGTTGTTTCTATAGGCTCCACAGAAGAAATACACACCGTTGGGACACCCGGTACAACTGGCCCTAAGTCGAAAATTTACTGCTTTCATGGCCGATTTAGTGAGAAATCTAGTGAACTTGTTTGGGAGTAATTAATTAAGTTATTTCTGTCATTTTGTAACGAGATGAAATAATCAGTTCTTCTTTAACTAATTTCGTTTCAACGAGTCTAGTAGCTCTGAGTAGAACAGATCTGATCCGTATAAGAAGCGTTCTTTTCATATAAGCATGGGATCAAATAAAATTGAATTAGATCACTTCAGGATCACTTGGAGTTTAGATCGCTTCAGGATCACTTATGGAACGAAATCGCCTTTTATCAATAATACGTGCGTATTATTATTTTTTTACTCAGTGAAATAGTTTCTTTGATTATTTTTTACTTTGACTTTGGCTTTTTTTTTACGACTAGCATGACTTTAGCAGACTTTATGGCTGAACAAAAAATATGTCCCTTTTTGTTTTTACACTATTAAAAACCCGTTATTAATAGATTATTTTCGTCTAAAAACATTTGATTTAAAAATAAGACAACGCTGTCATTTTTGAGAAAAACGAAGCGCGCGTCCTGGTGTACGCGGAACCAAAGTTTAAGATTTAATTGTGGCCGAACAAAGAGGATTGGAGCGGCAACATCAAAAATTGTAAACACGGGTAAATTAAACTCCATTAACAAGAAGGTCATATATAGGAAAAGTAAAATCGGCGGTAAATATGTTTCTTTGTAAATATATATTTACATATATTTTTTCGAAAATTGTTAACAAATGTTGATAATTAAGTACTTGACAAACATCATGACGTGAAGTGACTGTTTTTTGTTTGCAGAACGTAAAAGTCTTTTTGGCGCTGGCGTCACATCTTTTGGTGTCATCGAAACGCCAGTGTTATTTATAGCGTACTATAAGGTAAATGAAATAAATTTATCAAAAATTTGCAAAGATATAAACATAGATATAAATCTGCAAGGTTTGAATATTTGAAAATAAATGGTTGAGTATGTAGTAGTCGAAAAAATATTATATGCACCACGGCAGCAAAGTGTCTTTATCGAACTCGTTTGCTTGCTCGCCGCGGCTTCGCCTTGGCTGCAAACTCGTTTGATAAAGTGCCACTTTGCAACCTTGGTACATAAATAACTATTAAATCCAGAATGTAAAAGTATTTCGCATCTTGCAATTTTTGATTGAAGAAAAGGCCACAGTTTAAGAAAAAGTTTATTTCTTTTGAAACCGGTATGAAGTTAGCAATAACTTTCAGTAATAAAAAAAATTCTAAAATAATACCAAAACTGTTTCAGTATTTATATATTAGTTTAAAAATCTACTAATTAAGTAATATTCAATAACTTAAAATGAATATTTTTAGAAACTGATTCGAAATTGACCTATCAAGTAATGTTGCGCGACGCGTACTCAACTTTTTCAAAAATGACAGCGTTGTCTTATTTTTAAATCAAATGTTTTTAGACGAAAATAATCTATTAATAACGGGCTTTCCATAGTGCAAAAACAAAAAGGGACATACAATTTGTTCGATCACAATTAAATCTTAAACTTTAGTTCCGCAGGACACGTGCTTCGTTTTTCTCAAAAATGACAGCGTTGTCTTATTTTTAAATCAAATAAATCAATAAGAGATATTTAGTACTGTAAAAAAGCATTGTGTATCTTTTTATTTTCAATTACGTACTTATTTTGAACAAGTTTCCAAATCACCTTAGATTTTTGAGGTCCTGGAGTATGCGGAACGAAAGTTTAAGATTTAATTGTGGCCAAACAAAAAATATGTCCCTTTTTGTTTTTACACTATCGAAAGCCCGTTATTCATAGATTATTTTCGTCTAAAAACATTTGATTTAAAAATAAGACAACGCTGTCATTTTTGAGAAAAACGAAGCGCGCGTCCTGGTGTACGCGGAACCAAAGTTTAAGATTTAATTGTGGCCGAACAAAAAATATGTCCCTTTTTGTTTTTACACTATCGAAAGCTCGTTATTAATAGATTATTTTTGCCTAAAAACATTTGATTTAAAAATAAGACAACGCTGTCATTTTTGAAGAAGTTGAGTACGCCTTGCGCAAAATTACTTGATAAGGTCAATTTCGAATCAATTTCTAAAAATATTCATTTTAAGTCTTTGAATATTACTTAATTAGTAGATTTTTATACTAATATACTGAGACTGTTTTGGACTGTTTAGATTTTTTTTATTGCTGAAAGTTATTGCTAACTTCATACCGGTTCTTTTGAACTCTATTTAAATGTACATTTTTATATTTTTACTATTTCGCTTCTAATACACATAAGTTGAGTCAAACACAAATTTACAAAAAAAAAAAAAAAAACGTAAGTGTCCCACTTCAAATTTTAAGGAGTGAAGTTGATCTTTTCTTGACTAACAAGAAATGTACTTGTTGCTACACGTCAGTGTATGTATAAATAAAAATTAAAAACCAAAAACGTACTGGAAAAAGCAATGCACAAACTTAAATATGTTTAAATTACCCGCCTTAATCCTATCTGAGATCATGCGCAATAACCCCTAAAAAATCGGAATGCAAAATATATTCTCAGGCCGTGAAAAAAGATCACGTGATTGTCTATTTTGTTACCGCCCCCAGCTCTTAAGGAGGGGAGAATATATTCACACCTTACAGAAATAATTCACTAAAAACATACAAATCGGGCGACTTCATAACATAATTATGGTTACATATTTTTAAAAGCTGTTAACAAAACCTCAATCTACAAAGTGGCCAACGCGTTTTTCAAAATTCGATCTGGAAGTATTTTTACTATCGCTGTAAAGTTCAACTACAATTTTTCAATATGAATTGTTTTTTTCTTAATTACAAGATGATGTTATTTTACTGTCATATTTTGATGTGGGAAATAAAGTTATATTATTATTATTATTATTATTATTATTATAGAGAAATTTCCTATGGTCACTTTGTAGTGCTAGTTGTCAGGTATATAGGGAAAAAAATGGATTAATTATATTCAGAAATAAAGTCTCTATGAATTCGCCCGTTTTAATGGTTTTCGTATATGGAGTTATTTCGTAAAATTGCTCTTAAATTTACTAATTGACTCGCATTTATACGAGTTTATCCTGAAAAACATCAGTTCACCGTAATCTATACAACTTGTACGCTGTGATCATGTGATCAATAATAATTTAATGTGCCGCTTGACAATATTTTTTTATTGTTCGCACGGCTGGCGTTATGTAGAAATTATTATACCAAATAGGTAGTAAATAGCCGTTGCGGAAGAAAGGATTGGTAATCTTTGGGAAATATTTCATATGCAAACCTTCAATCATTGTTGATCACGGTGTACATTGTCTGCAGTTTACACACTTGCGAGAACTTGAGCGTCCCTTAATTAAAGCGATCCTGTAATTAAATGAAACAAAATTAAAACGAATCAGAAGCATTTCTCCGACGGCACTTTTACGATGAATTCAATTACGCTTACAAAAATAAGTATAATAGAGTTTTAAGTGCGCCTGATTGATCGCAAGTGTAACTTATTTATTTGTACGAGAGGATAATTATTAAAACGTTGGAATACAGTGCTTGCGAAAGGTATCCGTTGTTATAAAATCGCGCAGTTTTTCGTTAAAACTTCATTAGGCGAATTTTTGCTATAACGATCACGGTTTAAAACAATAATTTTTATTTCAAAATTTCAGTTTGCTAAGCTACCATCTGCGGATGGATAAACAAATTTAGAGCCGTTGAAATCGATATTTTTGATAAACCACGACCTGGAACAAATGAAACAACGTTGCGCATCGATGTAATAATTTGCCAAGGTCGACGTGTGACGGTTCGGAATATGTTAAAGCTTTGGAATGTAGACACAATGTTGTGGAGAAGATTTATACGTGAACTTGGATATTCTGAGGTACGTGCTAGATGAGGTCCACGTCAGTTAACCAACGAACTTAAGAAAAAAAGAATTAGGATTTGTGCCGATCTCAACGTGAACCACCTTTTATCGACAATGTAGCCACTGGAGATGAAACATGGATATCTACCAGAAACCAAAAATCAATAAAGAAATTGGTGTCACATTTCATTATCCCGTCCAAAAATATTTAAAATGCAAGCAAGCATTTGCGAGAAAAATTATGGCAACTATGTTCTGGGACCGTCAGGGTGTTATTTTTGTTGAATATCTTCAACAACTACTACTATACTGCTCTATATATGCTCTACTATAAACAATCAGCGGTACATACTAACATAAAAACTTAAGGAAGCCATCAGACAGAAAACCCCAAACAAAAAAGTACATAACATTATCTTACACCGTGACAATGCAAAACTCCACTCTGCGTTTCCTACAGTTGAGACAATGCAGAAACTCATGTCACGCCCCATTCAACTTTTAGTCCCGATTTAGCCCCGTCGGATTTCCACTTGTTTAGCCCAATGAAAAAAGTTTAAAGGGGATCAGATTTCACTCATTGGGGGACATAAAACTGGCTGTGAAACAATGAGTGAAAAATAAAGAGAACTTTTTTTTCAAAACTGGATTTGAGCGATGGATTCAAAGATGGCTCAGATGTTTAGAAAGGAAAACAGATTGTGTTTTGTAGCTTAAGATTTGAATGAAATGTTTTATTAGTACTTCATTTAAGGGAATTTTAGACCAACAGGTATTACTTACGGTACAAGCCAAATATAAAGTAATTATGGTATAAGACCAATCAACCTATATACAAAGAAATACAAAAAATGTCTAGTTGATATTTATTGATAATAGTTATAATAGACAAACGGTGATAAAAAATGTTAATTTAGAACAAATCTAAATCCGAAAATGACCTTTTCGTTTTGCTTCGTGCAATAAATCCGAAACAAAACAAAACGATGAATTTTTTTAAACCTCTTTTCTTACGACAGTATTTGCGTCTCTTCGACAACCGATGTCCAGCCATGTTTTTTTTGTCTTACCAGGCATATCGTAGCAATATTTTCCCCATCTCTACAATAATGTCCTGAGAATTTCTTACGTCACGACATCTTAATAAACAGCTCTTTCGCAGTGTAAATTCAGCGATCTTTCTTCCGTCCGCATTCGCGCTGTCAGAACTGTAATTCCACGATAACTATAAATAACCGCGTACCGGGAGCTGAATGTGAGAATGATGCCGTCTGTTTTTGTTTCTTTTTTTTTTTCGTGAATTACGACCTGAGAGAGGAAAATTTGTTGCTCGCTGCCGTAAAGAAAATTATCTCGAGAACACTTTAATCAAAGAATAAAAAAATTCCTTCTGTTTTGTTTCTGTTGTCACAAATTCAAACTTACTGCAGATAATACATTTTTAATCGCGCTCTTAATCTCTTGCCTCTTATTTGATCATACAGTTTTCTTTTGCACTACGGTCGGGCGCCCCTATTTCTTAGTAAGCGCGTGCGAAATACGTCTGCAGCAGCAGAACATCATGAACATCAGCGTCGAGGGAGAACGTCGTTTCCCCTCCAGCGTCTGAATGAAAGTCCTTCGTAGCATTAGATTGTCAGTATAGGGCCGGAATGAGGACGGGCGATAGATCACGAAGAGCGAGCGTCTCGGCGGCGGCCGATCGATGTTCAATTTTAATTTACTCCCGACCGGAATACAGAATTTATCTTATGAAAAATGTAATCGGAATTCCACTTCATCATCTCGCAGATTATACCTGAGGAATGGATTTTATGGCCCCGACATCGAAACACACTTTTTCTCATCCCCCTTTCAGGAACCATTAGTGGCTCCTCTCTCCCGCCGCTTTTATTTAATGGCGCTGTTTCGGAATATCTATTCGATCGCTTTCACCATGATTTACCATCCAAGGCTATACCGCATCTCTATTCAAGCAGTGCTGACTTTAGTACTTTACTTTAACACAAACGTACAAAGTACTATTGAAGTTAGTGACAGTTGAGTTTTGCTCAATAAAATGAAGCTGCTACAATTAATTAAAGAGTCAGTATAGGGGACCTTGTAAACTGTGAAGGTTCATTTACATAGAATTTAATGATAACGTTAGTGTAAATGTATGGGACTGTAGAAAAATTAGCATCATGAATTTAAATGGAAGCATTTACATTGAAGTTAGGGTAATATGTAGTAGTGGAGTAACGTGCATAAAGTTTGCTATGTCCAAGCTTTCTGCACTAAGTTTGCCCACAGAATTACACCAGCCAATGAGAGATGAGAAATGATATGACTGGGCTTGCGCAATGTATCGTTTGTTGCATAATGAGTAACCAGTGTGTGTGGGCATGGGATTAATTAAAAATCATGAATATCCAAACCTGCATCATTGCGGAATTGGATCGCAAATTGACAGCACTAACAAATGTGCCCCGAAAACGCGCATGCGTCTCAATTAAATACGTAACGTTACTGTTTATGTAAAAGCTAAATATGTTCCCACTACAATGTAAATAAATATGGTTACCAATACTACCGACTAGTTTCTACACTATATTCTATGTAAATGGATCTTAAGAGATATAAACTCGGTTAAATTACAAAAAAAGTTGCCCTATTTCGGGCTCCATAAAAATATACAAAAAAAATGTCGCCTATGTACAGGGTTTTTTGTTTATAATTTGAACGGTATCTATACATTTTATTATTACACATATGAAAAAAATGTTAAATATAAAAGTTTTAGACCCGGTATTATAAAGGCAAGTTAGCTTTAACTATGGGTTTATTTCCATGGCAACAATTGTGAACACAATTGTTGTTATGGCAATAAACTGGGGCTTAAATTTAACTTGCATTTATAATACTGGCCTTTAGAGATTTATCTGAACCGCCAGAATGTACTTAAAAAAGAAAGATATTTTTTTCTCAATTCCAAAAATAAGAAACTTACCTATATTTGGTTTCATACTTATTGCGATATTTCAGTTTGAAATTACTATTGTTTTGGTATATTTTTATTAATTTATTTTATATGGAGTGTTTCTCAAGTCCATACAAAAAAATGTGGTGTGTTGTATATGCCATGATCTCATGAATGCGCCAAAATTAATATTTCAAAAAAATTCTTACCGAGAACCAATACACCCAATTCCGTGAGAAATGTTTGAAAGCTGTGGAATAATGTCGAGCCTTCACTCACAATAAGTGTCCGAAGTGTTTCCCCCTCGGAACATTTTGCCTACAAACATCTTGCAGTCAATGTATTTTGCCGGGCTTCACCATAAATTAAAATCATTCACAATTTCACTATTTGAAAATTCTGCCACATTGTAACACCGTTGTATGTGCAACCGTATCAGCATACGTGCGGGTTAAATCTGAACGAGTGAACGCTCGATTACATAACAGGGACCGTCAAATTGTTTACCCTTACGCAAAAACGTTTCATATCTCTAAAATTTATTAATAAATATTATACAAAAAAGGGTTCGTTATATTAATTTTCACCCAAATTTTCATTAGTTGCATTTTTTTGAATGGAGTTGCGAAACACCCTGTAAAATATGTTAACTTGTTTTGGCTGTTAGCGTTTTGCCTTATAAAATGTCCCAGATAAGCAGTCTGCTAATTATAATTAACACTTATCACACAAAATAAAATTCTTAAGGCCGATTGCCATTATAGCGTAGATTATACCCAAAGGTTCCAAAGAGTTCCAAAGGTTTCCTTTCTTCTTTAATCAAGGTAAATTCTTTTTTTTTATTTCAAACGTAAATACGAAAAAAGTATGAAACCAAATATAGACAAACTACATAGTTTTGGAATTAAAAAAAAACATTGTTCGTAATTCGGAAAAATATACTGAGTGTTCCATTTAAAAACAAAATTTATACTCGTTTCTGATAAATTCCTAAAACTTTTGTATTTAACATTTTTAATATGTCTAATAATAAAATGTGTAGGGGTACCATTCAAAATACAAACAAAAATCCTGCATTCATTTTTGAAAAAACTTCAAAAAATTGAAAATTCTCAATTTCGAAAACTTTGAATATTTTGTTTATTTATGAAGGTAGAGTCACAAAATTCTATATTTTTATATTAAATTTGATGTACAATGGACAATCTAATATGTATAATAGATTTTCACACTTTACCTTATACCGGGTGTTTGTAAACGGCAGCCAGTCAATAACTCCGTTAATAATAGAGATATTTTAGTAAACTTTGGTTTTGTTTTGTTTTACAGAAGGTAGCCTATATGACAATATGCATTGCTCTTTTCCTAGGCCTACTGTGATTGAGTTATTATACATAACCTTGTTTTTCCAAATGGAACACCCGGTATATGTTGTAATATTTGGAATCTACTCTAAAAACTCTATCCAATAGCAAAATTTCGACAAAATCAAAGACATGGTTTAATTTTTTCAATAATTTTTTAATTGTGTAGAAGTTAGCCGAGAATTGTCAAAAATGCTCTTATATTGATATAATAAATAAAATTAAGTCAATAAAATGCTTTACTAAGGAATTATTGCATCTTAAAACATAAAAAAATATAATTCATAAAAAAAAACTTTTTTTTAATGGAAACATGAGTTTCAGTGCATATTTGACAAGTGCATAAAGTTAGTTTTCCAACGGTATAAGGCACTTGGTTATTTACTGTACCCTAATTACTTAAATATCAATTTAAAAATTATTGAAAAAATTAAACAATGTCTTTAATTTTGTCGAAACTTTGCTTTTGGATAGAGTTTTTATTAGAGTAGATTCCAAATATTACAAAATATACCGTGTGTTCCATTTGGAAAAACAAAGTTATGTATAATACCTCAATCACAGTTAGGCCTAGGAAAAGAGCAAGTCACATTGCCATATAGGCTACCTTCTGTCAAACAAAACAAAAAAAAGTTTACTAAAATATCTCTATTACTAACGGAGTTATCGACTGGCTACCGTTCCACAAACAGCCTGTATACAAGCCATATCGAAAAATTTATTTGTTTTTGATAACCTTCTTTTTGTAATGCTTGAACAATTTAATATTTGAAATCAAGATAATTATGTTTTTTTAAGACTTAGCACCGGCACTTTAGTCTCTGATTAACTTTAAACTTTGGTATATTCTCAAACCAAAGATTAAAGTTAACGAGTACCAGCCCTTACTGTGTATCATACAGGGCCGCCATTAGATTAGGTGATCTGGTGCCCACGTGCAAATTCAAATCAAACGCCATTTCTTAACTGTGTAAATAAAGAATTTTATTTGGAGTAGAAATTATATGTACCTACCATAAAATGATTAATACTTATAAATGTACATATTAGCAATGAAAGTAACAAAAATAAAAACAATACATATTCATAAAAATAAAGACATTTGTTGCTAGGCGGTTTTGATTGCGATGGATTCCTCGGTCATCCTCTGGACAGCTGTTTCGGCCCTACTTTGGAGCATCTTCAGCTGAAGAGTAACATTATTTGGCCGCTTTGTGTGGGATGACTTATTATTAGGCAATAAACAGATTGGTTACTATTTGTCATTTCTCACGCGCTAAATTCTTTGGACATAGCTTAACCACAGGCTCATGGTGTCAAAATAAGATGATGTAACACAACTTATCTACAGTCTGTGGCATTTAACCGGGTTTCTTCATTAATGCCGTTCCTATTAAAAATATGGAAAAATGTTTTATACTAAAGTTTCATCCTTTCAAGCACCGCATAATTTAAAATTATTTTCGAATATACAGGATGTCTCAGTTTGGCTGTACGATGTGTTACTTCGTTATTTTAAATGGGACACCCTATATTTTGTAACGAATTGGAGCTTATAAGGTTATTTTAGGGTAAGTTTCATAAGGGTTCCCTATACCTAAGTTCTATGGTTTTTAAGATATTTTAAGATATTTAAGATATTTGTTTTTGGTTTTTGGAAAATACGGATATAGCTTTTACAATTAATATCTCATTAACGAAGATAGTTAGAAAGCAGATATTGTGGTGCTGTTACAAGCTAAGTGGAAGGTATCTATCGCAGTAACAAAATTTACTTTTCATTAAACAGGGATCTTTACACCGAATATGCTAGCCAATGTCGAGCATAATTTTAAAAATTCGGTTATGTCTAGAAAAAGACGGTGCACATTTTGAACCTTACTGTGAAATTACAAGACGTTTAGAATTATTGTTATTCCTATAGTTTTTAAAAGTTTCGTTTTTTATTTTGCAAAATCAGTATTTAGTTCTGTTAGTTATTATGTTCAAATATGATTATTAAATATTTCGCCAATAATGTGTATAGTAGAGCATACTTTTTTGTATGGCATAAAACAAGAGTTTTAGAATCCCAGATTCAAGTCTTAGGGAAAGCTATATAAAACGTAGTCAACCACACGATCAAGTTAATTGTGTGTTAACCAATATCACTGGAGGAAGCTTAACAATACACAATAAAAATACCAATTAATTATTCGTTATTTTATTCGTTACGATTTAACTTATCACAACCCTTAACAATTAATCATGTCTTTAACAGAATTTTATAAAACCTGGATTTAAAAAACTTAGCAAATTGATATTTTACTTAAAACACATAAACTGTTTCAGTAAATACTCAGTCCTGATTTTAATTAAAATGTTGAAATGTAGAAATTATGAAATAATATGGGCCAATTGTACAAAGGAGGTTTAAACTGACGCTCAACTGAACCAGGTTCAAAGTGAACAAAATCGCATCAAATTTTATTTATGAATGCATTAATTGCCATATGTTATTAAGATCCTATGCGAATTTGTTTACTTTGAACCTGGTTCAGTTGAGCGTCAGTTTAAACCTACTTTGTACAACTGGCCCTATTAAATATCTCCTATTGGTATAGGGAAGTGTATAGCTAATTGAAAGATAATTTTATGGAGTATCTAACGACGATATAAAAATAACACCGTTCCATTTAAAAAACAAAAGTTATTGGCCCTTCAATTGTTGTCGAAATGGAAATAGTTTTAATGGATCCCTGTTTAATGAAAAGTAAATTTTGTTACTGCGATAGATACCTTCCACTTAGCTTGCCACAGCACCGCAATATCTGCTTTCTAACTATCTTCAATAATGAAATATTAATTGTAAAAGTTATATCCGTATTTTACAAAAACCAAAAACAAAGCCTAATATCTTAAAAACCATAGGACTTAGGTATAGGGAACCCTTATCAAATTTACCCTAAAATAACCTGACAAGCTCAAATTCGTTATAAAATATAGGATGTTCCATTTAAAATAACGAAGTAGTACATCGTACAGCCAAACTGGGAGATCCTGTATATTCGAAAATAATTTTAATTTATGCGGAGCTTGAAAGGATGATACTTTTGTATAAAACATTTTTCCATATTTTCAATATGAAGCGTTAATGAAGAAACCCGGTTAAATGCCACACCCTGTATATCCAAAATTGCTTCGATAAGTCAGTATTCTGCTTCGAAGTTGTTGAAAAAAAAGTTAATTATTCTTATATCAAAACGCTTGAATTTATTTGGATTATATTCCAGATGGTTTTAGTAATTTGGAGTAGATAACTAATGTGAAAAACAGGGTTACCACAACACAGATATCGCAATAACTTTTCTGAGGTTAAGAAGATAACTTTAATTAATAAATTTTTTGAAGGAAGCATTCATTAGGAAACTTTTTCGTGTCTTTTTAATTTTTGATACTTCTTACGGTTTGGTCAAAAAATAGAAAGATACAAATGGTTGCAGCGTGCTTTCTTGCAAACAGTTTTAATTTAGAATTTTAATTTACTAGGCTATACCAGGAAAGCAAACACTGTTATATGCATACTAAAGTGCAAAGTGGGGTCTCTGGGTGGCTCAGCGGTAGCCTAGCCGACTTAGTAAGTCGTGTCGCTCAGCGGCGTAGGTTCGAATCCTACCATTAGCCATGGATGTTTGTGCTGTGCATGAACTTAGACCCAGCTTTACCAAATATAGAAAATTGTCTGGAATGGTGGTTGCCGTAAGACAATGAAGCAGCATTGCTGCGCAAAGCGAAAGGAAAAAAAGTACAAAGTGTATTCTAGTGTTTTAAACATGGCAGCAGTTCTTTGAATGAGGAAACAAGGTACTGCTCAAATAAATTACGAACAATGCAGAAAAGTTGAAAAGATTGAATGTAGTTCAATTTTTTACATTGAATCTTTATATTCGGGAAAATTGTGACCATATTGAACATTTCTTTTAAATCATATTAAGGTTTTTACTTTTCAAAAATAAAATTAACTTTTCATCGCTGTTTCTTCGCAAAGAACTCGTTTTTTGAAAAAGTGCGCTGTTGTGTCTTAGGTTTTTGTAACTTGTAACTCAACTGTAACAAATATCAAAAGTGGCAAAGATAATAAAAAGATCATTAAAGAACATCTCTTTCTGAAAATAAGTTAGTTATGCACGTAGTGAGCATCTAATTGTTGTGTACATACTAACAGCCAATGCTTAATGCGAAAATTTGGTTTGCACCATACATAAAGTCGGCTTTAAATCAATGCTTTATAAAGTCACCAAAATCGGAGACAATGTGTTCCATAAGAAAAACAGTCTGCAATCTGCATAGTCTTCAGGTTTGTTTAATATGTATAGTGTTACGTAGCTTAACGAATGTGTAATTAGCTAATTACACTCTAATAATTGATAATGAAGACTCTTCAATTAAGCAAATTAAAAGCAATTTAATAAGGCCCTGCATTTAAGATGTTTCTTTGTTGACGGCATTTATCTCGTTAAATACTAAGTTTAGGTATAGAAATATGTTAATGAAATATTTTCAAATTGATAGATGTATCAGAATTCGTAATAAAATATAGGGCATTCCATTTGAAATATTAAAGGTACTTGCTGACACTTGTAAAATGAACACCCTGTGTAATTGCAAATAAATTTAACGTATAGAGTTTTTTATTAGCGTTTGAATTTTTTTTTTCTCTATTAAATAGTTTAGACACCAGAAAAGAAAATCACACTCGGTGGACACGTGGTATACCGGATGTCCTTAAAAAGTGTGAACCACATATTTCTGGATTCGGGGTAAGACAATTTAACCAAGTTTATTAATATCTAAATGTTTTTGGTGAGATACTGCAGCTTCTTAGGCGACTAAAGCGTTACCAATACTCATAAAAATGTTTCCTATGAATTTCTCTTTCTAGAAATAATTTATTACAATTAAAGTTATTTGGCGTAACTTTGGAATAGTTACCAAAACGTATAGCCCAACAACGGCCCACTGACAAAAATATTACTTTGTGTTTTAGAGCATAAAATTACTTGAATTTAAATAATACGGTACACCAACAACCCAAATGATGTTACTAATTTTTTCACCAGATGTATTTGGAGGATTGCCTGCTATAGATTTGGCCTTTTTTCAGTTTTCTCACAACACTGTCTTTTTAATCAATATTTAGGTCACGACATCACGCTTACCAGCGGTTTTCTGGAAATTACAAAAATCCTGTGAAGATATGACTTATTTTCCTCTGAACTATCATCCCAAAAATCATCCAAATCGGTTCAAGCGTTCTTTTGTTATTAATAAGATTAATTTCTTCTTTTTTTTTCAAAACTTTCAGTCACAATAAAATACATTTTGTTAATTCTTTCATGCAAAGATCTATCGGCCATTTACTTTATCTGCATAAATAACATTAATCGGTGAAAGTTTTCTTTTTGAGAGCGTAAATCGATATAATAGGTGCAATAATGCAATAAATTTCAACCTTGGATTGTCATGGAGTATAATTTCATGGGTTCAAAGATAGGGCACGGATACAACGAAACGTTGAGTAGGTTGCGATTTTGAATGTACCCACAAAAGTACATATTTATTTGCAAATATTTCATTATAATTTTCATCGGAGAAGTTTAGTTAAATAAAAGATTAGAGATGTTTAATTGGCAGTTATCGATAAATATGACTCACATTAACAAATGTCACTAGAATACTATTGTCGTTATGTCAATTGTTGAAAATAAAATTGGTAAGTTTACTTTTACTTTACTTTTTTTAGGCTCTACCTTAATAAAGAAACAAAATATTGAAGATTTTCTAAATCGAGAATTTTCAGTTTTTGAAGATATGTATTTCCGAAATGAATGGAAGAGATTTTTTTTGCATATTTTTATAGAGCCCTAAGCAGTGCATCTTTTTGTGAGTTGACCGTCTTTGTATCTTTTATAGTTTAGGAGATACTCATACCGGCCCATTTTTATTTTTAGCCTTCACTAAACCAGCGGCGGAAAAACAAGTTGTTTAAAGTTTTGCACTAATTGCCACAAATTTCTAAGCAAATTTACACACTAAAAAAATTACCTTGTCTTCTGCAACAAATACACAATTTTGGGCTCATACTAATTACAAGAACGAAATTATTAATTCTTTATACCAAAAGTTATGCTAGGTAACAATGTGGGTTTGTTGATGAAACGAAATTTTAGTTATCAGAACCAATAAATTAGTTTTTCAAATTTCAATAATTTACTGGGTTGCATGTAATAATATTTGGTTATGTGGAACTAATATATTTTTAGAGTATAATCACATGCGACATTAAGGCGCGCAATATGTGTAAATATTAGGGGATGAAAACATTCTTTTATTTTTGGGATATTAACGCACTTGAGTTACACCAACGTTGTTGTTAACTAATCCTAGATTAAACGTAATACTTTCTTCGATTTCATTCGGATTTAACTTTAATCGGTGTCGGTGTAACTGACCCTTAGGGACACGGTTCGCCTTTGCTTATTCAAGAACCGAAGCCATTTTCGTTACACAGCTCCTGCGAGTGCCATTTTAGTTTACGCAAGTGGCGTGGCAGAGCGATACACGTAACTTTCACGAACTTCCCCCCATGTTATGAGAAAGACATAAATTGTTAGCCGGGTAAAAGGGCAAAAAGACGGTGGCGGCGCACATCGACGTCCATATGTATAACGAGAAAAAAACTTGCATGAACATAGTTAGGACGGTGCTTTGGTTTTATTTGATATAATCACAGTGAATTGTGGTACAGTTATTGTTACCGATAAGAGTAATGTAGGGCCAAGCTTTCCTTAAGGAATCGTTTTTTCACAACGGAAAATGGTTCGAAGCAGAACAGAGTCAACGAAAGAGGCTGTTTACCCAATTAAATGGATCAATCGAGGAATTTAATTCCGTCATTGAACTCTTTGGATCAAAAGACGTAATGTTTGAAAAAATGAGGCGCGCCTAATTAAAACGTCCGTTTGTAATTAGAGCACATGCTGCAAATGTGTTGGTGCCATAGTTGCACGTTAGGCAAGAAGTGCAAGACGAGGGTAACCTGATAGCACGAAGTCGTGGGAGACGAATACAAAAGAGTACAATCGCTGATGAATCTATTTTTCTTTTGAAGGGAGAAAAACCGAACACATGCTCCTTCCGTTGAGAGGAAATGAAGTATTACTATTACTTTTTTTTAAGAATTCTTTCATTAAAACACTAAACTTGTAGAATCTTTTACTTAATTTAATAGATTTGCATTGATGTTTAATTTTTCTAGAATTCTTCAAAAATAGATTTAACTTATATATTTGAAAAAACGGAAACGTCTTTATTATAAATTAATTTCTTTGATTTTGACGCAGCTGACATCGGATGGTCCTCTCGTTTTTGTAGACGAAAGAATTTCTTTGTGCGACGAATTCCTCGCGTAGCCGTTCCGTTTTAAGTGGTCGGAACTATTTCTTTCGGCCGTAATAAATCTCCGTCGCCGTAATTAATCTTTTATTTGTCTGCCAGCCTCGGCCAAACTTTGATATGAGTTCGCCAACTGGGGAACTCGTGAAAAACTTTGGCGTTTATTAATTCCGTACGTTTTTGTTGCAGGTGACATCACGCAGAAGGGCTTCGAGAAAAAGAGGACCAGATTATTATCTCCCTATGTGCCTAAACAAAATACAAGTGAGTTCTTATTTATTTATTATTTATTATCTTATTATCCCTCAAATTTCTGTCAAAATCAAATTATGAACTAAAATTTTAATTAAGTTGTAGTTTTAAAGAAACCTGTTAAATACAGCCCGACTGAAGCCCACTGAACCTGGAACGGATCACGATCAAAAATTTATTGTAAAACCATTGATTTTTTTTTCTTTCTTGTTTCGTTGAAAGCAACAAGCCGTTAACTTTATTCCCAATTGAAAATTTCACCGCCTTTAACTTGGCCGAATAAATCTAGAAACAACGCTCAGAAAATACAGAGTGAACTTAAATTGTTCTGTTGAAAGCATCAAGCCCTTAACTTTATTTCCGATTGAAAATTTCACCGACTCTACATAACTTGGTCGAATAAATCTATTGAGTTAATGCATAAGTAATGGCGTTTTTTTTTTTTTAATAAGAAACATCAATATATCTTCTGAGCCAATTCTTTGACTGATTGGCGCGGATTTTCGTGGAGAAGTTGATTGAATCGCTCTTCAATGAATTTAAACGGGGCGCCCTGAGTGATACATATCTTTAAAGTCGAAACTTCAATTTTTGAATCATTTAAACCAGTTTTCAGTCGTCCTAACAGGCATTGCATTTTCACCGTAAACATCGCAAATCTCACGAACAGTTTAAAAAAATGGAGATCCGTGTGATATTGCAAATTATAGACCTATTGCGTTGCGATCAGTTCCTTGTAAAATATTTGAGCATATACATAATACATAGGCATATGTTCTCGCATGTTCTTCCTTATACAGAGTGGAAAGTTTAACTGGAATAAATTCTGTAACTTAGAAAATTACCATTTGTAGCAAAATTCTTGGAACAGGTCAATTTTTAATTTTAATGGCGCATATTACAAAGGGACTTCTTTAACTTTTCAATTATTTGGAGGGGTGAAACAACCCCTAACTTTTTTTTTTAATGGAAGGGTGTGTTGAGTAATTTTTTTTCTTAAAGCTTGTTCAATTGGGAGTATAGCTACGTTTTTATTTTTTTATTTTTCTTTAACAGTAAAAGGAAAAAAATAAAAAAAAAGATTTTTTTTTACTAAATTAAATTCCATTAAAAAAAAAAGTTTGGGGTTGTTTCACCCCTCCAAATAATTGAAAAGTTTGTAATATGCGCCATTAAAATTAAAAATTGACCTGTTCCAAGAATTTTGCTACAAATGGTAATTTTCTAAGTTACAGAATTTATTCCAGTTAAACTTTCCACTCTGTATTAGTACATCCCAACATGGTTTTATGGCTAAATGTTCAACAATTACGAATTTATGTAACTTCTCGCAAAATACAATTGATTCTATAGTCAACAACTTGCAAACTAATAAATAAAGCCCTCTACACTTACAGATTGTGAAACTGAGTTATTTGCCGATGATTTAAAAATTTACAAGGTTCTTTCCTCTGTACGAGACTGTATCGCATTACAACAAAATTTAGACAGGATTTATAGCTGGTCTGTAAATAATAGGCTTTATTTTAATATAAAGAAATGCATTCTAATAACATATATAAGCAAATTAGAGCCAATTCTTTTCTCTCATAAATTGGGAAATCTGTTTCCCAAAAGAACTGATGAAATTAAAGATTTTAAAGGTAGTACATTCTATTCTAAACTCACATTTACGAGGGGTCGTTTTTATATTCCCGAACTAGGCATGAAAAGAAAAGATTAGAACAGCAAGAAAAATTTGTTTTTCAATATAGGCCCCTTGCTTTTGAATACAAGTATTACATCGTTTCAATAACATCGTTAATCCATTATAAAAATATTCATTTGGTTTGTCCGCAAAGTGGCTATAAGTTCGTCATAGTCCCTAAATTTTGTTCCCCTTAGTGCTTTTTTTTTTTTGAGATTTGGAAACAAAAAGTAGTCACAGGGGGCTAGACCTGGACTGTAAGGCGGATGGTCAATTTCTACGAATCCACATTCAGCAACAACAGCTTTTGAAAGTCTTGACTTGTGGGGTGGTGCATTGTCGTGAAGCAAGAGGACACCTTGCGTCAGTTTTCTGCGCTTTTTCACTTTAACAGAATCTCTGAGGCGATGTATTAAGCTTGCATAATATTCTCCTGTTACCATACTTCCCTTATTCAGATAGTCAATCATTAAAATTCCTTGGAAGTCCCAAAAAACCGTTGCCATTATTTTTCCTGCACAAGAGGCGACTTTAAACTTCTTGGGAGGGCTGGAGCCCTTAATATGCCATAGCATCGATTTTTGTTCTTCGACTTCGAAGGACAATCATCCCCGTATACAGCCAACATTTCTTCACGAATAACTTTTGGAGCTTTTCCTTGTTTTGTTAGGAATTTTATCACTGCTTGATATTCGAATTTGTTCATTTTGATACATGATAACACAGTCTGATAGATATTAGAACTATACTGCTGCAATTGTGTAGTAACTCTTGCGTATAGACGTCATTACTTTCTAACATATTTTTATATAAAGTTTTAAATAACCGTTTAGATAGTACCGCAATTACAGTTTTATGTACCTACGTATGATGCAAGATTTCTCTTGAAACACTCACAAAACAAACTATGCAATGAATTTCCCTTTAAATAGAATATGTGATAACTTTAATAAGTTAAATTCTGTTGATGACTTTTTTAATAGCAAAAAGAAATTCAGAAAATATGTTTTAGAGAATCTGTCTATATATGCAAGTTCTTTCCATCTTCCCGTTAAAGTTATCCGGCAAATAACTTGATTTTTATGAACGGTTGATTGACTTTTATTAATTGTTTCCATGGTAATTCTCCGTCAGTTAGTTTATCAAGAGGTGGAAAGACCGGCCCTAAATCTTATAAATTCGTGATTAATTGTTCATTTTATTATTTTGTTATTATTATGTATTTTTATATTGTGCATTGACATATATTTCATGTACATTAATTTTTGTAGCCTATAATTGGCATATTTGCTGTTGGTTACAATAAATAAATATATAAATAAATAAAAACAGTTTTACAATACAATAAACATAACGTCAGAATCTTTTATTTCAGCGCCCATTTAAATTAAAAAAAAAACACCATTACTTATGTCTGCATCGACCTTATAGAAACAACACTCAGAAAATACAGAGTGAACTTAATTGTGAGAAAATACGATGAATCAGAAGAAAATCAGGTTCAGAGCTGAAGAAGATGAGAATTTTCCGGTTGAAATTGAAATTCTTATTTATTTTAAAAATTACATTTCTATTCGATCTGTTAAATGAAATTAAAGTAGATCTACTTAATATAAAATGTAAGCAAGTCAATTTAATTTTTATTTTATTTTATTTTATTTGAAACTTCGATTTGATAGCACCAGCACGTGTTACTTCTCCCATAGTTTCTCCTCTTACATTCCATTTCTTATTTGTGTGTTCTTTGTTCGATTAATGATTTTCTTGCTCATCGATTAATGTTGCTTTCCTCCACCTCTTTCTTACTTTCTCAATTAAAAAATCTCTTTTTTCGTTCTATTGCTTCTTGCACGCAATATAAGTCAAATTTTATTAATAAAAAGCAAGGTGACAGAAGATAAGAATAGAAAGTTTCTCCATATAAAAGGCTAAGATGCGGGTTAAGTTAAATTTAAATTGCATATAATCATCAAATATGTATGTACCTATTTACAGTATTTTATTTAAACAGCACCACATTTCATTGAAACATCATCGTATGTCTTTGTTTTGCTTTCTTATTAGATTTTATTTTGTTAGACGCATTTTCGCTGGTATATGCAACATGTAATCATTCCGGAACAATTAAGAACTCACAACTGTATTACATAATTAATACTTCGCACAATACTCTCATAAGACTAAAAAGAAGTCAGTTAGAAATAAATGAATTAGTTAATTTTTTGTGAACAGTACTTTCTAAAACACATACTACTTATGTATTTCGATTTTGATGATAACAGTTTAAGCTGAAAATTTGTGCCTTGGCAACATAATTCCGTAAAACTTTTTTTCTTTCATCAAACGGATCATCACGATTTCGCCGAATATTTATTTAATCCAAGGGCTCAATTCCCCTCCGAATCGTGAGGGTAATCCTCGAATTCGAAATTAAAATTTGATACGTCGTAATTGCTAAATCCCAATCAATTTAATTGCCAAAGTTTTAATATCTGTTTGCAGATAGTTAAATCTGTATTATCTTCTTCTTCAATTTAGGAAGGAAAAAAAAAACAAGAAAAAGTGAAAGATAACACAGGCCGGCATGAATCTGGGGTTTGAATTTTTATTGCTGTTTTAAGAAGAGGGTCTCGTACCATTAACAAATCTGTATATAGTTTTTTCCATCACATACATATAGTTTTTGAAAAAAAAATCTTCAAAATTTGAATAGAATCTGAAAGAAAATCCCAATTGACAAAATTTTCTGCTATCTCTTCAATTGTATTTGATGAAACATTAATATTTATAATGGTCTGATTAAATAATAGTCACAACAAGCTAAAATAATAGATGGCGCTGGAAGTAGACCCTATTTTAGCCACACTTTTTATACCGAGAGAGTTTTTAAATTTTTGATCACCTTTTGCCATGAAATTTGAACGGCATGTCTTAGTTTTACTGTAAATAAAACAACCTCAAGAAGTACAATGACTTATTTTTCAATTAAATTTAGACAGTGCGTCCAAATTTCATGGCAAGAGTTATAAAAAATTTAAAAAATCACTCGATATTCAAATCAACTCAAACAAATATTAACAACTGTTATTATTAACGCTACAGTTTTTGTTCAAAACTGTTAAAAAGTGATAAAATGGCTGCAATTTCGTCTCGTGCATACTGTAGCAATATTCCTGGCAGTTTTTTTTAAATACGTAATCTTTATATAATTAAAAAGCGACGATGAACTATCACTAAATTTGTAAAAAAGTACATATCATTTATATTTTGGTTTCTCCATATTTATGTCCAAGATAAATATTGGGTTTCAAGTTTGCCATACATGCGCCGAGCAATTGAGGAAATGGTTCCATGGGCAAATGAATCCTCTGAATTTTGGAAAACCTGCGATATGATATGGTTTAAGCCTGTAAGTCACGCAGAATGTTACTTTTGTCTCACCAATGTGACACAAACTATTTCCCAGAAAATCTTGGTGCAGTGAGTGAGGAACAAGACGAAAGATTCCATCAAGATATAGAAATATGCAAAAACGATATCAAGGTCGTTGGAATGTGAATATAATGCCAGATTACTGCTGAAATTTAAAGCGCGATTATGGACCTTCCTCGTATTAATTAAAAATTTTAAAAAAAGACTTGTCTATTTGTAAACAAATAAAATAAATGCTGAAATCCTTTATGGTCCGTTTTCACGCTCAAGCAATTTGCACAAACGGATTTGTGTAAGTATTTGCGCATACAAATTTGCTTGCACCAATGCATGCAGTTTGCCAACCTTTTTAGCTTGTGCAAGCAAAAAAATACGTTTTCATGCAACGACTTCCTTGTGTGCACAAGCACATTTGGGCAAATTGCTTGAGCGTGAAAACGGACCATTAAATATTTCATAATTTGTCCTGTAGTGTCAAGTCCTTACGTGATAGCAATTTTTTGATGGTATCCTAGGAATGTGTAAACACATACTGATCAAATTTACACAAAATAATCCAAACCCCAGATAAAAACTGTAATTTTGCCGGCCTATGTAATAGATAGTTAAGGGAAGACATACGATGAAATGAAAGGCTTCTCTGGCCAGATCGAACGGTGTTAGTGAATTTCATGCTGTTTCGTTATCTGCACGCTTAACAATTAACAAAACTTCATGTGGCTTTGTATTGGTTGACGGTTGTGGTGTTTAGCGGGAAGCGGTGGCAATGACGACGGAAATGACACCGGAAACGGCGGCCACGGAGCCAAACAACACACTAGGCGACGCACGCAACGACGCGTCACACACAACGAGAAGAGATACCACTCAGGTTCGCCCGATGCATTCATCTCTTCATCTCATTGTTGTTGTCATAATGTGTGAGCACGCAGCTCTTTGAAAATTTACTTTGCATGCACTTCAAGCGCTTCACAGCTTAACAGTTTGCTTCACGTTGCTCGAATTCGAAAAAAGAGAACTTTAATACTTAATTCCTCAAATAAATGAAAAATGTAAAATTTAATTAGCATTAAAGGACAATGTACAATATGTATACGTAGTTCTTTGTAGCTACAACATTTCGAAAATAGTAAATAATTATTTATTTCAATACAGAACTTTAAGATTTTAAAAAATATGTAAGAAAATGTCCACATAATTATATCATGCCTTCAAAGACTCCCACATTTGGAATTGGCCATGACTTGAGATAACAAGAAACACGGTGTCTTTACTTATATTAAAACCTTAGATAAAGTACCTAAGGGCCAGTTTCATAATCGAATTTAAAGGAGACTTTAAATTTAAAGTCACTTTCAGATGTCAAAACAAATATGAAAACAAATTTGTTTACACATCTGAATGTGACTTTAATTTTAAAGTCTCCTTTAAATTCGATTATGAAACTGGCCCTAAGTGAGATCAGCGGGTTATGACTAAATCACCGACATACGTTTACTGAAGCAATACCAACGTGGGAGTTTTTGAACGCATGATATTTATAAATTTTGTAGCTTAATTTACTAGTTAAATGTTGTTTTTACAAATACTAAACAGTTCAAGCTACCGATTTTATTCATTTAAACTACGCCCTTTATGTATTCCATTTCATTTTATACAAGGTCCCCGTTTTAAATCGTGACCCCCTGAAGATTTTAAAGTAGGCAACCCATCAATCAGATCAAAAATAACTTCGTGTTTCATAGTGCACTAAAAGCTCGGAAGTAGAATGTGTTACCTAAATTCGAATTTTAAGGTGTTACGAATGAGAATGGGCACAAAGTCTTATATGTATAAACAACAATAATTAATAAAGCTAATTAAAAGAGAAAAAAAAATTCCACGTCATTAAACAAACTCAAAAAATATGTAAAGTGAAATTATTTTTTTTTTATTTCAGAAGTTATTAAAAAGATTTTTCTAAATTAGGTATGATTTTGGTTCCATAACTTCAATAATTTCTCATATTTCTTTAAGGTCGCTTTACAGTTCGCAATTTTTTATTGCCGGCAATGAAAATTGCAGCGATTTGTATTGCACGCATGCGCTGTGTTGTATTTTTATACAACAATAAATAATTATTGCGAACTGTAGAGCAGCCTTTACAAGTTTACGTGACAAAATTCTGTACTTTCTTTAAGGCTATTCAATTTTATTTCCAAGCAAAAAAAAGACCTTAGAAAACTACCAGGTTAAAAACTTTGATTACCTTGTAGGACTCGCATAAAAGGTCCTTCTTGTAGAATTTGTCGCTAAACGTTTGAAAATCTCTTTTTGCCGAAGTCGAAGCAATTTTCCTACCACTTCTCCCTTCCTGTTCGTACGTGCCATCACGTCTCGGTGTTTACTCTCTTGCCCGTAAACGCGGAAAAATGTTGTTGTCGGTGTCGTGCCGCATGTTGAGTGTTGTTGTTTTTTGCATGTAGATGTTGGTGCAGGGGGCGCCGGCGAAACTAAGGGCGTCAGCCCTGCGAGCAGGGCTATGCGCAGGGGGAACAGAAGACTGACCCGTAACGAAAGTCGGTACCATTCAGGTAAGATGCTTAATAACCATTGCATTGCTTCACGAATTTTAATTGCATAGGGATTTCAGCTAAGCAAACAAATTTATTAGATTGTTTCAAAAACTTCCCGTTTTCTTTTCTGTTTTGGATTCGAAAATTTAGTTGTTTGAATTTGAACATATTTCCAGTAATTTATGTGCTTTTTAATAAACATTTCTTAAATGTCTGCAATAATTAAAACAAATTAATTTTACACTAGTCGGTAATGACCAAAACAGATTTAAACGAAATCTACTAAGTTTTGTTATAAGAATTAGAATTAAGAATATGCCTATACAGTGTCTTTCAAAAGGTGTACTACAAATGACGTGCGACAGTTTTCTGAGTTATAATTTGTGCAGTGATTAGCAAATTCGAAACCATACTGCTGCGTCAATAAGCTACCATCCACGAGATGACCAGCGCGGACAAATAGCGTATCATCACAATCTCGCAACATTTTGCAAATTTACTAATCACAGCACAAATGAGTCAGAAAAATATCGCGTGGTGTTGCGGCTATGTGGCATGTTTGCATTTACGCGCTATCTTTGCGTAAGTATTGTTGGTCGTCGGGATTGCGATGGAGTTCTCGAGCTACTCTTCTGCTGAGGCCCCAATCAGGGCCGAAATAGCTATACAGAGGATGCTCGGGGACCCCATTGCAATCCAGCCGACTTGCAATAAATTATTTTTTTTTGTTATCGATTTTTATGAAACTTTACTGACGCAGGTCGCTATACCTTACGATGCGTTCTTTTTTTTTTTTTTTGTGATAACTCTAAAGGATAATACGTGTAGAACCCTACAACTTTAGTATTTAAAGTTTTTCTCTAACTCCGAAAATAAAGTCTCTAGGAAGGGTGCAGAATATAAAGAAAAGTCCAACTATCTATGCCTAGATCCTCTGGGGGATCTTACGAAACAATTGGTGCATTTCTTGTCCTGAAAAAATGCATTTTATTGCATATTACCTTCTATATACAAGGTTTTACTCAACTGTAATCGTTAAGGATTCACAAGATATACAGGGTACTATTCGACTACAATCCTTTTATTAATAAAACAGAAAATTTTAATGAAATTAGACATTTTATTTGCCAAAATAAACCGTTGCAGTAGTAACTTGAGCTCTGCTTAATTATGACGCAGCGCTCTTCTCTTATGAAAACAACTATAAGCAAAAACCATTAAAACGACGTAACTGTAGCATTCCTGTCATTAATAGAAATTATAATTGTATTTTAAATTATAAATTATGCCACTCCATGTGAGTTTTAAGTTTATGGTAATTAAAGATGGCTTTGAACAACATTTAAAATAAAAATGTAATTAGCTCTTATTGTCCGCATGTTGGGATAATGAGAACCATGAAAGAAGGCTGCCTATGTAAACTTATTTTAACAAATAACTGCTGTAGTTAATAAAATAAATAATACACTTTTCTTTCTTAACACAACATAAAATGTAATACTGAGAAAAATAAGAAAATAATAATGAAAGTACTTTAACATACTTGTTGAAGTATTTGGTGCAAATTAAAAAGCATATGTACATCCAACTAGTTTGCAGTGTTGTTCTTTTACGAGTCTTCGGCATCTTCAACAACAAAACATACTTTTATAATATCAGGGATAATAAGAGTCACTTATAACAATAACTTGGCTCTCATTACCCTAGATAGCATTAATATTTTAGGTATGAAAATTAGAAAAAAAGCAGATTAACGAGAAACCAAATATCAAAAACATATTAACAACCTAGTAATATGAGACCAAAATATTGTCCAAAAAATAGTTTCTGACTACTTACTTTCTCGATTAAAAATTACAAAAAATAACAGTACACTGAGAAAAATGGAATTTTGCGATTTTGATAAAACATCATTCCTATCGATAAAATAAAAGTATAATGTAAAAGTATAACGCTGTCATGTTATAAGATCCATCTTAGTCTAAATTAATCATGATTCTTAGCACAATGAAAGTGTTTAAGTTTAAAAATGTAAAATTATCATTCTACATAATACGTATTGTTAAAATAATAAACGATAATGAAATGTTATGCTGAATAAATTAGTAATAAAATATCATGTCTGACTTTTTGTTAATTACTCCGGTAATTTTATCATGACAGGAAATGATACTCTAAACAACAAACCACATAGTGTTAATTTTGCAGTAGTACGTAGTAGTGATGGGAAGTTTCGTTACTTTTAAGTATTCGGTACTACTCGTTACTTCAGTATTCGTTACTTGGTATCCGTATCCGTTCCATACTCGATACTATTGACGGGAACTTTCGTTACTTTTAGGTAGTCGGTATTCGTTACTTTAGTCGGTACTAGATACCCGTACTCGTTTGCTACCCGATACTGGTTCGATACCCGAAACTAATTCGTTACTTGGAATTCATTGATTACCCGGTAATCGTTCTTTACTTTTGTTATAAGCAAATGGGCGGCTACGAGTACGAGTAAGAATAAAATAGTAAAAATAACAGGAACGGTAAATTAAGTTCATTAATTATAATTTTAAACAACTGACTTATTATAAATTAAATTAGTATCAATAAGTGGGTACATATTTTTATAATTACTAAATAACTACCAATATGATATTTATAACACATTGAATGATTTTAATACATTTATAAAGTCTTAGAAGACTTAGAAGTCTTAATATTTGTTTATAAAAATATTATAAGAAAAATACGAGTAATATATACCTACATACCTATTACTCATATATAAAATGTTATACTTCTTAAAATTATATAAAAAAAAAATTATGTGAATTAAAAAATACATATCCTTTTTTGAATAATATTTACATTATATTTCAGACGATTTCATTTGTCACAGATAATTTCACCAGGATTTGAAAATACGCGTCTATAAAATAAATTATTATTATACAGTGTGGTGATAAAGTAACGCACCAAGCAAAAAAACACCCTTAGCGTTGACTTTTTCGAGAAATGCTCGGACAGGTCGATTTTATTTTTAAAAAAGGCATCTTTTACAACCAATTTTAATTTTATGTCAGTTACCACTTTTGCGCCGTGACGTCATGGACATTTTTTTTAAATGACAACCTATTTTTTTGAAAATGTCATTTGAAAGCACCCATTTTTCTGAGTACAAAAATGTTAATGAATGTTATTCATTTCCGTCCTAATTTTGTTTTGTAAGTTTTCTTTTTGTGGGGTTATCTAGAAGGTCGAGTTTACGTGAACAGACCTCAAAATTTGGAAGACTTACAAAACAAAATTAGGACGGAAATGAAAAACATTTCCCGCGAAACCATCGCAAGAGTCATTAATAGCGTTTATACACGAGCTGGTCACTGTCAAGTGGTTGGTGGAGGACATTTCTTACACTTATTGTAATTTTATTAAGTTGTTTTGTTATGTTTTTATAAGAAAGTATTATTTTAGGTTGAAATTTTATTAAGATTAAAAAACACATTTCCATTTTTCAATAATTTTTTTCTTCAAAATTTTCTTACGTATTAGTGATTCATTAACATTTTTGTACTCAGAAAAATGGGTGCTTTCAAATGACATTTAAAAAAAAATAGGTTGTCATTTAAAAAAAATGTCGATGACGTCACGGCGCAAAAGTGGTAACTGACATAAAATTAAAATTGGTTGTAAAAGATGCCTTTTTTAAAAATAAAATCGACCTGTCCGAGCATTTTTCGAAAAAGTCAACGCTAAGGCTGTTTTTTTGCTTGGTGCGTTACTTTGTCACCACACTGTATATTTTATGTGCGGATGAAAAGATTTCTATAAACTAATTCTGACAAGTATGATTCTTTTTCACAATAAAAATAATGACAACGCTGCCGCACTAACCACCGGCCCATTTAAGTGAATAATAAGTACAAGCGAATGAAGCAAAACCTAAATAATACTTACCCCAATTTCCCCTAATAAAGTTTATTAAACATAAACGCTCCGCCGCGCTGTACGTATGTAACACGTGATCAATATCTTTTCTAATCAAGTGATCTATGGAAAAAAATTATATCTTTGTTTGGTTCATTATTTCAAATACCATTTGAATTATTTTTATTGCATTCTTATCGTCTTGTATAGGAATGCAATATAAATATGTAATACAAGTGGTATTTGAAATAATAAACTAATTAAAGACACATGATTTTTTTATTTCCATAGGTCACTTGATTAGAAAAGATATTGATCACCGGTTATAATTTTTTACAGACTCCAAAACAGTTTTGCTGACTGAGATAGCACAAATTCCATGTTTTCTTATTAAAAGCAATAACAATAGTTCGATATGGAAACTTTTAATAATTAAATTTCCCCCAAAGAAAATCAGTGGACTGATTAATATCACGTTATCTGTTTCCAAGGGCCGTCCATTGTTGAAACCAATATTTTTAAATATATGTATTACATTTTATTTTACGGACAACATTTCTTAATTGATTCTGGGTTAGGTTTTGCTTCATTCATTACTTATTATTGACTAAAATGGGCCGGTAGTATATACAGCACTGTGGTTAGTACGGCGGCATTGTAATTATTTTTATTATGTAAAAATATCATAAATGTCACAATTAGTTTATAGAAATCGTTTCATCTCCACATAAAATATATAATAACAATTTATTTTATAAACCCGTATTTTCAAACGGGTTAAAACGGGTTTCAAACGCAGATAATTTCACCCAAATCCTGGTGAAATTATCTGCGACAAAAGAAATCGTCTGAAATATAATGTAAATATTATTCAAAAAAGGATATGTATTTTTTAATTCACATAATTTATTTTTTATATAATTTTAAGAGGCATCACATTTTATATATGAGTAATAGGTATGTAGGTATATATTACTCATATTTTTCCTATAATATTTTTATAAACAAATATTAAGACTTCTAAGTCTTCTAAGACTTCATAAATGTATTAAAATCATTCAATGTGTTATAAATATCATATAGTTAGTTATTTAATAATTATAAAAATATGTACCTACTTATTTATACCAATTTAATTTATAATAAGTCAGTTATTTAAAATTATAATTAATTAACTTAATTTACCGTTTCTGTTATTTTTACTGTTTTATTCTTACTCGTACAAGTAAAATTTACGATTACCGGGTAATCAAGAATTCTAAGTAACGAATTAGTTTCGGGTATCGAACCAGTATCAGGTAGCAAACGAGTACGGGTATCTAGTACCGACTAATGTAACGAATACCGACTACCTAAAAGTAACGAAAGTTCCCGTCAATAGTATCGAGTATGGAACGGATACGGATACCAAGTAACGAATACTGAAGTAACGAGTAGTACCGAATACTTAAAAGTAACGAAACTTCCCATCACTAGTACGTAGTACGCAGTAGTCGTTTTTTAACGCGAATCCGAATAAAATGTTCGGAATTCTTGTTAATATAAACGTACTCTTTGTTCCTATTTTTCTCAGTGTATAAGTCTTAATTTAAAACAAGTGCTCACTGTTATTACTACGCATTATTTTTTGCGATTTTTTTCCATGTGTCCTGGGCGGGAAGGAGTACTGCTTCACCAAATTTCAATTTTTTTCGTTTGCTAGTTATACCTAATCCAGGCTGGCTCGTATTGCCTTATTTCACCTGGCATTTCTCAATTTGATTTGAAGGAATGCAGAAGCGTAAATAAAGATTGATAATAACGAGCAATCTCATATGTTGCACTCTTTTTGAAAGACACTGTATTTTGTTGACATCACCTTTTCATTAGCATTGTAATGACAGATTGCTTGAATCAAACCAAATCAATTCTTTCATCTCTGCGCCGCATGCGAAATGGAAAAATAAAATTTGCTTTCCTTTTAAATAAAACTCTACTATTTTTTATGCTAAGTAGCTTATTTTAATGTCTTTGTCCTCGCTAGTCGTTCACTTGGATTTCTTTTCGTTTTTAGATTTTCTATCGGACCTGTTCAATTGAAACACAACAGAACTTCCTTATACTGAAAGGTTTCTATTTCAGAACCTGACTTACTACGTGCGTCGTTTTGAATACACATTTTTTATAGTCAGTAATCCCTTAACGATCATATAAGTGCGGGTACCTGTCATCAGATATCAGATTTTTTTCTCTTCGTCATTTTGTTAATCTCGGTGTTTTGATGTTAGCAGTGAGCTTAAGATAGTATAGTAAATATTACTAACGAATTTGCTCGAGATGGACGCAATTTACTTGTGCAATATTCTGCATCCCCATCTATCCACTGCAAGTTGGTTGCTCATGTGAGATTTCAAGTTTTTTTTTAAATTAAAATATCACCGCCGCCCGATGAAACTTTTATTAACCCTTATTCATTATCACCAAATGTAATGAGACTTTCAAACTGCTGTTTTGCTTTACTTCTCAGAATTCGGTGATGCTTTAGGCTTTAGGAACACAACACATCTTTCTCGGAAATGTAATTTTAATGATTTTAATTCCAAATTCAGTCTGCGGCGTAGTCGTCTGTAAACGGAGAAGCCTTCGTTGTCACACGGTAGAAATAGAATTTTTAATAATTTAAAATGCGATGATGGTGTAAGTAATGTAGGGAATGCCTCTTAGATATGCGGTGTGATGCACTACTGTTGTGTTTGAGAGCTTGAAAATTTTGGCGAGATATTTAATCAAGATTTATTTTATGCAGAGGTACGACAGGAGGCCGTACAACAAGCACTCGCTCAAGCAATGCAGAACAGACACAAGCCCTCGTTGCCGATGCCTTCCAAGAGGACGTCCGTCATGGCAAGGAGTCCAGATAGAGATAGACACGATTCCGGTAAGTAAACGTCACAGTGGTTTCTTATTTAAAATAGAAATCAAAGAAAATAGTTTAAATGCGATTAATTAAAAACTCGAAAGAAAAATCTTGCTTTACGACTCCTATTTTAATAAAACCTAAAACAGGTATTCTTTGAACAAGAAAGAGAAACATACATCATGTAGAATGGATGACTCATTCATGACCGATTACTAACAGAAATAAGAGTTGTTTGGATGGTGAGGTTGGTCAGTCTGTTATATAAACGCGAATGAACGTGTTCTAAGCCTTTTTAAATAAGTGGCGATATGTTAAAATCCGTCTACAGGGCGAGATACCTATGTAATTATTCTGCTGTTTTATTCTCCGTCGGACATTTTTTTTTTAAGATAAGTGTTGTTATGATAAGCGGTCGCAGAGTTTAATAATCCAGTAAGTTGATCCTCAAGGTCGTTCATCCACCTTATCTGAACACAAAGTAAATGTTATAAAACCACAGCGTTCCTTATGCTTTCAGTCCAGTAGCGAGAGCGCAAGATAACCGACCTTTCTTGTTTCCGAATAATCGTTGGCTTCACTTGAGACTTGTTGTATACGATTTCATGTAGTACATAAACATTCCATTATTTTCGTAACGGTGTATTAAGTTGACGTTGTTGTTCAGTGACTCATTCTGCGCTGGATGATGAGGAGTTTTGTTCATTTGTAAGTGAAACGTCGTCATCAGTACATATAGTATTAACAAATTCAAAATATTCAAAAATAAAGTTAGGTTCGATTAAATGTCTCAGTGTATTAATGAAACTTCTTGCTAAACTTTTATTTGAGGATTATCTTCGCAGAACCACGCACGCACTGAATAAATATTTTTGATATCGAAATTGAATTCACCGATTAAATCGAAAAACGAAGCCGATTTGTTTACACTATAAATAGACGCATTGTTTACAATCAACACAAACAAAATCAGCCACCGTATTTGCACAAGATGCATACCGGTCTTATCGGCGATTAATATTTACTCAGTGCGAGTCCTTTGTTACTCTGTTTTTTTCTTTTTTAATTCTTATACGTGCTACAAAAGTGTGTATATTCTATTGTTGCCGCAGAGTCTTCTTCCGACGAAGACAGCATAGTAAATGAAGAAACTGTCGAGAGCACACCTGAACGAGAGAAAGGCAGAGACCGCTCCACGCCGCAAATGTTACCACCGCCGCCCTTATCGGACACGAGCAGCACGGGGTCACCGCCGCCCTTACATCACAGACCCCGAATGCCTCCTCCTCCCACGTACACCAACTGGGACCACCGGAACAAAGCCGAAATCACCGAGATCAGCGACGTCATGCAAAATTTCCGACCTTGTAAGACTCGTCGCTTAATTCGGCTCGTGAAATTATTCTAAGTGCTTGCAGACTCTCAACCACCGGATGTGACGCACAACACTGCACAGGGAGGTCACAGACAAACTGCAGCGGACAGGGTAAATCGGTACGCATCTTCTACTTCCGACGACACTTTAGGCACGGGCACCGGAAGATGGAAGGTGTCTGCGAAAATACAACAACTTTTGAACACCCTGAAGAGGCCGAAGCGAAGACCTCTACCGGAGTTTTACGAAGATGACGACATCGAATTGGAGATTGCGGCTAACCCTAAGGATCCGAACGCGCCGAAACCTGAAGGTATTTATCTCTAACCCGACGCTGTTCTTGAGGTAATCAATTTGCCCTCGTTTTAGGTGGCTGCATGACTCCGGCCGTGGGTGAACAGTTAGTGGTACCGTCAGGACTTGCCAGAAACTTGGAAGCCGCCATCAGCAGATACGGTTCTGGGTCTTTCAAAGCGCCCGTAGCAACCGTCTTGGATCCCAACGGAAAATTAACGACAACATTAACCTACGGTACTTTACTTTCTGTACGTTCTGATTGTCTTCTGTACGGAGATTTTTTGCAGGGAAATTATTGAGCCGTTCGTATAAAATCGCATACGCCCTCCTGACAAAGCAATTCAGCAAAAACGGAGATACCAGCTTAAAATCGGGAGACCGCGTCGCCCTCGTATATCCCAACAACGATCCCATAAATTTCCTTTGCGCGTTTTATGGTTGCCTGCAAGCGGGCATCGTGCCGGTTCCCATCGAAGTGCCCATCACACGAAGAGACGCGGGCTCATTGCAGATTGGTTTCTTGCTAGGCAGCTGCGGCGTGCAGGTGGCTTTAACATCGGACGCATGCCTGAAGGGTTTGCCGAAAAGTACGTCCGGCGAAGTGGTGCAGTTCAAGGGGTGGCCGAAATTGCAGTGGTTCGTGACGGAACACCTCGCGCGCACTCCCAAAGACTGGTCACCGGCTCCTCGTTTGACAGACGAAACGCCAGCTTACATCGAGTACAGCACCGACAGAGACGGATCTGTGATGGGAGTGACCATAACCAGGACCGCCATGCTGTCGCATTGTAGAACGCTGACGATGGCGTGCAATTACACCGAAGGTGAAATAATGGTGTGCGTTTTGGATTTCAAACGCGAGGTCGGGCTGTGGCATTCCGTCTTGAGCAGCGTGCTGATCGGTATGCACGTCATATACATACCGTACGCGCTGATGAAAGTTAACCCCGCCAGTTGGATGCAGATGATCACCAAATACAGAGCCACTGTAGCGGTGGTGAAGTCGCGGGATTTGCACTGGGGTCTCCTGGCGACCAAGGACCACAAAGACATAAATCTGGGGTCACTTCGAATGCTTTTGGTAGCGGACGGCGCTAATCCCTGGTCATTGAGCTCTTGCGATCAATTCCTTTCCGTTTTTCAAAGTAAGGGCTTGCGCCCCGACGCTATTTGTCCGTGTGCTAGCTCAAGCGAAGTCCTCACAGTGTCGGTTCGAAGACCTATGCGTGCCGGTGTGAACGCAACTGGGCGGGGAGTACTTTCCATGCAAGGTTTGAGTTACGGCGTGGTGCGAGTCGATCAAGAAAACAGCCTCACTTCTTTGACTCTGCAAGATTGCGGACAGGTAATGCCAGGCTGTGTGATAGTGGTAGTTAAAATGGAAGGCCCGTCGTATCTGTGCAAGACGGACGAAGTGGGTGAGATATGTGTCAATTCTGGTGCTACCGGAACCCAGTATTGGGGACTGCAGGGTCTGAGCAACAGCACCTTCAAAGTTTTACCTCTCGGCGCCGACGGAAAACCTATTTCGGACGCCGAATACACCAGATCCGGCCTGTTGGGATTTCTGGGGCCGGGCGGGTTAGTTTTCGTATGCGGGTCTCGCGACGGACTTATGACTGTGACGGGGCGTAAGCACAACGCCGACGACATTATAGCGACCGTTTTGGCTGTTGAACCCATGAAATTTATATATCGCGGCCGCATTGCCGTTTTCAGTATTAGAGTGCTCAGGGACGAAAGAATTTGCGTCATCGCCGAACAGAGGCCCGATTGCAGCGAAGAAGAGGTATTCGATCTCAGATCAAACAAAAAAACCTCATTTAATTTTATTTTACAGTCATTTCAGTGGATGTCTCGAGTTTTGCAAGCGGTCGACTCGATTCACCAAGTCGGCATTTACTGTTTGGCGCTAGTTCCTCCAAATTACCTGCCAAAAACTCCCTTGGGAGGTATACATTTATCTGAGACTAAACGGAAATTTTTAGAGGGTACCCTACACCCTGCCAACGTACTGTTATGTCCGCACACGTGCGTTACCAATTTACCAAAACCGAGAGAAGTTCATTCTGGTAAGAACGAAAACATTTTTTTTCTTCATTTTTTATTTACACAGTTTTTGCATTCTTTAATCCTGAAATTTGTTAGTGATTTTTTAAATTTTATTTTCCTGAATGTTGGAGATATAAGTCTTTCATTTTCAACGTAAATATCGGGCCTAAAAAATGACACGAGGTGCGCTTTTCTTACTTACATCTCCTCTATAATGGGACATTTGCAGAATTTCTTTTTCTCCTCATTTTTACGGAAGACAAAAAACTTGTCTGCGTCTGTAAATATTACTTTACTTACAGGATTTAAACATTGAGCAATTTATGTGTCTGGTGGTATTTATAGTATAGTGTTATTTCTTGTCACTAACACACTGCATAACAAATGCACTTGCGGTGACTAACAGCAAAATCAAAGAGTGGTTGTATGTGCACAGTAAGTCATCATTCGTTGGAACAGTACGTCGATGCGTTCTCATACTAACTGAAAAGCTTGAGCTTGATTGATGCTACAGCATGTTGTTCCTCTGCCTTTCAGCAACCGACTGTGTTTCAGACGTTGGCCCTGCGTCTGTCATCGTTGGCAATCTCGTTCAAGGGAACAGGCTAGCGAGCGCACAGGGACGCGACATGGGCTTGATGGACGAAGAGAACGATCCGTCTAAAAAGGTAAGAAGATGGAGAGCACTTTTTTCCCAATAATTTCTTCAAATTTATCCGCAGCAATTTCAGTTTCTGTCGGAGCTACTTCGGTGGAGGGCCAATCACACTGCGGATCATAATCTCTTCACGCTTCTGAACAGCAAGGGCTCCGTTGCTAAAGTCCTGTCCTGTTCCGAACTGCACAAGAAAGCGGAACGCATCGGCAGTCTTCTCAACGAGAAAGGGCGAATTAATACCGGAGACCACGTCGCTTTGATCTTCCCCCCGGGCATAGATTTGATATGCGCGTTCTACGGGTGTCTATACGTGGGCGCCGTGCCAGTGACGATACGACCTCCACACCCGCAAAATTTGCAGACGACGCTTCCGACGGTCAGAATGATCGTGGATGTATCCAAGTCGGTACTGGTGTTGAGCACGCAAGTGGTGATCAAGTTGTTGAAGTCGAAAGAGGCGTGCGGCGTTATAGACATAAAGTCGTGGCCGCTCATCCTGGATACCGACGATATGCCCAAAAAAAAGCTGCCCGTGCCGTATAGGGCTCCCACGCCGGAAATGCTGGCGTACTTGGACTTCAGCGTCTCGACTACCGGAATGCTCGCCGGCATTAAAATGTCGCATGCGGCCGTGACGAATCTCTGCAGAAGCATGAAGTTAGCTTGTGAGTTGTACCCTTGCAGACATATCGCCTTGTGCTTGGATCCATACTGTGGGCTCGGTTTTGCATTATGGTGAGTTTTTCTGCACTTCCCCGCAACCGATAACATCAGTTCATTTTTAGGTGTCTCATCGGGATTTACTCCGGACATCACTCGATATTAATACCACCGTCTGAGGTCGAAGTAAACCCAGGCTTGTGGCTGACTGCCGTAAGCCACTACAAAGTGCGAGACACGTTCTGTTCGTACGGCGTGATGGAACTTTGCACTAAAGGCTTGGGTTCGTCGGTAAACCAATTGAAATCGCGCGGTGTCAACCTCGGATGCGTCCGCACTTGCGTGGTGGTCGCTGAAGAACGTCCGCGCATGAATTTAACGGGCAGCTTCTCCAAGTTATTCAGCGCGCTCGGTTTGAGCCCGAGAGCCGTATCGACGTCGTTCGGATGCCGAGTCAACGTGGCAATTTGCCTGCAGGGAGCTTCAAGTCCGGAACCCTCGACGGTGTATGTGGATCTGCGAGCTTTGAGGAACGACAGAGTTAGCTTAGTCGAACGCGGCAGCCCACACAGCTTGTGCTTGATGGAGAGCGGCAAACTCTTGCCGGGCATCAAAGTGATAATAGCGAATCCGGAAACCAAAGGACAGTGCGGGGATTCCCACCTTGGAGAGATTTGGGTGCAGAGCGGGCACAGCGCCAGCGGCTACTTCACCATTTACGGCGACGACAGCGACTACGCCGATCACTTCAATGCGCAGCTGGTGACGGGAAACACCGGAGAGGTGTATGCGAGGACGGGGTACCTGGGATTCCTGCGGCGTACCGAAGGCACTCAATCCGTTTCCGCCGAAGAAACGATCATCGGAGGAAGCGATACGGAATCGCTGGGATCACAGCAACACATCACCACAGACTCTCCAGAGTTACATGACGCGGTATTCGTCGTCGGTGCTTTAGATGAGACCATAATGCTCAGGGGCATGCGTTACCACCCCATCGACATCGAGAACAGCGTCCTCAGGTGTCACAAGAAGATCGCTGAATGGTAACACGATATCTGACGGCGTCCATTTAATTGTTAACTAATATTATCATTTTAGTGCTGTTTTTACGTGGACCAATCTGCTAGTCGTCGTAGTCGAATTAGACGGTAACGAAAGCGAGGCACTCGACTTAGTACCGCTCGTAACGAACACGGTCCTGGAAGAACATCATCTCATTGTGGGCGTTGTAGTCGTCGTGGATCCGGGAGTCGTGCCGATAAATTCGAGGGGTGAAAAACAACGCATGCATTTACGAGATGGTTTCTTGGCCGACCAGTTGGACCCCATTTATGTAGCTTATAACATGTAATAGCGACATAATCGTTTCGCATACGAGCGCGTCTGCCATTATTTCGTGATTTTTAAATTTAGTACTCCCTCCTGCCCCGCCACGTCCTCCTCACAACTTTCTGCCACACAGGATTACGTTAAGCGAACATTGTAGGTGAAATTTTCTGAGAGTGTTCATATTTTGGCTCAAGTTTTTCATGTCTCAATCTCTATAGTTGTGTAGTTGTAAATATCAAGGCCTAAAGGCGATAGTGTAAAGCAAATTTTATATAATTGTTAGGTTGTACAGACTGTATTGCATAGTTGGTAAGTTGCTTTCATTTTCGTGCAATACTTGAGTTTCATCGCTTTTTCTCTAGAAAACTTTGTGATTTTTTTTTTTTTTGAATAATTTCGTGTATTTGTTTAAGTTGAAGCACACCATTTTTTTTATTGTACCGCTTGTTTGTAAATATATAAATTTGATTTTGCAAACAACGTGGAAAATCAAGCATCTATTAATTTAAGCATCTAGTCTTATTACGTTTCAATTTGGCTGCTCTATTATTATGAATATCGGAAACGTATGAAGTATGTTAGTCGCATTTAAAAATTGACGAAGCCTTCATTTGCTAAGTTAAAATTATTTTTTTAAATATTTTCTACGAACTTTTATATTAATTATGCTATCGTACATCGCACGTATATTTTCTTAAGAGCAGTCCTCTGTGCTCAAATAGATACTTTTGTTGATACGTTATTTTTTTAGGACCGTTAATTTTCGCACAAATTGTGACTCGTGTACTAACAGATCGTGACAATAGATTTATTATTATAATTGTATTTGTATATACAAAGTATATACAGCGTCAGGTTTATATTGCTATTAACGGCATGCTGTATTGGTCTTCGATCATCCCATCAGAGTCCTTATTGCAAGGGGTTGAAAAAAGAAGAAATAAATTATATACGTTGTGTAAACTTTTCATTTAAATAAATGTAGAACTCTTACCATAAGACTATTTTTATTTACACATGTAGCCAATACCGACATTAATCGAAAACTAAAATCAAATCCACCAATTCTACCTCACTCTAAATTTAGGGCTGGTAATTTTATCATTGATTAACTTAATTAATTAAAGACACTTGTAGGCATGGAAGTAAACCAAAGATTACAATTAATCAGTGATGAAAGTCAAGTTTCATAAAACGTTAACCACTCGATCAACTTAATTGTGTGATTAATAGGGCTTGGAAAATATACACAAAAAAAATTTAAATTATGCATGCAAACATGCAGTAAAAATATGCTTTCAAATATGCATTTATGCACTTAAAAATGCATTTATGCACCTAAAAATGCAAATATGCTCTTAAAAATGCAAGTATGCTCCTAAAAATGCATTTACGTATAAACATTTAGAAGTGTATAAAGGTTATAAAAATAAATAATAATTATTACTTATCTCAAATGAATTTTGTTATTGGTACATATACATATACATAATGATAAATGGTAAATCACAAATTTTATCTTTTTTAGGCAAGAAACGCAATTTTTGGAACGCGTTTTTTTACCGTTAAATTATAAGGTATCAAAACAAAAAATTGATTGTTGGTAGCGCAACGAGTAACGAGGCTGACTAGCATGAAAGAATACACGCATTCGAGTCTCTCTGGCTTACGATTTTTTGAACTTTTTTTATTACTTTTCACAAATTCAAAACATTATTTTATTGGAAAATTTATTCATTCATTTGACAATGCAATTTGACTTATATTTAACGAATGAAAGGATACAAATCTACAACTGGTATCGGGCAGATGACCGTTTGGGGTACGTTCTCAAATTTCCAGAAAACTAACTAATTATTTTTATCTATTTTATCTATTAAAATAAAAAAACAATACGAAAAGTGGAGAGAAAAATGTAAATTACGGAAGAGAGAAAAAAATACTCTACCGAATGATAGAGTAAAATTAACAAGTTTCCACTTAAAAAAATTACGCAGATAGGCATAACTAAAAAAACAATTGAAGAAAAAAAATTGAAGTACATATTCTCAATTGTAGATAAAAATTTCCTAAAAAACTTTCATAGAGGACATAATTTCCTAAAATGAATATTAACGGTAATAAATGGCCGTCTCCATACTTTAAACATGCTTTAAACTAACCCTGTATATTATTATTAAATATAAATTAAACACCTCAAAATGTCAATTGTTAGAGTTCCTATGTCCTGCCTTGCCTGTAATCATTCAGTTACTTAGGGCCGTTTTCATAATAGTCCTAAAGGAGACTTTAATTTAAAGCCACTTTAAGCATAGGAAAACTAATGTATTTTTATAGGTTAGGGCCAGTTTCATAATGGAACTTAAAGGAGACTTTAAAATTAAAGTCACATTCAGATCAGTCACATTGTGTAAACAAATGTGTTTTCATATTTGTTTTGACATCTGAAAGTGACTTCAAATTTAAAGTCTCCTTTAAATTCCATTATGAAACTGGTTCTTATGGGGCTATTCTGAGATTTTGCTCTTTAATTCTTTAAGTCTTTAACTATTTAACCTAAAGCCTCTTTAAAGCAAGCGTTTAAAGAATATGATGAAATAGGTATTCTGAGACAATCTCTTTAAAATATTCTTTAAATTCCGGGTATTTCCGGGAACGTTAAATAAAAGCTAACTTCATTCAAATGAAAGAAGTGTCAGATATCTCGGTGTATAGGTTATGTATTTAAGTTTTATGTTTTGACTGAAAGGTAAGATAAAAATAAATTATTAGGAGAATACTTTTGTTTGAATTATTCGTTTCAGACGCATTTTTTCACGTGTCAGGTGACCATTAAGAAATAATGGAAACAGGCAGTTGCAGTTCTAAGAAATATTAATATCTTTTGTGAACTGTCGCAACCTCAAACTGAATAATGGGTGAAATCTGTAATTCACATTTATAAAAACTAAAAGTTACTGTTGTAATATTGCTGAACGCTTATTCAGTCTAAATTTGCGACAGCAGAAATAATCAATAGGCGCTTTCTAATTGCACAAACGAACTATTCGGAGCTACTCCGAGCTGTTCAAAATGCAATTGGAACACATTTGAGCAGCTCCGAGTAGCACGTCTGTGCAATACATAAAATAAAATTTGCAGAACACATTATTTTACGTATTTACTTCAGCTGTGAATTAATTACAGTTGAACAACTGGAGTTATATTTAAATACAGGCTGTTACAAATTCGAGGCTCACCATTGGGATCTCGGAAACGGTAAGAGATACGAAGTCGGTTAAATTGGGGCAAAGTTGCGTATTTTAGTGCTGAACAATAATCTGTTTTGAAATATCTTCTACGATTTTTAGTTCTTGAAATATTTCCAAAAAACCGAAAAACGTAATTTTCTTTTTTATTTTTTTCTGAAGTTATTATTACAGGGATCACAACAAAATGAATACATCCTACAGGCACTTTTTTGAGCTCTTTACGATGATATCACTAGATTGTACTTACAACGTTTCGTTTCGCTCTGACCATCATCAACTTCATTTTTTCTTATGGCCGCCATATTGGATTTTAATACCATTAAATAGATCTATTTTTTCTGATGTTTCTACATGTATCACACATCCCTATTTAATAAAGTGAACTAACTATAAATGAAAGAAACTGTTGAAAATAACAGTGCAAAGATATCGAGGGCGTCATATCAGAAGGGCGTAAGCGCCATTATAATCCTATGCTGATACGTCCTTCTGATATGACGCCCTCGATATGATTTGCTGGGAAGACAAAAACAAAAAAGCTTTGATATGCCTTTGAAGTTTTATTTCGTAGGTACATTACGAAAGCTGAATTTAGTAAAATTTTCAGTTATAAAAATTACCGTTATAAATCAAGAAAGACGAAAATTTTAAAATTTATTATGTTAACAACAATAACTTAACATCAAACCAAATTTAATTCAAACAATATCCAGAAAAACGCTAAACACATAGAACATTGTTTAATAAATTAGATAGAAGCATTGCACTTTGTGGATCTTTTCATAAAACTCAAAAGAAGTATGGAAGTTGCCTTAAGGGGATTCTTTCAAGCAGAAATCAATGCAATGTTATTTCTTTATTATGGCTTTCGCTATGAATAAAACTTTCTGAAAAAAATATATGTGATTTAAGTAGTGATTGCCCGCCGCCCGTTGCAGGTGCAGAGACCGACAGAGACCGCATGCAAGGGATAGCGTTATGCCGACTCCGTTTTGCAGCACAATTTTGTCAACGAATTACGGAAGTTGTAATTGATCAATACAATTTAAATTTAACCAACATATCAATGACATGTAAAACAAAGGCTGTGGACCACTATTTTCTTAAAACGTGCGTAGTTCACTTCACTACAGCGTTGTACAGTAGAGCCAATTTATTGAAGGTTTGGATTTTTTTTTTTTTTGGAAAACCCTACTTGCATTTAATACTCCTATGCGTCAAGGTACCTCGATCATCACTACTTAAGGGCCCCCACAGACTTCGTTCAATTCGCACGAATTGGACCGTGCGGACCAAATCGCGCGAAACAAGATCGTATAAGAGATCGATAAAACCGTACCGTCTTTTTCTCCACACACTAGGTGTTTAGCACGTTCGGACATGTCCGCGCGTTCCAATTCGCGCGAATTTGAACGAAGTGTGTGGAGCCCTTAAATCACATATATTTTTTTCAGAAAGTTTTATTCATAACGAAAGCCACAATTCGCCGACAAAAAATGCATTACATTGCTGCTTGAAAGAATCCCCTTAATGATGAGAGGAGTGAAGAAATATTAGAATAATAATAATTTAAAACAAAACAAAACGTTCAGAGAAGATATTCGAAATATCCTCCGTTCTTTTCTATACATAAATTTATTCTTCGTCGAATGTTGTTAATAGCACGTTGAACGTCTCTTCTTCGTAGTGAATTAAAAGAAAGTAAAATTTTATTTCGTAGGTCGGCAATGTCGTTAATTGGTTCTGCATAAATTTTATTTTTTAAAACTCCCCACAAAAAACTACTCCCCTATTCCCAATCCACTGATTTGGAAATTGTTCGTTCAAATAATCACAAACAGCCCTTGCATTGTGCGGTGGTGCACCATCATGTTGAAACCATAATTCTGGATGTCTCCTTAAATTAATATCATCCAAATATTCTTCAAATGTAGTTCTAAGAAAATTTAGATAACGTTCGGAATTTACATTTTCCTCATAAATAAATGGTCCAATAATTTGATCTCCCAAAATTCCTACCCAAACATTTAACCCAAATCTGACTTGATTTCGAACTGGTCTGTTGATTTTTGGATTTTCAAGCGACCAGACGTGTTCGTTATTTCGATTGAATAAACCATGATTTGTAAATTTACTTTCGTCCGACCAAATAATGTTGTTTAAAAAATTTTCATCCCTATTGAAGTGATTTCTAAGCCAGTGACACCATTCTAATCGTCTTTCAGTATCCCCAGGAAGTAAAACGTGCGATACGTGTACTTTGTAGCATTTGTAATTGTGTTTTTTCAAGGCTCTCCAAACTTTAACATGATGTGTAACATTTACAGTATCCGCAACTTGCCGGGTAGAATTGGATGGGTTATTGTTAATCTATTCTGTGATCTTCCTCTAATACCCAAGCAGCAAAAACTCCCAATATACCGCCTATTATTCTAATAATTTATTTAAACGCACTTACTTTAATAGTTCGTTCAAATTCTTTAAGCATTTACAGCGACATTTTCGTCACTGTAATATTTAAAGACAAATTTAAGAAATTTAAGTTTTAAATAACGCTCAGAATAGCAACTTTTCTTTAACTCTTTAACTGCTTGATATTTAAGACTTACATTTTTAAAGAGGCTTAAATTTCCTTAAATTTCAGGTCAGAATAGCACCATTAGTCACTTTAAATTTAAAGTTCAATTATGAAAACGGCCCTTAGATTTGTATCTGACTGCATCAATTGTCTATGCGACAGAATTAAGTGTGCGTATAAAAAACAGAGTTTGTAAATAAACAAGAATAAAAAAGTTATTATCTTGAATCATACAATTTTTACAGTCCATTTAAAATTCTGAACACCAATTCATTTGTAAAAATTTGAAACTCGGCACACAGTCCTCTTTCGCCGTTACTAACAATTTATCCTAGTAACATTTTTTCGAGAAATCGCAATTAAGGGCACTTTACTATGACACCGCCTAGAAAAAGCGATGAGTCGACCTATTGGGGCAAATCGCGAACGCCAGGAGTTCAGTGTTGCCAGGTTGCAGGGAAAATCCCGTTTTGCAGGGAAAAATCGAACAAAAAGGGATGCAGGGAATATCTTTAGAAAAGAGGGACATTCACTCAATTGAAACATCATCATACTAAAGATTTTAATTACCCAGTAGCGACACTTAAACGTCAGTGTCAAATTCGACCGCCATACTGTTTGATATCTATATACATTTGTGTAATTTGAAAATCAGTAGGTTGTAGCGTTTCATTTTACGTTGTTTAAATCTGGCAGCCAAATATACTTGTGTGGTAGGGAAAATTTGGGCTAACGAAAGAATGAGAGGGTTATGAGTGGGAGAGTGTGACCGGTGAAGCAGATACGGCCGGTTGTGTGTGGTCTCAGGTGTTAACCGAGGTAAAATTTTCGTTGATTTTATAGATTTCCATGGTCGCTATTTTTTTGACTCTTTTTCCTCAGACCTCTTTTTGGAGCCTGCTTGAGAGCAGCTTCTTTAATATCTGGCGATTTGTTAAGGAATATCCAGGGAATAGTTGCGTTCCGCAAGTATAAAACCCAGCTTCCGTGGTAAAAGGCGCAGACGGATCTTTGCCTCTGATTTTTGTTCCTGCCAAAAGGGGTGCACATTTCGGCTAGGAAAAGTCCTTTGGAAGGTTGTGAAGAAGTCTGGAGAACCGCCACGGAACGGGAACGACTACGACTTGCCGATCCACATCCGGGGCCTAGCTGTGACAAACAGTTTTTTCTCGCCAAACACAATTTTCGACGTTTTTCGCCGCATTCTACGTGCTTGAATGAATGAAACCAAAATTCAAATTTCAATTTGTTTTCATTTTTTTGATACTTAAATCAGAAAACATTTTTTTGTCAATTTCAAATACCGTTCTTTTTATTGATGGTTGAGTGGTCAATTTCATTATTTAATCTTATTATTATTATTATTTCTTATTAAATTAAAACATACTGATCTGTGTATACAGGGATTTTTTCTTTTTTGTATACATACCCCCTATGTATACTTTAAAAAAAAACGAGTCAACGCGTTGTGTAATTTTTGGTAAGAATAGTCAGCTGTGAAAAATCAAGTTATTAATGTCAGTTAATGTCAAATTAGTACCAATTAATTTTAAATTTTTTGAATCAAAACTTTTTCTTTAAACCAATATGTACAGTAAAGACGGAGAAAAGGAATGAAGGACCTGCAGCAACAAGAAGCGGTTAGCTCCATTTTTGGTATTTTTGTGTTAAGTCCGTTTTCTTGTTAAAAATGTTTTTTGTTTGGTACAAGATTTCCCAAAAGTGCCACAAATGCAGCTAACTTCTACTTACTACATGTCTTTGTTTTGTTATTAAGGGTGCCTTTCTAAGGTCAGAAAGACGTCATTTAAATGAATTCAAAAAATACGGCACTGGAGAAACCGTTTGTGGTTCGGTGATTAGGACACTAGCAAAATACTAGATACTTTGTAGATGTAGATGATACTAGATGGTATTAAAGTCTTTTTTACTTGTCACAAACTAGAGATTTTTATCTTAAAAAAATCTTGATGAATAAGATGCAAACTTTGATTTTTCCAAAAAATAAAGCTTAAAATCAAAGTTAACACAATGCTGATGTTTCTAGGCTGCAACGATTACAGTAAAGCAATGCGTTGACCTGTTTTTTATAAAAGTATACATAGGTACTATGTATACAAAAAAGAAAAAATCCCTGTATATTTGTCTAAATTATAAATTTCAAATATTAGGTTAAACATATCAATTCGTGTGAGCGCGGGGCATAGCTATGACCTACGAGAAATTCAGCTTATATTTTCAAGTTTTTTTTACTTACTATTAAATCATTTGTCAACATAAGTTTTTTCTATTTTTTTATTTAAAAGTTCATTATCATACCGGATGGTCGACTGGGTACGACCCCGGAACATTAACAGTTATCCAGTGGCGCCCTTTTCTTTTTCAACTCTAGGTGAATCCACGACGCGGTTCTCCGAAAATCCAACAGCTACCGAATTCGCATGTTTATTTTATTATTTAATATTTTTTTTTTCATGAATGCGACAAGGTATCAAACAAAATGGCGAGTGTGACAGTTATACACGAGTGGACGAGTGTCGCTACTGTGTAGATTTATATTGTACTGTGCTAAAGGTGGCTAAAGACTGACAAGTGACAATTATACCAAAGTAAACAGTAAGTCAGTAACACAAAAGAAACAATGGAAACTAGCGATGATAATAGTGACAGTGACGTGGACGACTTTATTCAAATTCACAACAAAAAACAAAAAAGACCACGCCTCACGGACAATATAAAAAGATTCCGGCTGGAATGGTTACGAGAATCTTGCTTCAAAGGTTGGCTGGCCCAATGTCCTTCAGACAAAACTAAAGCAAAATGCATTGCATGCAACACAATATTAAAATGTGGTAAAAGTGAACTTCTAAAACACTCCAAGACTGATAATCATTTGAAGAAGGTTAAGTCTGCAAAATCACAAGGAAAATTGCAGAATTTTTTAAATAGTGAGGAAAATTAAAAGAAAAGGCAGGAACAATTTCAATGTAAAACTGCAGAAATTAAGTTGGCGTCATTCTTCGCAGAACATAATGTGGCATTACAGACCATCGATCACCTTGTCCCCCTATTAAAACAAATTCTTCCGGATTCAAAAATTCTTCAAAGAACAGAACTACATAGAACAAAGTGTACAGCCATTGTTAAAAATGTGATTGGTCAAGATATAGAAAAGAATTTGATTTTAGCTTTAAAAGAGGTAAGTGGCAATTTATATCTGAACTTCATAATTATGTTTCTCAATTTCAGCAATACTTTTCCATTCTCATTGATGAAAGTACTGACATTACAGCTAAAAAGAATCTGTGTCTTTTAGTTAGATACTGTGATAAAAACAATTCATTTAAAGTAGTAACTGCTTTATTGAAATTATTGTATCTAGATGCCAAAGATTGCAGTGCTCCAAAGTTATATGAAGTTCTTCGAGAGTGTTTCACCAGATTTAACATTCCGATGAAAAATATTGTTGGTTTAGCTTGTGATGGAGCAAGTGTCATGGTTGGTGATAAAAGATCGGTATTTACCTTATTAAAAGAAGATATTCCTCATCTAGTGTTGTTAAAGTGTATATGCCACTCAGCTGCCAGAGTTAGTTCTATTGCATGCAGTAAATTACCAAAAGAACCTGAAATACTTATTAAGCAAATTTATAATTATGTTTCTCACAGTTCAAAGAGGTCTGCTATATTTGAAGAAATACAGGCATTCCTGTACTTGGAAAAACTTAAACTTCTGAAACCTGCAAGTACAAGATGGCTTTCTATGCATAGTTGTGTAACTCGTATTCTAGATAACTGGCAAGCTCTACAAGATTATTTCAATTTGGCAGCTTTTGAAGACAATTCTGTTACAGCAAATGACATTTTAGGTTTTCTCAATGATAATGTTGTTAAAGCATATCTTCTTTTTTTAAAATATGTCATAAATTTTTTTAATAGTTTTAATGCACTTTTCCAATCGGAAAAAATGTTGATTCATGAATTAGCTAACGCATCTCGAAAAATATACAGAAACATCTGCCAAAATTTTGTTAAACCATGTGTGTTGGAAGTTCTTAGTAATAATAACGATGTATTGCTTGATTTAAATGAAAGTTGTTATTTGAATAGAAAACAAATTGAAGTTGGACCAGAATGTAAAATTCTGTGTTCTACGTTTCCTGATGACACAGAGTGTGAATTTAAGAAAAATGTTTTTAAATTTTATTCAAGTGCAGCAGAGGAAATGAAATCAAGACTTCCTTTAGATAATACATTTGTAAATGAATTGTCTTTTTTAGATCCGATAAATGCATTGAATTCTAGTTATAGACCCCCAATAGATAATATTTTGATTAAATACAAGAAAGAAATTGATCTCACTAAAACATTATTTGAATGGCGTTCATTGCCGTCAACTAACAATGGAGAACGAAAGGAAACATTGCAAGCTATGAATGTAGAAACTTTTTCGAAGTTCATTGCTGAAGAAAAGGATTTTTCTAACGAAAAACTGTTTCCTAATATAAGCAAATTAGTTATGATTGCCTTATCGCTGCCCCATTCCAATGCAGCCGCAGAACGGGTCTTTTCAGCAGTTGTAAGAAATCGAGCGTTTCATAATTATAATTCATAATTCAGTACGTAAGTTCAAGTCGATAAATCTTACCCATAAAATATATATATATATATATAAAAACAAACGTTTTCACCGATATGAGTCAGAGCTGACCTTTTAGACCACCAACGTAGAGCACATCTGTGTTTTATGTAATGTATGACTCATACGCACGTGTTCACTAAGGCAAATGTCAAAGAGAATGACTCATATAAGGATGACTCACTCAAGGTTGCAGAAATGCAAGCAAACTACCGAGATGATTCATCGGGAAGAACAGATGAGTCATCGGGTTTTCCCATTCTCCTTGCAATATATAAGGCCCCCGAACCTTGTAGAAACAACACATTGCTAGTGAATATGTGTTCATCGACATCTCCATAATCGAAGTGAGTGTTGAATTCCGTCAGTCTCTTTGTACCTGCTGCGATGGTCTAAGGGTGAGAAAGTATCGTTTGATTTTATTATTTTGCCTATGTTTTAATGTTTTGTAAATTAACATTTGCTTAATTTAATTATGAGTTGCTGTTTTTCTTGTTGTAAAATTATTTTGAATCTGTTTTATTGTCTCCCATATATTGTTCTATAGTAATCTGAATTTGTATTTAAATTTCATATTTGTGTAAGTTGTGAGATTTGTGTAATTTGACTAGAGTGCTGTATATTAGATAATCACTTTTAAAATTGTCAAAATCAATTTTTAATTGTTATTTATTTTGAATATATTGTGACAAGATGCAAGTAAATTCATGCATTGGATTTATTTCGCAAACTTGAGATAAGAAAAAAATGCATCTCGGCGGCGCCTACAGATATGACCTCGACACACGACGCAGGTGCTAAACCTTGAGCGCGTGGGAACGGATGTCAATCATTTCGTTATCTGTCGTACGTTTTCGGCGTCGATAGAATTCGGAACTGATCGTACCTACACTTTGTATAAAAACCCCGCGATCTGCATAAAAAGAAGATCATAATCAGTTGTCATAACAGTATGTAATTTCTTGTAATTTAGTTTGTGTTGTGAACTAAGAATGTGAGTACCTATTCTAAGTTAAACTTGTATAATTATGTTCGCCTTTATTTAGTTATGTTTAATATAATATTTATTTATATAGATTTTCTCTTTATTTTCAAGTCAAGGGTATTCTTAAAAGAAAGAATGTAATTTTTTCGTTAATCCCGAAAATTATATGTGTGGCGGGGCAAGGGCTAAAATCTCATCCCATTTAAAGAGGATTCCATAGCATTTTCTGGCTGCAAATCCTAAAACCAGTTACGCACAAACAAAGAAATTGCTATTTGGGTCCTTTGTGGGTTGATTAAAATTTTGGTGAAAGAGTAAGGAGAAGTGTAAATTGTTGATTATTTTGAGTGATAATAAATCTTCTCTCTTACTCTCGTTGAGACATAGTGTTCCGACGAGGCCTTGTAGAAGTGGTAAAGTTGAAAGGAAAAGGATAAATTCATCCCCTTTCTATTATCATCTTTAACCTCCCGTCCCTCACACAGTGAACGATATAAAGACAAAAAAACGCAATAGACTAGGAAGTGAAGCATTAAGTGCAATGTGCGTGATCAGGTCAAATTTCAATGCAAATAATACCACCTGCTGTTCCTTTAAAGTAACTGATGGAATGCTGGGGCTACATAATAATAACATGTATACTCCTACTAGTCCTAAATAAGCAATTTGCTTAACATACGTTTATATATATATTTTCATATTGAATCAAATATTTATTTTGTTATGTTTAATAAATATTTTGTTTTATCATATTGCCTATTTTTAAACCCTTACAACAAAAATTTTGCAATGAAAAAATATAAAATATGTTTGAAAAAAAAAAGGGAAATTAAGTTACAAAAAGGGAAAATTTGATGTTTTATCAGGGAATTTTTGTGGTAGACACCTGGCAACACTGCAGGAGTTGTCACCTTTCTTAGCATCAGCCATATCTACAATAAAATTATTAATAGTGGTTTGCACCGCTATAATTAACTTTGAATTAACTAATCCCGAGTTATGTTAGCTATGTAGTTAGTTATGTAGCTAAATAAGTTTATCGTTGCACCGAATAATAGGTATTAATTATTAATTAGTTAACTAAGGAAATTGTCAAATATGTGTAAAGTTGGTACTTAAAAATATAGATATTTTCGTTGCAACTGGCAATTATATTGGGCACATTGTCTGAGCGTTTTTGATTGACCGCACGAGTGCGCACTCAGAATATCTTCATCTCGTGTTATTACATGCGGTTAAAAGAAGATGCAAATACACTGAGTGCAACCGGTGCAAATGAATGGAAAACGCTATCAATTAAGTAAATTAAAGTAAAAATTCGTGTAATCCTAACCTAAAATCATGAACAAATATAATAGCACTTTTTATAACAGTAAAATTATTTACTGGACTTTCTTTTGGAGAAAACGATACAATTAGTCTTCCTGAAACGTAATAGGCCGTTTTTATTGTTCTCATGAGGTACGTTAACAGATACTGACCTTTTTTTTTTTTTAAGTAAAGCGTGGTTTCCACTGATGCAATTCCTTGCAGGGATTTTGAAGCAGCAATGAATTGCATGGATGCTCGCGTTTACACTATGCAATTCTTAACGTTTTTCCGTGCAATTTTGAAGCACGCGACGAATTGCACGCTTTAGAACAAGTTCTAATTCTGTGCAACTTTTCCGTGCAATCCTGGTAAGTTTATCCGTATCAACTCAGTTTGTGACACCACACGCATTGTAATTATTTACTAGAATAAGTTGATATTAGTAGTGAGTGTTCTGAAAGATTAACTGTTAATTCCACGTTAATTCAGTCCTTGCTTTGTTTTTTATTGTTATGTATATGGGTCAAAATTGCACGAGTGGAAACGTATCATGCAATTCGATCTTCATGCATCAAAATCGCAACGATTCTAGAATTGCATAAAATAAGAATTGCAGGGACGAATTGCACCAGTGGAAACCCCTCTTTAGATTATGTGTTAATTTTGTTCAAAACCAAGTTTTTTAAGGCCTATTTTGGATTTCCGATGTGTAACCAAGACAAACCTTGGGCTCACATAAGTTGTGATACTTATTGCTCAACTTTAGAAGGGTGAATGCTAGGTGACCGAAAGGTAATGCGTTTGCAATTCTTAGAATTTAGAGAGAACCTATCAACTGCTATCAACTATGGTGACAATTGCTATATTTGTTTAATTGACAATTCACATTTTAAAAAGCGAAAAAATATTGTACTTGGCTGAAAGATGTTAATGATTTTTTTAGATCAAATTTGGGATTAATTAGTGAAGAGTGTTTCATCAGAATATCAAAAATATGGAAAAGCGCTGGTATGTTGTAATGAAGGGAGACTACATTTGGAGTTTAATTTGCAATCACAACAGTTCATTTCACAAGCGCAGAAACCAGTCTAAAATTAGTTTTGAAGTTATTTGTTAATTTAAGTTTACTCTTATAATAATTAGGGCTGGGTCGATGTATCGATATATCGATACGTATCGATACGCCAGCTGTATCGATACACATTTTCAACTGTATCGAAGTATCGCATATCGATACGTATCGGATATCGAATATTGATACGTATCGAAATATCGATACGAATCCAAATATCGAATATCGATACATATCGAAATATCGGATTTCTTATCATAAGTTTAAGCAATAACCTTAAACTAAATTCATTTTATTTTACCGTTTAGAAGATATTTAGTTTATTTCAATTTTCTCGAGACTTGAAAAACTGGTCTTAAGAGGACTATGGATCACGTGATCAACTACTCGAAAGCCACCAGTACTCCTCCCAAACCCCGCATGACTGAAAACACGCCTCTCTTATAATTGAAATAATTGTCGTTTAGTCCAATCAGGCTCAATAGTTGAAGGACAAGGATAACAGCATCTACACTCGTCTTGTATAAGTTCACACACATTCATCGTATCTAACATAAGAGATTTTCTACCGAGCTAACTTTTCTTAACCACATCAAACTACAGTTACTCAAGTAATGACGTAATGAGTTATCTTTTCTGACGGAATTGGACAAATTGTGGTTATGTTATGGTTCAGGCACGTTCTGGTGTACTCTTGTCGACGGTTAATTTTTGTGTAAATTATTATTATTACCTCAAATTCTTGGGGCAACACGTTAAAAGTGACTACTTTTATAATTGCCATGAACCTGATGTCTCGGAAATTCATTTTCAGTAACTACCTTTCCCTGCAATAAAAATTCGTTGCAATGAAACGTCTTACAAACGTCCAACAATACGAATTTTACTCCAGGTTTTGCCAAGTCGATGTATATTCTTCATTTTGCTGTCCACGCTGCTAGTTTATTCGTAGTACTACTTACAAAACTTGAAGAAGCTAGTAACATGGACATTGAATCGTCAATAATTCAAAAACGGTGATACATTAATACACACATGACGAAACTGACATATTTTATTTCGTATGTTCTTGGAAATTAAATAAAAAACGATATATAGGTACCTACCTAGCGAGAGCCAAATTTCCGTGTTCAAATTCTGAATGTTTCCCTCCGGATGAGCACATGCATTTGTCTACAAACACACTAATATGAGAGAGATAAAGCTATTAACCACGCTTTTACCTATCCCACGACCTGGGTAGTTCAATTTAGTTAACTCTAGTTAACTCTGACGTCATAGTTTGGCGTAGTTAGTCGGTAGAAATTGAAAGTTGACTGTGGTTTGCCGTGGTTAGGAAAAGTTAGCTCGGTAGAAAATCCCTAAAGGAAGAAAAGTTTGCTGGTTATATACGCGCGAAATTCAAAAGTACAAGATTTGAATAAAAATCAATCTTATATCGAAAAATAAATTGCGAAATACGCCCGTAGTAAAATAATTCTTAATTAAATAATATTCGTAATTAAGACACTTTTTGTTCGTTGAAATTTGTCAAATAATAAATAACTTTTAAAATGAAATAACTTCCACATTTCGTTTTGTGAAAAGTAGCTTATACTTTAAGTCAATTTTCTTGATAAATAATTTTCTGATATTTGAAAACCAAACAGAATTTGATCGAAACTAATTTCAATTCGAAATTTAAATTGATATTAAATTTAACTAAAATGTAATACATAGATGTCTTATTAATTACACTACTTAGAAATTCTATCAATATTTTTACTTTAGGAAAAAGTTTTCATTTCAAGACATCTTTACACTCATCTTTTAATATATAAATAGGAAATAAATTGTGCATAATTTTCTACATTTTATTAGTAATATTGTTTCAACTTTTGAAAAATCAAAAAATAACATTGTCTTGTAAAAATATTTAAAAATTTTTTTTTTAACTTATTTCACAACGAAAGCATGTTACAGTTTACTCGCTCACTGAATGATTCTAAATAACAAAAATAAAATATTTTTACCGAAAACGAAAAAAAAATTGTAGACGAAAATTATATTAAAAGTTATTTCAGTTTAAAATTTCTTAATATTCAAAAAAAAGTTGAGAGTGATGCACAAATAGGAATAAGGAATGCATTGGAGTAAATAGTTAACCAATAGGATTGCTCAATTGCCGACATGTGATGTAAGCAACAGACCGTACAAAATGAAATTAAGAAAGGCGTACTATCGATATCTTAAAAAAAAAACTTAAAAATCCAGCAGCTATTCGTTTCCATTATTTTATTATGTTAAATTGCCAAGTCAGTAACCGTATTTTTGTTAACGCCGAAATTCTGAGGAATTCGTGTAACTATGATACTCTTTTCTATGCAAGCAATTATTACCCTATAGCTTTTAAAACAACATTTACTTTAAGTACATATGATTGTCAATGACAATTTCAAATTACGATCGGTAGTAGTTTTATCCAGATTAAAAAGTCTTGTCCTATTAGTTATTTATCATAGCAGTGGTAACAATTTAGAGAAATTTTTCGTAATTAAATATTTATGTATAGTCGCGACCAAGAAAAAATTGGTCGTTAGTGTCTTACTTTGACATATTGACCAGTGTTCTATTGTCAAGCGATCGTGGTGGTCATAAACTTTGTACAGCGAAATATTTCAGGTGTCAATTTTATTTGTCAAATTGATTAAAATCACACCTGACAAGCAGACAATTTATGACTATTCCATCATCTGTCACAACATGCGAATATGCGAACAGGGAATGAGTAATCCTTTAGGGTGAAATAGTGACGTTACTCCAACTCTCTCAGAGCAAATTTCTCCTTCTTAATTTTTATAAGAGCATTAATTGTCACACTTCGAGTCATTTATATGATAAAAATTTCTTTCTCGTAGAAAGGTTTTAACTAAAATTTTGAAACGTGTTAAATTCGTGTTTTTAATAGATGTAGGTAGTGCATTGAAGCTTCTATTTTAATCTATCACTATCAACACGGTTTTAAATCTCTGTTCAATATTTCGAAACGTATCGATATATCGATACATATCAATCCAATATTTCGATACATATCGATACGTATCGGTAGCCGATACACAATTTCCCGTATCGCCCACCTCTAATAATAATCATTGAATTAATTATTTGTTAATACAATTTTGTTTTTTTTTTTGTTTATAGTTAAAATTAAATCTCTCTGCCTCAATAAAATTTTGGAAAAAGATATTTATTTTCTCTGTTTGTGCCGGTCATACTGATTACAGAGAGGAAATTTCTTGCATAGTCTTACTTAATGGGAGTCTAAACTGCTAATAAACGCCAATAAACTAAAATAAATACGAATTTGATCATAATCTGGCCCTTTTTGAATTATAAATTAATCAAAATGCAAATTTAAAATTTTTCTGTTAATAAAAAAATCTGGAAGTATGAACTTACAAATTTTAACATACGAAAATCTGTGAAATTCAAATTCAGAAATTAATAGGTAATACCGTTATTGTTTCAAAATAATTAACTCTTTCATACACGTGCTTAAGAATTCCAAACCAAATAAAATTGAGCATGAATTGAACACAAATCATTTTCATTAAGTTCTTGTGTTTCCTATTATACATATAGACAATTCATATTATTAATTTCAGTCGTTTTTGCAGTTTTTGATGATAAATATGCGTACGCAAACTTTAACAAACAACTTAAACCCTGCCCGAAGTACGGCTTAACAATAATTAATAATTAAACGTTTAATCCTTAATTATTTGACCTTGTAACACGCCGATGTGCTACCCTGTTTGTTGACTTTTACGGACAACTAAATAAGTAATAAATAAATCCAAACAAATAAACAAATTTAATTTATTAGCAAATTAATTGACTGGCAACTGGAGGATTGGCCGTCTGCAAGAATTTAATGTGTATTTACCCTAGGGTAACTCGGTCAGAATTTCTAAGAAAAAGGCCGGATTTTACTGCCTATTGTCCGACGGCTAGACGGTGCTTACCTTTGCAATTCTACGGATGCACTACTGACCTACAATAACACTACGCTCTGCGGCGACCCTTCTAAGAAATTCCCTGAAGTAACCCTCTGTTGATATTTCCAAACAACTTTCAATAATTAATGGCTCGTGATCGCTAATTAGTGACGGACTCTACTTATGCCGGTTCCCTGGTTCGAATCCTGGTGAGACGATAATAACTATGAGATAGCGGGAATTGGATGCGTATAAATAAAATACGGACTTAAATTTAATTAATTATTTATTGCAAAACCAGGGAAAAACTCCGATTTTGAGCCGCACTGCAGTCTAAAAAATTGAGTGTAAAACCCTGTCGTTTAAACCAACCCAATACAGCGAAAAAACACAAGAACAAATTACAATTGGTAAGAAATACGGTGGAATTCGTTTAACGGCTTCCGCGTTCGAATATCGTGACGAACTAACTGGTTTTCAATTACACAGCTGGTGGTTTTATGCTTGTCCCCAAACAATGATGTTATTCAATTTAAATGAACAATTTGTTTTCAAAATTATATTTGTCTTGGTACTCGTGTTTAACACTTCAATAGTACTCGAAGACACGCTCTGTATATCAACCAGTGCACAGTGTGACCGTGTGCCTACAGTGTACTTCCTTAATGAACGTAATTAATTAATTAGAGATTCGGGCAGTATGTGATACAAAATGCCGCCCTGGCGATCAATTTGCGAGAGAATCAATAGTAATCGCTAGTTTTTTCACGGAAAGCCATCCTGAGGAGGCGCGGACCCGATTTGTTTCTAACCTAATAACGCTGCGAAGGGGGAGATTTCTCGACCGCTCCTATCGCCAATTGAGGTGGAGGTTCAGTGACTCTCGCTTTATTTGTTAACCTCTGATTGCGTTGTTTTCGACGAGTATTTATCCCTATACGCAATGACAATTATTTGACCGTTTTATTTGATGCTCTACTATGGATAGTTATGATCTTTCGGTCTCACAGCGAATTACTTCTAATTAACCCGCAGATCTCCCGACAAAGACTACACTTTGGTCCACACACAGGCTGTGAGGGAAACTCGGTTAAGAAGATGGCTATGAATATGTGATTCAGAATTGTTTGACCTCGTAATTTTACGGAACTCATAACGGCAACTAATTGGCCTTGATTTCGGGAATTAACTTGTGCTGGTCACACTTGCTTTTAGCGGCAGATCTAGACTTGTCTTACACCAGTGATATAAACCAGTCGACTTCACTGCGCAAATCCAAAACCCCTTGTTTGAGTGTTTCCAACTTGCCAGAGAATATCGCAAAGGGGAATCAACTAATTTTACAAGAGTACACTGTATATGGATTGCACTAGAGATTGAAAGCGTCGGTTGACTGCCTCTGGTCGATTTAAATTACAGAAACGCCAAACAAACTAGTTTAATAATATATAGTGTGGTGATAAAGTAACGCACCAAACGGAAAAACACCCTTAGCGTTGACTTTTTCGAAAAACGCTCGGACAGATCGATTTTATTTTTAAAAGAGACATCTTTTACAACCAATTTTAATTTTATGTCAGTTACCACTTTTGCACCGTGACGTCATCGACATTTTTTTTAAATGACAACCTATTTTTTTGAAAATGTCATTTGAAAGCACCCATTTTTCTGAGTACAAAAATGTTAATGAATCACTTAATGCATAAGAAAATTTTGAAGAAAAAAATTATTGAAAAATGGAAATGTGATTATTAATCTGAATAAAATTTCAACATAAAATAATACTTTCTTGTAAAAATATAACAAAACTTAATAAAATTACAATAAATGTTGGAAATGTCCTCCACTAACTACTTGACAGTGACCAGCTCGTGCGTAAACGTTGTTAATTATTTTTGCGATGTTTTCACGGTTAATGCTATTCATTTCCGTCCTAATTTTGTTTTGTAAATCTTCGAAATTTTGAGGTCTGTTCACGTAAACTCGACCTTTTAGATAACCCCACAAAAAAAATCTAGGGGAGTTAAGTCGGGTGAGCAGAAATGAATAACATTAGCCGTGAAACTATCGCAAGAGTCATTAACAGCGTTTACACACGAGCTGTCACTGTCAAGTGGTTGGCGGAGGACATTTTCAGCATTTATTGTAATTTCATTGAGTTGCTTTGTTATGTTTTTATAAGAAAGTATTATTTTAGGTTGAAATTTTATTAAGATTAAAAATTACATCTCCATTTTTCAATAATTTTTTTCTTCAAAATTTTCTTATGCATTAGTGATTCATTAACATTTTTGTACTCAGAAAAATGGGTGCTTTCAAATGACATTTTCAAAAAAATAGGTTGTCATTTAAAAAAAATGTCGATGACGTCACGGCGCAAAAGTGGTAACTGACATAAAATTAAAATTGGTTGTAAGAGATGTCTTTTTTAAAAATAAAATCGACCTGTCCGAGCGTTTTTTGAAAAAGTCAACGCTAAGGGTGTTTTTTCGCTTGGTGCGTTACTTTATCACCACACTGTATATATAACAATGGTTAATCAACTCCACTAGTGGGGATGCAACTTATTTACTTGTAAACTCGGTTGGAAATCAACTGAAAAGCACTTCAGTAAAAAATTTCACAAGACAAACAAGTACTGAAATTTACAGATTATGAATTTTTAATCAATTAATACCACCAAGTATGTAATGAATAAAATACAAATTAAATCAGATTACCTAAATCCGCGCCGCGAAATAAGAATCCAATACACGCACTGCACCAAGTTTTAAATACACAACGCGATTAATTAATAGTGAGGTTAGAAATGATATCATTCAAATTACATAAAAATTACGTCCAGTCGTAATGTAATGTGGAAAAATTTATTTTACATGTAGTTTTCCCAACCCTGCATGCAATCATTGATTATAAGAGTATATTAAGATACCCAGCCTTACGCCTTTAAGCGTGACCGCCGATACAAGAGAGATATAGATGGCGCTGACGGCATTTTACAATTGAGGGATAGATGGCGTGAAACTTTAGCTAAAATGTGGCGATCTGTAATCTCTCTTGAAAATGAAACTTGTACATGAGGTAAGTGGTCAAAAGCTCCAGACGATTGTGGAACCTGCGCAGACGGTTTTTTAAAAATTTATTACATACTATTATTATTATTATATTTTAATTAGAAGACTTAAAACGTCGAGTTTAAAATACCGAATAAAAACTACACTTTACATAAAGTGTTTTTAATGCGATTTTTTGTTTTTAATGCGATTAGCTTTTATGTTTTAAATTACATTTCTGATACCTATACCTAATGAATTTCGTATTAACATGTCGTAGTCCAAAAGTGATTGCATTAATTCATGAAGTATTTTATGAAAATTACTAGAAAAAGTTTCCGAATTTTTAAAAGTTAGTTTTATTCTTAGAATTTTGAAAAAATAATTCACAAAAAAAATTTCATCATATAGGAATAGTGTAATAAGTCTTTATGAATCGAACGGAGTTTAACGCCGAGAGAGCCCGAAAAGAGTTCGAAGTAAGATAGCGCCTTATAGGGACCGTGCACATGCGATGACAGCGCCACCAATGGCCATATTTTGCATAAGTGGTATGAAAACACGAGTGACAGTATGATGCAGTGCTGCCAGGTCTAGGGAAATTTCCCTAGATCTAGGGATATTTGTACCACAGCAGGGAAAAAGGGAGAAATTTATTAATTTGTTTCAAATCTAGGGAAATTCAATTTATTAATTAATATTATTATCCAACTTTCCAGTATTTTTGTCTTTAAAAATAAAAGTTTAATATAACATATCAGATAAATTTTGTTTAAAATTATCGTGTAATTGTGTATTCCTATTTGATGCGCGCGAAAGTTTTTTGTACAGTTGATATTGATGATCGATTTGCTGCCCTCTGGCAGTGACTAGGATAATTACACTTCTAGCTGCAAACCATTGAAATATTTGTGTAACAATTCTGGTAAGTACATAAACAATTTCACGTTTAGAGTCAAGATATTCCTATAAATTTCCGCTAAAACTGCACATTAGATTCGTAAATTTGCGCGTACTCAGAAATGTCAGATGCTCGTGACTTTTTGCAGTTTAATATGTGGTTAAATACATATAAGCACAGAGAATATACTGTGATATAAGGTTAGATTTATTAATTTGTGTTATATTTATATTATAAAAAGTTTATTATTATACAAAAATGGCAGTTCTGAGTACGCGCAAATTTAGGAACCTAACGTGCAGTTTTACCAAATTTTTCCATTTTCGTAATTAATTGGAAACTTAAACTTAAGTATTTTTGTTTTTTTCACTAGTTCAGATTTATTAGTTTAGATTATTGCTCAATGGTTTTGTTAATACAAAATTGCAAAATTCGAATGTTTTTATTTACCTAAGAAGGTAGTTTTCAACAAATTTAGTAGAGAGGAGAGAGAAGAAAGTCTAGGGATATCTAGGGAATTTTTCGTGAGAATTCTGGGGAAAAGGAACACGTCGCATCTTGCAGCACTGGTATGATGACAGTTCAAATGTACATCTGTCATTTCAAATGCTCAGTGTACATTTGAACTTGAATTTTGTAATTAATTTCATACCAGAAGGTCAAATACTTGTTATGTACTACAACTGTAAATTGTCATAAGAGTAACAGGAAGAATGTTAAATTTTACAATTATCCAGACAGTAGTAAGAAAATATATATGTCATTACGTACAAAAATGTGCAGGAGACTCAGATGAAATGAAAGTTTGAAGAATTTCATGAATAGAAGTCGGAAAGCAAGTCAACAAATGTAGGCCAGTTTCAAAAGCAGTTGATGATTAACGGATGGTTAGTCTTCGTAATGTGAATACATTTACGGTCAGGATACTGATGGTATGCGTTTCATGTGAAGAAGTCAATTTAAACAATAGCTCCAACCAATCATCAGACCGACTTCGTGTCAAATGCATGTGGAACATGTTTTATACTATTTAACTAGAATACTTTGTGTTAATTGTATTAAAAGACTGATTATATTAGTGACGTTTCTTAAATTGAGGTTTGTACTCAGATTTTTGTTTAATTTATAGCACTTTTACATTAATTCTATGAGTCACTTTCGTTACCCATTTTATTTATACAAATGGGTGTAAAAGAGCAAAAAAGAGCGAAGAACACGTTCCAGTTAGGCAAATTTCCATAAATTTGTGTACGGAGATTTAAAATCCACCGTGTTTGAAACGAAAAATTTAGAAATAACGGAAAATGCACATGTCCAACAATAATCAACTGCCGATCTTCTGATGTGTTCTCTGAAATACTGTGCTCATAAACAATAGAATTCAATTTGTAATATATTTTCACATCTATTAGTGACACCATGCAGGATTTGTATAAATTTTGCATATTTAGAAATTGTACAGATTATCAAACAATAAAACTTGTTGCAAGATTTGAGTAAATTTAGAAAAAGCCCTAAATATTTTTAATACAATTACAAGAAATAACAACAAATCTGCGCACATAATTAATTACATATTGTCATGTTCACAAGGACACACAGTTTTCGGATTCTTCAAAAAAGCAGAGATTTACTTCCAATCTTCACATACAAAGGAAATTCTTCACCTACAATAATAAAACAAAGATCTAAACATTTATTTTACAAATAAAATGTAACATACCTTAATTTTATGTGTATTCTTTGAACCATACAGAAATTCCTTAAGAATACCATTTTTCTTACTTCCAACACAAACATTAGATGAAAAACTTAAACTAAAACAGAAACAGAGGGGCAATTTAAGTATATATTAAAAATTATACTAATTAAATTATATCTTACAGTGTCTGATCCAGAATCTTCAATTTTGTTGTTAAATTCACCAACACAAGAAGCATGGGTTGACAATAGTATAAGAAGTTTCTGTAACTGGCTCGAGGAACAGGCTAGGGAGTTGGCAGACAGGAAACAAGATGCGCAGCGGAACGATTCTGGACGTAGTCTTGATGTGCCGGTATTGAAGGTGCAGAATAATGTTCCAGTGACAGCTGTCATGAATAATAGGTTGATCTTGTGTAATAGTTCAATCTAATGTTTTTAACTTACCGAAATTTGTTCAAAATGATGAAAAAACCACATAAGTTGACAAGCACTGACACAAACATCTACGTCGTTGTGACAAATAACAAGATGACAGGATAATCTCGAACTAGGTAGGATTCGTGACGTCATTTAGCCTCGAACCCCTATTTTTAGATTCAAATTTAAGAAAATCAAAGGCAAAGTTAAAACATTTTATTATGAAACCTTAAATAGAAAATTATTTTATGATTGACGAAACAAACGGACAAAAGATTCACTGAAAATTTATGGAATAAAAATCAAAGGAAAAATAAAATAAATCATTGGTTTTTCAAAAATAAAAAACTAGCGCCGACGTCATAAAAAGGAGCCTATATAAAGCACGTCGAACTGACGTTCGCTCTCATTCATCTGACAACCATCACGGAGTGAATAACTCTAAACAATTTAACTTCCTCCACAAAAAGTAATTAACATTGAGCGAATAACTTATTACATAAACACTCATTCCTTTGACACCCATCACGGAGTGAATAACTCTAAACCATTTGAATTCCTCTACATTTACACAAAAGTAAATATCATTGAGCGAATAGCTTATCACATAAATACTTATCATTGAGCGAATAGCTTATTACAATTATTATATGAACACTTATCATTGAGCGAATAGCTTATTACAATCATCACATAAATACTTATCATTGAGCGATTAGCTTATTACTAATAACACTTATTATTGATTGACTGATTTATACAATTTATAATAAATAATAAATAATAGATAAAATTTATTTAAAAAGATATGATATCTGAAGTAATAAAATAAAGGAAATATATTTAAATTAATAATCATTATCGATACTATTATGTTATTAACATCATTGTTTTTATAAAGCATTTAAAAATTTGAATAAAATAAAAAAAGTTTGAACATAAGTCTAGCATTTTTATTTATCTCTACTGCTGCTCTTTCTACATAGTCCCACTTTATTTACATACAAAAGATAATTATAAAAAGAAAAATTGCTACTAAGTAAACCACAAGACTAATGAAATAGTTAAAAGATAACTTTTGACACATCAAAAGTCTGGTAATAACCAGTGGTTATACGTCATAGCAATATGTCATTCTCTGAATAAATGCAAGGGATGTATCATGTATGTATTTCTATTGTTTCTCATAATTTTTTTCTTATATATTTTTATACACTTTAACTTTTCTCTACCTCCTAACTGTAATTAACCATTCCATTTTAGTTAGTTTATTTTTGTAATCTTTTATTGTTGAAAATGATTAGAATTTGCTGGTGCGTCATCTTAATTGCTAGTCTGATTAACAGAAAGAAAAGCAATTTGTCTTTCCTTAAAACGAGGCGAGCGCCATCTATTAGTGACATGCAGGATTTGTATGAATTTTGCATATTTAGAAATTGTACAGATTATCAAACAATAAAACTTGTTGCAAGATTTGAGTAAATTTAGAAAAAGCCCTAAATATTTTTAATATAATTACAAGAAATAACAAATCTGCGCACAACCAAAAATTTTATTGACCATCAATGCCATGCAAAATTTCTTCCGCAAATACCAAAATTTTCGCTTGGCTATTGAAGTTATGCATAGGGTGACTGCGCCTGATGGCCGGCCACTACCAGCTGGTCGTCCACTTACATAAACAAGATTTTAAAATATATTTCAACATCCATTGTAATTGCAAAATTAAAAATTACTGAGTGACGTTAATAACGTCGCTTCAACGTGTCACAGGTGTATTAACCTAAAAACAATGTTTTCATACCACTAATGCATAAATCATCGCCAGGCGGCGCTGAACGCAGGCTTGTGCATGGTCCCTATATGTGCAGTTCATTTTTTTATTATATGACATTATGCCGATCGATCGGTCGATAAGTCAAAGAGCTTTTATGTGGCTATCTCTAAACTTTCGTGAAACAGCCTTACGGCTTTTGTCATGTCATGTCATTTCAATTTCTTGACTTAGATCTATACGATCGGCATATAATAAAAAAATGAAGTTTGCTCATCACTATTTAATAAATGCCAATCGATCGATCATAATTTTAAGAACTTTTATATGTATAGCTATCTCCTTTTAACTGTCGTGAAATAGATTTGCCACTTGCAGTTGGGGGTCATGTTGTGTTCTTAACTCAGATTGATCAGATCGGCTTATTGTAAAAAATGACGTATAGGTAATATACTAAAAACAAATACCTATAGGGACCATGCACATGCCTGCGTTCATCGCCGCCTGGCGATGATTTATGCATTAGTGGTATGAAAACATTGTTTTTAGGTTAATACACCTGTGACACGTTGAAGTGACGTTATTAACGTCACTCTGTAATTTTTAATTTTGCAATTATAAATGGATGTTGAAATATACTATTTTCTACTTTGCGTTCACAATGAGCTTCATTGTGAAACTGTTTTTGGTGTCACAATGAGTTCATTGTGAACGCAAAGTAGGCCAGTTTCAAAAGCAATGAACTCATTGTGACACCAAAAACAGTTTCACAATGAAGCTCATTGTGACACTGTTTTTGGGGAAATTTTAGTCATTTTTAATTGAAAATATTTAATAGATTTTACAAAATAACTCAGTATTTATTTGTTACTTAACAATATACTCACAATGAAGCTGGATAAGAAAAATTAATAACTTGTTAATGTGACTTTTGATTAAAACGAAAGGTTTTCAGTGTTGCCACGCATTACAACTAAAATTCCCCATATACTAAGAAGATCCAATATTTTTCATATTTTTGTTCAATAAGTGACGCAGAGTAGAAAAAATAGTATATTATACTATTAAAATCTTGTTTATGTAAGTGGACGACCAGCTGGTAGTGGCCGGCCATCAGGCGCAGTCACCCTATGCATAACTTCAAAAGCCGAGCGATAATTTTGGTATTTGCGTAAGAAATTTTGCATGGCATTGATGGTCATTAAATTTTTGGTTGTGCGCAGATTTGTTGTTATTTCTTGTAATTGTATTAAAAATATTTAGGGCTTTTTCTAAATTTACTCAAATCTTGCAACAAGTTTTATTGCTTGATAATCTGTACAATTTCTAAATATGCAAAATTTATACAAATCCTGCATGGTGTCACTAATAGATGTGAAAATATATTACAAATTGAATTCTATTGTTTATGAGCACAGTATTTGAGAGTAGGGATAGGCCGATTCTGGAACCTCCTCCGACCTTGACGGAAAAATTCAAGGTCAAGGTCGGAGGAGGTTCCAGAATCGGCCTATCCCTGACGTGACCTTCGCCATAACCTTGACATGGAGGAGGTTCCACTTTCAAGGTCAAGGTCGGAGGAGGTTCCAGAATCGACCTACCTCTGACCTTCACCATAACCTTGACGTGGAGGAGGTTCTAGGTTCAAGGTTAAAGTCGGAGGAGGTTCCAGAATCGTTCTTGAGGTGACCTTGAAATGACCTTGAAATGTCCTTAAAATGTCCTTGAAATGACCTTGAGGTAACCTTGAAATGACCTCGAGATAACCTTGAAATGACTTCGAGGTAACCTTGAAATGACCTTGAAACGACATTGAGGTGACCTCTGAACGATCTTGAGGTGACCTTGATGTGACCTCGAAATAACCTTCAGGTAACCTTGATATGACTTTGAATGTAACCTCTTGAGGTAACCTTGAAATGACCTTGATGTGACCTTGAAATGACCGTCTGGTAACCTTGAAATGACCTCGAGGTAACCTTGAAATGACCTTGAGGTGACCTTGATGTGACCTCGAAATAACCTTGAGGTAACCTTGATATGACTTTGAATGTAACCTCTTGAGGTAACCTTGATGTGACCTTGAAATGACCTTGATGTGACCTTGAAACGACCTTGAGGTGACCTCGGAATGACCTTGAGGTGACCTCGAAACAACCTTGATCTAACCTCGAAGTAACCTTAACATGATCTTCAAACCACTTTAACCTTAAAGTATGTAGCATACATAAGGAGGTGTATAATTTCGTACCTACAGATGAAGCGTGACACTCACGTTGAGTTAACCTATTATATTGAACGTGATCGAAGTAACAGTTCTAAAAACATGTTTGAGTGTAATCAGTGCGGAAAAGAATTTACGAGAATTGATAATAAGAATCGACACATGTGAACAGCATGTCACGGTAAACGTTTGAAATTAAATGAAGCCGGTCCATCCAAAGTTCTTGACCCCGTGAACGTTGTGAAATGTGATGTGTGCGAAATATACGTTAACAGAAAGTGTTTGTCGGCACACCTACGTAGTAATTCACATAAAAGCAATGCTTTTGTAATTGTTGATAATGGTGTAGAAAAGATAGCGGGGGCATTCGGTGATAAAATTGTTTCGTATCGTATCACCGAACCCTACAACTATGTGGACGTTGACGACTTTACGTATAATATTCAAGAAAAAGTATTAACTTTGGTTCATAGTATATTGGATATTCATAAAGCGTTAAAATGGAATGTGGAAATTTTTGGAGTGTATTTCTTGGATTCTAAACAAAGTACCGAGATAAAATCTTTCAATACCAAAAATAAAATAACTTGTTTTGGAACGGATATATATAATATATATCGGGACTTCGTGAATGAAATTCATGCTAAAATGTCAGAATTTCAGGAGCGAGATTCAGATAAAGAAAGTAATTAATATATTCTTTTGGAATAATGTATAATGTTGTAAATATTGTTGCAGGGTGGACTTTGTGCAGAATTTTGTATATGGAAGTCAACATTAATAAATATAATCCGTTGAAAGCATCCAGCTTCATGTCATTACCGGCTTCAATAAGTGCGAAAAAAGCAGTGATAAACGTTAGAAATAATGACAACGCTTGTTTTGCCTGGGCGATAACATCAGCGATGTGTCAACCGACAGGTCTTCCTCAAAGGATATCTTCGTATCCCCATTATGACACGGTAGCAGATTTCACAGATTTAGAATTTCCACTGAAAGTTTGTGATGTAAAAAAATTTGAAAGTCAGAACAATATTTCTATAAATGTTTATGGACTTGCTTCCCATTATAACGGTAACGTTATAGTCTATGAAGTTGTAGGACCGTTACATTTTACTAAAAATCGAAAAGATATTCATATAAATTTGTTATTGGTTGATGACGGTAACGAAAATACTCACTATTGTTGGATTAAAAATTTATCGCGTTTAGTGTCAAAACAGACGTCACACCACGGTCACGAGAAATATATTTGTGAAGGATGTTTAATATACTTTCCATGTGTAGAAAAATTGCAACGACACGAAAGAGAAGATTGTAAAATGATCAAAACAATTTTACCATCAGCAGAGTTAAAAATAAATAAATATGGTGAATCTATCCCAGAAAATATATTACAATTTGAAAATTTTGAGAAGCAATTGAAACTGCCCTTTGTTGTGTACGCTGATTTCGAGGCTTTACTAAAACCATTAGATAGAGTTGAACCAACTCCAGATAAGTCTTTCACAGTTAAATGTTATGAACACGAACCTCATTCTTTTGCGTATTATATTAAGTGTAGCTTTAATAACAATTTGTCGACATTAAAGTTATATCGCGGACAAAATGCTGCTACTGAGTTTATAAAATCGTTAGAAAAACATATTAAAGAGATTTATGATAAATATTTAAGTAAAATTAAACCAATGCTTGATTTAACACGAGAAGAAAAAGAGGCCTACGACAGCGCAACGATGTGTCATATTTGTGAAAGACCAATATTGGATGTTAAGGAAAAAGTCCGTGACCATGAACATTTAACTGGAGCGTTTAGAGGAGCTGCTCATTCGGTGTGTAATGTTAATTTTAAAATACCAAAATTCATTCCAGTTTTCTTTCATAATCTTTCTAATTATGATTTAATTTATTTGTGAAGACGATGGCATTAGAAGGAGAGGACGTTGATGTGATCGCGCAAAATAAAGAAAAATATATATCTTTTTCGAAAATAATACACGTAGGGGATAAGATAGATTGTAAAGGAAAAAAGCGCAAAGTTTATTTCAAAATAAGATTTGTAGATTCTTTTCGTTTCATGCAATCGTCTTTGGAAAAATTAGGCTCATACTTGGAAGATTGGCAATGTAGGGAAATTAGGAAATATTTCAATGATGATGAAATGTTTAAATTAGTACGTCAAAAAGGGGTTTTCCCATATTGTTTTATTAACTCATTCGAGAAATTAGATTATCCCGCCTTACCTTCTAGAGAAGAATTTTATGACGTGCTTTATGATGAACACATTAGTGATGAAGATTATGAAAGAGCACAGCGCGTTTGGAATTTATTTAATTGTAAAAGTATAGGTGATTACAGCGATATATATGTAACATCAGATATTTTATTATTAGCAGACGTATTTGAAAATTTCAGAGATCTTTGTATTGATAATTATAAACTTGATCCTTGCCATTTTTTCACAGCTCCGGGATTAAGTTGGGAAGCAATGTTACGAATGACGAAAATTAAGTTAGAATTATTGCAGGATGTTGATATGTTACACTTTTTCAGAATGGGTATTCGTGGTGGAGTGAGCATGTGCACTAAAAGAATTGAAAACGCTAATAATAAATTTTTACAGAGCTTTGATTCAAGCAAGGCAACTAATTATTTACTTTATCTTGATGCTACAAATCTCTATGGGCATGCGATGTGTTCGAGATTTCCATGGGGAGAATTTACTTGGTTAAGCAGAGAAGAAATTAACAATCTTAACATTTCAGAATTAGAAGAAAATTCAGATGTTGGATACGTATTCGAAGTAGATTTGGAATATCCGACTTATTTACATGAAAATCACAACGATTTACCGTTTTGTCCGGAAAACATAATTCCACCAAAATCAAAATATAGTAAACTTATTCCAAATCTCTGTAACAAAACCAAATACATAATTCACTATTTAAATCTAAAGCAATGTTTGGAACATGGTTTAACATTAATTCAAATCCACAGGGCAATTAAATTTAAACAGTCTCGTTGGTTAAAAATAAATATAGACTTTAATTCACAGAAACGAGCTGAAGCGAAAAACGAATTTGAAAATTTTTTTTACAAGTTAAATAATAATAGTGTCTTCGGTAAGACCATGGAAAATGTTGAGAATCGCGTCGACATTAAATTAGCTACCAAGTGGGAAAGTCATAATCGGAGACCGGGAGCTGAATCATTGATTGCTAAACCGAACTACAAATCAAGTAAAATTTTTAGTGATCACTTAACCGCAATAGAATTAACCAAAGTACAAGTAAATTATAACAAACCTTTGTACGTAGGATTTTGTGTTTTGGAAATATCGAAAACAGTAATGTACGAGTTTTATTATAATTTCATAAAACGAAAATATAACAATCATGCAGCTCTATTATATACCGATACGGACAGTTTAATATTATCCGTTAATACTGGTAATGTGTACGAAGACATAAAGCAAAATTTAGATAAATTTGATACTTCAAATTACCCAACAAATAACATTCATGAAATGCCTCAAACTGAATCAATTATTGGAAGATTCAAAGATGAATACGCCGGACAAGTAATAGAATCGTTCGTTGGTACAGGTGCGAAAGCCTATTGTGTAAAGCTTACTTCAAAATGTACTAAGAAAGCGAAAGGTGTTAAAAAATATGTTATAGATAAATATTTAACTGTGGATGACTACAAAGAAATTATTGAACGAGATGGTTTCATTTTCAAAAAAATGTACGTGTTTCATTCAGATTTTCATACGGTGTACACAGAGTTGAAAAATAAAGTTGCATTATCATCGAAAGATGATAAACGTTATATTTTGGATGACAAGATTCATACTCTCGCATGGGGTCATTATAAAATTGCTGATATAGAAAGAGATAGAAAACTGAAAGAATTAATTGAAGAATTAGAAAAGGAATTAGAAAAAAGTAATACAAATAGTAAATAGATTAAATATGTTTCATTTATAATAATATACTACAAAGTAAATACGTTATTTCGTAAAATATATTTATTGTAAATAATGTATGTTTCTAATTATAGTTAATAAAAAGTTATTATAAAACATTGCGTTTTGATATCCAAGCATTATGTTTAGAACTTAATCCTAAATAACTAACTAGTGCTTTATTACCTTTTTTTCTCAACACATTAATTAAATATACATCAGGATGTTTCACTTTTTGTAATTCGTACTCATAAAACCCACCAAGTATAGCTTCACCGTCAGCGTCTTTAATTAGGTATGTTCGGGGATTAGTATTCTGCATTGATGAAATTGTAAATATTTCGTTAGACCAATTTGGAGTGTACATTTTCGCAAATGCTTGTCGATATTTGCTGATGCGCACATGATCTCCAACTTTAAATTTTGCACTTCTTGGATCCACAATTTTAATATTGCTGTAGACGGACTGTAAAATAGTTTTCGCATTTCTTTGATTTATCTTACTAGGTTTGTAACCCGTCGTACTGTGAACTGTGTTGTTGTATTCTTCGATTAGTTGTGGTAATAACTTGAACCAGCTGAAATTTCCTTGCATGCTAAATTCTTTCCACATTTTGTGTTTTAATGTTCTATTAAAGCGTTCAACTATCGAACTTTTTAAATTAGAATATGTGCTGTAGTGATTAATTTTATACTTCTTCATTAAATCTTGAAAGTCTGCATTGTAAAATTCCTTTCCGTTATCTGTTTGCAGATTTCTCGGTATAGAATTTCTACCTTCAGATAAGATTGTTTGAAAAGCTTTGGTTACTTCTTTACCTGTCTTGTTTTTTAATGCTATTCCCCAAGCAAATTTAGAAAATGTGTTGATCACAGCCAGAATGTACTTGTATCCTTTGTTTATCTTTGAATAAGGAAGCATTTAAATTAAATCTGCTTGGAAGAGATCTCTGAGACCTTTTATTATAACTCGACGACGGCGAAAGTTTTTCCTTGCTGGTTTGTGCAGTTCATCGACAACATCACGTTTTACAGTCGATGATAGATTAGACATTTTCAGTTAGAACTCGTTTCCTTATAATGAATTCAACAAATAATGCAGCTCCACAAACTATAGCTGTGCAAGAAAACGAGATTTTATCTCCCACATTCAACGTTCTTCCAATTAAAGTATCAGTACAATTTATACCGTTGATAAATACTTCCCTGTTCCAAGGTTTATGAAAAATTGCTTTTTTAACCACGCAAGTTTCTTGAATCGTATACGTCGTTTGATTACCTCTATTTGAAAGAATAAATTCGCCTTGGTCATTTATCTGGTCACTTTGAAAATCTAATAATGTTTCGTAAAATAATTGTCTAGAAACAATATGTTTGAGAACTGTATGTTTAGTAATGTGCCTTCCAAACTTATCAATGGTCATTGTGAACTGACCAACAAAGATGTGAAACTGAAGAATGACCTCGATATCATCCAGCTAAATACTTAAAATTTACGAAATAATTTTGGCTTCTTTCAATTCTTCGATAATAGCTATAATCTCATTGGTATGTCCTGTATGACCTGCAGATTCTGATGCTTTCAATAAACGTAATCGTTCTACTAATTCATTAGCATTATCCCAGTATTGATACTGTGTACAACTGTTAGGTATAAGTTCTTTTTCTAAAGCTCCACCTGTTTTCCAGCTTCGAGCCCACCAAACGTTTGGTGGTTTTCCCTGCATTATTGGTTTTATAATATGTGTATACTTATATCCTTTACTTGCAGATATTCGGCCAGAAGGATTATAATTTACTTTAAATGCATGAGTTCTTCTCAATATATCTCTATAGTCACGTACATCGTGAAATGTAAATTTCTCAGGAGCTTTCTTAAAAATCAGTTCATATAAACCTTTTGTACCTTTATATGTTAAGTCTCCTATTACAAGATCACGACCATCAAACGCAACTTCCGCGGCACCAATAAACAATTTCTCATCATGTTTTCTTACACCGTATTTGGTGTCAAATTCATTTTCCACATCAACATTAAATCGTGTAATATAATCACGTGGTAACGGATCAATTTGTTGTAAAGCAGCCTGTACCTCTGGTGATTGTAATTTAGATTGTAGTATTGATTTCCGTTCTTGTAAAAGAGTACGAGCATGAGCTTCGGATTCGTCTAAAGGGACACTACTGCTATCTGTATGAAACTCTTCAGCTTCTTCATAAGCAGATTTTGATGGTGGAGATTCAGGTTCTCCATGAGAGATGTCGTGAATTTCTTCTTCTTCTTCTAAGATGGAAGGTTGTTTCTTTCCAATTTCACGACCAACTGGTGTTGAAGTACTCACATCATACTTTTCTGACCATGTAATTTGTGATGAAGGATCAGATTTTAATTTAAAAAGAGGTCTTTTTCGTATGAAAGAACTTTTCGGGTCGCCTTTAAAGCCTTTTTCACTGGCTTCGTACGATTGTTGCTCTTCTTTTGTAGGTAAAATACTGCGAACAACATCTAGCTTATTGACAATATCTCTTAGTGGTTCCACAATAGGTGAATAAGTCGCCTGAAGGTATTTTTTTGATTGCTCAATATGATGTTTTGATCGTTCGATATCGGACTTAAGTGTTTTTAATTTAGTACGCAAACTTTCACGTGCAGTAGCTAATTCAGCTTTAAGTTTATTACTCATAGCGCATCCGTTTCCTTTAACGCCTTTTACAACACTGAAGAACAATGTTAAAATGTAGTGGTTTTAAAGGTTTATATAATTGTCGAATCCTTTACGATATCTACCTCCGTTGATAGTACAGTCAGTATCAATAACTAAAAAACCAAACGGTTCCTTCCAACAAGCGTAGCATATATCACGAAACTGGTCAAAGGTCATGTCTCCATACACATTGTCATGTTCACAAGGACACACAGTTTTCGGATTCTTCAAATAAGCAGAGAGTTACTTCCAATCTTCACATACAAAGGAAATTCTTCACCTACAACAATAAAACAAAGATCTAAATATTTATTTTACAAATAAAATGTAACATACCTTAATTTTATGTGTATTCTTTGAACCATACAGAAATTCCTTAAGAATACCATTTTTCTTACTTCCAACATGAACATTAGATGAAAAACGTAAACTAAAACAGATACACAGGGGCAATTTAAGTATATATAAAAAATTATACTAATTAAATTATATCTTACAGTGTCCGATCCAGAGTCTTCAATTTTGTTATTGAATTCACCTACACAAGAAGCATGGGTTGCTAATAATATAAGAAGCTTCTGTAACTGGCTCGAGGAACAGGCTAGGGAGTTGGCAGACAGGAAACAAGATGAGCAGCAGAACGTTTCTGGACGTAATCTTGATGTGCCGATGTTGAAGGTCCAGGAAAATGTTCCGGTGACAGCTGTCATGTCGACTCATAAAAAGCAGGGAGATGATATAAATTTCAGGCATAGAAACGGTCGATTGAGAAAGTTCGTAGTTAAATTGCCAAACGGAAAAAACCTAAGAATAAAAAAATACGAGGCAATAAAATTAGGATTTATTAATTAATTTTTTTGTTATGTTTAAAAGAATTAAAGTTTGATATTGAGTAATAGTTCAATCTAATGTTTTAACTTACCGAAATTTGTTCAAATTGATGAAAAAGCCACATAATTTGACAATCACTGACACGAGCATGTACATCGTTATGACAAATAACAAGATGACAGGATAATCTCGAACTAGGTAGGATTCGTGACGTCATTTAGCCTCGAACCCCTATTTTTAGATTCAAATTTAAGAAAATCAAAGGCAAAGTTAAAATATTTTATTATGAAATCTTAAATAGAAAATTATTTTATGATTGACGAAACACACGGACAAAAGATTCACTGAAAATTTATGGAATAAACATCAAAGGAAAAATAAAATAAATCATTGGCTTTTCAAAAATAAAAAACTAGCACCGACGTAGTGGGGACAAGCCTATATAAAGCGCTTCGAATTGACGTTCGCTCTCATTCACCTGACAAACACCAAGGAGTGATTAACTCTAACCATCAAACTTCCTCCACACAAAAGTAATTAACATTGAGTGATTAACTCATTACATTTATTATATGAACACGTATCATTGAGCGATTAGCTTATTACAGTTAATACACTTATCATTGAGCGATTAGCTTATTACAGTTAATACACTTATCATTGAGCGATTAGCTTATTACAGTTAACACTTATTATTGATTGACTGATTTAAATAACTTATAATAAATTAATTATCGTTATCGATATTATTGTTATTAACATCATTGTTTTTATAAAACATTTAAAAATTTTGAATAAAATAAAAAAGTTTGAACATAAATCTAGCATTTTTATTTATCTCTATTGCTGCTCTTTCTACATAGTCCCACTTTATTTACATACAAAAGATAATTATAAAAAGAAAAATTGCTACTAAGTAAACCACAAGACTAATAAAAAAATAAAAGATAAACTTTTGACACATCAAAAGTCTGGTAATAACCAGTGGTTATACGTCATAGCAACATGATCATCAAAAACATGTTTTAGATTTGTAGAATCTTGCCGAAATAACACTAAGAAATTACAATTATCACGAATCATTTGTTTTGGAATTGCACTATAAGTTTGACTTAAATAAAAACAATCGACATTTTTATGGCGTCCAAAAGAGAAGTATTCTTTAATTACATTTTGTGTAGTACATTGAACATCTTATCAGTATCAGAAATTTCAAAGTAACCTATCTCCGGCACTGTAGGCAGTAAATGTCTAATAAAGTTATACTTTTCTTGAGATAAGGTCTTACAACAAATGTATAAATTTTTGAATCGCAGCCCATTAGCGTTTACCAACAAAGACTCTATCAAATTACTTTTACCACTTCCACTTTTACCACTGATTATGGCACGTTTAGTTGATCCTCCGAAAAGAGCACTGTGACGTTTAAAGGTTTCGTTTATGATTGCATCATCAAAATTTTGTATAGGTAACTTTAGAGACTGCTGTTTAAACTTCATATTTCTAAAACAGTACTTTTCTGAAACGGTACTTTCACTCTTTACCAATTGCGGCACTCTATTATTATGTTGTAGTTATTAATATCATCTGCTATTTATAGTAAAAATGCGTGTTCTAAGAAATTATTTATTTATAACTTATTTATTTATAACTTTGTTATATTTATAACACTTAAACTAACAAAAACAACTATAAATAACTTAAACTAAAAACACTATAACTTAAACTCTAACAGAGCGCCTCCACCAAACTAAATACTATAAATAACTTAAACTAACAGAGCGCCTCCACCGTAGTCTCGCCCAACCGACAGGGCGATCTACCGCTCTAATCTAATCTAATCTGGATCACTCTAGAACTTATTCCGGCCAATATATTGCTGTAAGGGGGTGTTGCGGTCTTCGAAATCTCCTCTCCATCCAAGTTCTAAAGTGATCCAGTTTACTACAATCTTCACTAATCCAATCTCTAATCTTCACTGTAAAAGTATCTTCACTGTAAAAGTAATGTTATTAAAAATGTTGAAATGCAATAATAATAAACAAACCCATGACTCATCGATCTCGGTGGATGATGGTGCAGCCTCCACTTCCACCTGCACCTGCACAGTCTTAGCCGCTGGTGGGAAGAGCGGCTGAGCCGCTGGTGCAGGGAAGAGCGGTGGAGGCTGCGACCCCAACACAGGCGGCACAAAAACCCCTCGTTTGACTCGCCTCAAACGAATACGTTGAGGCTGCTCCGGCAGTGGTCGACGAGGCGCCGCCACTTGCTGCTCCGGCGGTCGCCGTTCCGGCGTCGGTGTCAGCGTTGGTGTTGGGGTATATGATGGCGAGATTGGTGAGATGGGTGACTGCGGAAACCCAAACGACGAATAATTAATGGTCGCGGTTTCCGCATTCACTAGTGTTCCATCTGGTAACTGGATGAGTACAAAAATAAGTACAAAAATAATATACCTGTAAACTGTAAAACTAAAAATAATTGACTCACTTTCAATTCCACCTGCTCTAGGCAAATGGATTTCACTACAGATCCATTGGTAGAATTAGGTGAAGACATCTGTAAATTGAATAACTTTAATAATATAGATGTCTTATTAGGTATACTTTATACCTAATCTATCTCTTGGGAACAACTTCATTTGAAGAACAAACCATTGAACAATAATAAACACAGACATATCTACCTTAAGAATTATCATAAAGTAGATATGTCTGCGGCAAGACTATGAAATAAATCTTGGATTAGCCTCAGACGGTCCTGTACAAGCGAAATTTTATCGGATTGTTCGCTCAAAGCCCGGTCAGTCGGAGACCTTAGGCGAACTATACGCATGATTTCGCCACATGTTTCTAACTCGTCCGTGACTTTTCTAAGATTTCTCTCACCCTGTAAACAATAATTCCTTACTTCAGGCATTATTCCATCATAATAATTTTGGACTGCTGTTGAGATAACTCTAGATAAATTGGAAAAGGGTTCTTGTAAAGGAATAAAGGGTAAGGGTTCTTGTAAAGGAATAGAGGGTGCTAAGGGTTCTTGTGAAGGAATAGAGGGTGCTGGTGCTTGTGAAGGAACTGGTTGTGAAGAAACGAGTGGTTCTGAAGAAATGATAGGTGTCAACATTCGGGGCTGCAGTGGTTGTGAAGAAACGACCTGAGGTGCTGGAATTTGAGGTTCTGGGGATGGTTGAATCTGAATATTGGAAATAATGTTAACTCTGTTAACATTATCCCCAATAGGTGATTGAGCTGGTGATAATTGAGATATCTCCATTGATCGGTCTGATATATTCATTATCTCAGAATCACCAGATTCATTAGGATTTAGCGGGATATTATCTGCAACAACTCGAAGTTGCGACTGACCTAACAACTCCGCACTAAACTTTTGCTTAGACAAAAACATTGAGTCTGAGTCATTTTGCGGCGAACGTAAAGATGAAAGGATAGCTGCTCTTCGATTAACAATCCTAGTCATCCTTTGTTGACGCCTAAATAACGCATACTCATGTTTAGGCAACCACAAACTTTCAGCGGTCCTTAGATGAGAAGATTGACTACCTCGCCGCGTACATCTGCGATTACCCCGCGTACATCTGGTATCCCGCGTACATCTGGATTCACGAGAAAGAACGTCATAAAGTTCAGAAATAGAAGCAGGTGCAAGTGTAGAAATAGGAGCAGCTTTAGAAATAGGAACAGATTTAGCAGCAGCATGTTTAGAAACGATAGATTTTGCGGTGGAAACGGTTGTGGTGGAAACGGTGGAAGTAACGATAGGAGTAACTATTGATTGTTGGGAAACTAGTGAAACGGATTGAGTGGGCTTAAGAACGGATTGGATAGGTTTAAGAAAAGATGAAATAAGGGGTTGTGCGGGTTGAACGGAAACTGCTTGAAGTGGCTTTGAAGGAATTGAAGGTATAATGGCTATAAATTGAGGAATTTGAGTTTGAAGGGGTTGTGTTTGAAGCAGGGGTTGTGTTTGAAGGGGTAGGGGTTGAATTGTAGACGGGGTTACTTGAGTTTGAAGGGGTTTTGTTTGAAGCGGAAGGGATTGAATTTGAAAAGAAGTAGACGGGGTTAGTAAATCTTGTTGAACCGGTTGAATTTGAAAAGAAATATTCGGCGTTAGTAAATTATTTTGACTTAAACGATCTATCTCGTCACCAAGTACGGTCAAGGCAGAATCAACTACACCTTCCTGGAGGAAGTAGCCATTGTCAATGTCATTCCACCAGGATGGCACAGCATTTGCCTGAGTGGTAACTGCACTCTGAGAAGTTTCTGGAAGTGCAGAAACCACGCTAGTAGTAATTGAAGTTGAAGGATTAGTATCCTGCAAATATTGTTGTAAAATTGAACGTTCTTCATTTCTGCCACCAATATTCGACATTACTGTTATGTAAAAACACGGAATGCATTAAAACATATCATTTTAGTAATCGTATATAAAAAATACATAATCGTATATAAAAAATACAAAAATACTCACTATTAGATTGTAGGATTGAGATTCAAGAAAAATCTAAGATCTGCAAGGAACAAGGAACAAAAACAGTATTAAATTGTATTATCTTCAAATGTATTATCTTCATTAATAAAGAATGAACAGCATTATATTATGATAAGTAATAAAGAATTAAAAGAGGACTTACCAGTACTGTTGTAGAAAGCACTTATGATGTTAACTGAACGGAAAACTTCTTATATACCCAAACGTTAAACCTTCAGAAATAATGTAATGGGGATTTCATATTTGCAGGAATTGTTTAACATTTGTAATATCTAAAGGTTACATAAATGATGCAATAGGAAATTTCTATCATGTATTTCAATAACATCTAGAGGTTACATACCAGACGGGTGTGGGAATTTTTTATGACATCCTGTTTTCCAAGGCAAAATGGGAGGAGACTGGACAAGGTAAAATGGGAGGAGACTGGGCAAGGTAAAATGGGAGGTCACTGGCCAAGGTAAAATGGGAGGAGGATGATCAAGGTTTAGTGGGCGGATTCGCCCCCCCCCCGCCCCCCGCCCCCCATAATAACTCAAACAATAAGAGGTGTTTTTATTAAAAAGTGTTTATGTGTGAATAAACAATTATACCACTCATTACAAAAGAGTCTAAAAACATAGTACTAAATGTAACTTTGTTAGATCGGAAACAAAAAACAGTATTATACTACGTATTTTTTTTAAATGTTATAAGGGGTGGCTGTGGAAAAGAAAACTCATGTGTTAAATGGTAAGCATTTATAACATTTAAAAAATACATCGTATTATATTAAAAAAGAATCTCACCTGTCTGCACGAAGAAGTACTTCATACTGAATTTAAAACAGACGTGATTCTGTTTTTATAGAAAAAGTGAAGGTAAACTTCAGTTAAACGTTTCGCTAAATTGGTAGCAAAATGTTAATGAGATGCAATGAAAAAAAATGCAAAAAATCACGTACCACTGTAAACCATTCGATCAATTATTCAGGAGCGTTGAAAGTAATTCATATCCTGATTTGTCTCAACTGTAATGCAAAAAAATGCAAAAAAATCACGTACCACTGTAAACCATTCGATCAATTATTCAGGAGCGTTGAAAGTAATTCATATCCTGATTTGTCTCAACTGTAATGCAAAAAATGCAAAAAAATCACGTACCACTGTAAACCATTCGATCAATTATTCAGGAGCGTTGAAAGTAAAAATGACGCTCTTTTCTTTATATTGTTAGGCTTTACAAGCTTTTTACCGGTCTATCGAAAGGTTAATAAAAAATTATTAATATTAGAAATGAATTTGCCGTGTCGTAACTTTCTCTTACTTGCTCTATTTTATATTATTGTGATTCATTTCAAATCGAAGAACGCAACGTGTCTTGAACACATGTAGTTATTTTAATTCATATCCTGATTTGTCTCGACTGTAAATTATGTTAAATTGTGTCAACATTTGTAATATCTAAAGGTTACATAAATGATGCAATAGGAAATTCCTACGCAATTGAATGTATAATGCAATATATGCAAAATATGCAATAATGCAAAAAATATCAAGTTATTTCCTTTTAAAACTGTCTGACGATTCTATAAAAAACTAAACACGAACGAAAATGTGTTTTGTTTTTACGATTCGTTTCTATACAGGGTATTTCAAAATCTTAACGCTTCAGTAATTATTTTTATAAATAACGAATAAAGCAAGGTGTTCTTTTTGATTTCTTTTATTATAATAATTAAGCATAATTACATAAATTACAATTCATCTTACGGGGCGCTGGACCGTCTATTGCATCGCTGAAATCCAATTGGAAACAATGATGGTGTTCACAGATTCTGAACATTTGTAGCTCGGCTTTCAAACGATCAGGAAGCTTATTATAGACAAATTCTAGATCAGTAGATGTGACCTTGTGAGTTGAATGTATAATGCAATATATGCAAAATATGCAATAATGCAAAAAATATCAAGTTATTTCCTTTTAAAACTGTCTGACGATTCTATAAAAAACTAAACACGAACGAAAATGTGTTTTGTTTTTACGATTCGTTTCTATACAGGGTATTTCAAAATCTTAACGCTTCAGTAATTATTATTATAAATAACGAATAAAGCAAGGTGTTCTTTTTGATTTCTTTTATTATAATAATTAAGCATAATTACATAAATTACAATTCATCTATTGCATCGCTGAAATCCAATTGGAAACAATGATGGTGTTCACAGATTCTGAACATTTGTAGCTCAGCTTTCAAACGATCAGGAAGCTTATTGTAGACAAATTCTAGATCAGTAGATGTGACCTTGTGAGCTAAATACCATTTGGCGAAGTAAATTAAGTCCTTGTCAGGTATATCGGAGAAGGAATGGTCTCTTTCATACTTGTTCATAACATCGTCAACCTTTTCTACTGTGTGTTTTATAATTTGCTTGCAAAAAAGACGTCTCAGCGAATCCATCGCGAAGCTGAACTTTTCTTTCAATAACTAAGAACCAAAGTTCCCTCACAATATATCACAAATGCTTCTTGAAAAATTACGTTTTTGTAACTGGTTCATTATAAAATAATATAGATCATACACGTTGGTTAATGCGCACATACAAGTTCTTCTTAAATGAAACGGACACTTGGCTTGGGACTGTTGTAATTTTTGCACATTTCCGTAAATTTCACTCAAATCCATTACAGGTATTACACATGTACTTCCTGTAAGAATTCCACGTAGAAACCGAGTCTTCTCCGTTCCTTTAACGTATACAACTTTGGCTGTACAACACAAAGAATTGATAATTGCATCAAAATCCGATAACGGAACGAATCCAGTATTCCAGTGAATGCAATGGTGGTTAGTCATTAACCAGTTTGCAACATTCCGATATTTTGTGGATACTAATGACAAACTGGTGTGAGGTTGAAACATAAAATGACTTACTTTATTTTCACTATCGTAAGAAGCCAACTCTTTCGGTATAAATTTATTATCTTCCACTTTAAATCCTTGGATATCAATGATAATAAACTCTTTCATGGTTCCGTTGATGTTGCTTCTTAGCAACAAATTACGTTTAGCTCATATCCTCACTTTTAATAATGTTATTACCCTTCAACGTTTACATCAACTGACGTACGATTTTTGTGAGAGGTAAATAAGAGAATGCTTTGTCGTGCAGAATTAAACAGTATGCGATAGTATCTGCCTTAATATTTTCTTTAGTTGTAAACTCAATTCTGATTTCTACTGCACTTTTATGCATCGTATCTTTTTGAAACGTGCAGTCAATTCCTATTAGACATCGAGCTAATTCCTTTGGATTAAACCAAGGTTGGCTACTTTCACGATGGTAATATTTTTCTTAGAATCTAGAATACATATCGTATAGGATGGCGTATTTATTATTCTCAATGTCGATGTCTAAATTATCATATGGATATCGTTCACCATTTAGAAATACTGTTAAAGATTTTAACTTAACATCATCAAACAGACTCATGTTAGCATCGACAACACCCTTCCTCTTAGTCTGAAAAGCAATAATTATATATCTTGGCGTTTCTAACTGTGGAGCAGTTTTTACTGTCCATGAATGATTTGTAGTAGTTGGAAGGGAAGGGTACTCGTGTAATTCCCAGCTCCTAAAAGGGACCTGTATTTCAACATCTCTATCTGTTATCCTCGTTAAAACCAATTGCTCTCGCAATCCTACTGATACATGCGGCATCCTCCATACAATTTTATCAATTCAGTTCCAGTTCCTGCCTCATATTCAAGATTATCTTTCTATAATCTTCCCCAAAACCTAACAATGTCTTTAAAGGTACGCTTGCTGCGAAATTTCCCTTAACGTCGAGTACATTGCTTATTCTTGCTTTCTCCTGAAGCCATCCTGCATTTTCCAATTTTATTATTTCGTTGGGAGTAAAAGAAAAGTAACCTTTCATCGTGGACGTTACCGCAACATTTCTTACCGAATCGACCTGCACTCCATTCAGAAGATATCTAATCTCGCTAAACATATAAGCCACTGGATTATTTATCAACTGTGCTGTAGGACTATGCTTGGTATTATCGCTAGCCAAACGAAGTCTTCCCTCTACATACAAATAACTTTCACATGGTAAAGTGTAATTGTCAATTTCCGGAACTGTTATTCGAACTTCATCGTTATTACCAAATGATGAACCGAATGGTAAGTGTGAATGATACTCAACGTTAGTTATTGAAGTATCCATTTTAATTTTATCAGTCACTCCCAAAATATCCATTTTGTTTAGGTAATAATTGATTTACGTATAATGATGGTGCTCACCCTTTGACGGTTATGTCACTTCTACAGAATAATTCTCTTTAAGAGTTTTTAAAAGGTACTGTTCTCTTTCTCTAAATTAACACATTATAACCTAAACTCTTTAAATACTTTTTATTTTCTCGTGTCAATTTCAATTTTTTTTGTCGACAACAATTCAGCATATATTTTCGTGGCTTAAATTACGTCTTATTCTATCCCACTTCTTTTGTTTCGGATAACCACTGTCGTAGATAATCATTGTGTAAACCTCTTCAAATGAAGTCTTATAGTAACTACTTCGATTCTAAAGTTAACCAAACGATTCTCTTGATCTAAGAGTCGAACGACTAATCTCGTAATTACCTTCACGGTCACTGGCAGATAAATAGCTTGAAGAGGGGATTCTATTATTTTAAATCCCGGTGGTACGTTTGGAAAGAAATGATACAACACATGACCAGGTTCTCCGTTATTATAAGATCCACCGGTCAAATTACACTCTATTCTTATAGCATTGACTTTGTTTATATCGACTGGAAAATCACCGATGTTGTTGTCGTTTTCCTTCAATATTCTCGGTTCAAATCCCAATAATCTTCCCAATGAATTTTGTTGACTAAAATCGAGCTTAACCGAACTGTTTATGGTTGCCTTTAAAGTATTATTATTTCCATGAATGTTTATATAATCAAGAATATTGTTATTTTGAAAATAATCTTTCAGAAATTTATTAATATCATCGAGTTCATATGTGCCTGTAGGTATATCGATAGTTTTCCAAGCAGACTTTTTTCCTCTTTCTTCATAATGTATTAAATTATTACTTTCATCTATGTTAGGTATTGCGTTAAACGTCTCAAAATTTAACATACACATTTCATAGGTTGCGTCTTCGCTCAGGTATATTGGTGGATTAAACTCACAAACTAAAACCGATTCATTTCCCGTTAGAGTAAATGTACACGAAATCGGTGAAGATTCCATGTTGACCATCTTTCAAGAACTAAATCCTTACTTAACTTGTAAGGCTATTAAAAACTGTAGACATAATTGTCCACAATTTTGTGAATTCGATTTTTGATATCTTTCATAATTATAATTAATAACGCCTACTCCGTTTGACAAAAGATATTTTTCCACTTCCAATGGAGGTCGTAGATCTCCATAACTATCAAAATACTTTACAGTTCTACCTCTTTTGTAATATGCTACCCAATGCGTTCCTTCACCAGAATTGTCATCTAAATTTATAATTCCACTTTCATGTTCCCATATTTTTTTAGGTAATGTATCTCTCATAAACACTCCTCGAAAAAATGGTAATTTTAATATTTTAGCATATTTTAGTATGTCAATGTTACTCAATGGTCGCCGAGGCAAATATTTCAGTTTTTTGAATTAGATGGTAAATATAATCCACATCCTGTTTTGTAAGGTTTAATGTAGAATCCACTTCCCACTGCTTTAGTTTCCATAGCCCTATTATGTCGCTCTGCCTCTTTCAATTGTTCTTTCGCAGCCTTTGCATCGTTTACCGCCTTAGCAATTGCAGCTGCACCGCCGCCGAGCGATCCTATTGCTCCCAAAGCTGCAAATAATGGAATTAAAGGTAAAAATCCTCCTCTCTTGGGAATTGGAATCACTCTTTGACGTAGAGGTCTTATTTTTTTGTGGTTTTTCTTTAAAACTGACTGTGCCAATTTAACATTTTCTAAGAGGCTCTTGTTACCACTGCGCGAAATGGCATGTCGAGCTTTCTTGACAGCTTCCCGAAATGATAATTCACCACCCCGCTTCCTCCGCTTAATCGTACGCTTTTTCTTCCCACTGTTCCCCATTCCGAACTTAGTCTTAGCTCGCATTATGACGGCTACAGATAATGCTGATGCCCTCTCTCCAAGTCCCGCTTCTGAACTTTTAACTCTTTGTACTGCCGCTTGATACAATTTTCTATCTGCTTCGTGACGCTTATCTAAATCGTCACTTAACGAATATGCAATGTCGTGTTGCTTACACGCTTCATCCAATACATTAACACCTCTGTCTCCTCTTTTAAGTCGAGTATCTAATTTTGTACCTGGACCGCAGTAGTTGTAACCTGGTATATGTATCTCTATTGGCAGTTTATTAATTAACGTATTAAGTAAACCACGACCTTTTCGTTTTACACTACTTCTCAAAATGTGGTCTCTCTTGACGCGACGCCGCATTTATGGCTTTTGTTTCTAACAGTTGACGATGATAATGTGTACTACTCTGATACTCTTGTCGCTAAACATTATATATCAAAAGTTATTAGGTGAGTAAATGATAAAACTATTGTCAGATAATTTTATTTTATTTTACAGTAATATGTACATAATGAATCAAAACATTTACATATTAACGGCTTTATGCATACTTATGTCACACATTAATTTATTAATTCCGAACATTATTAATTCATTTGTAATCGCCCCTTTCTCAGATATTTCATTATTGAGAAATGCTTTGACAGTTAGCTTCACGTCACCATCCATAATACTCACGCATGGAATCATGTTGGAGTAGAATGTTTTATAATTCAGTTGCTTCAAAATCTCCAAACGATATGATATAATATCACACAATTTCCATAATTCCAATAAACCCTTATAAGATATATACAGTGTCTCGTCACCTCTTTCTAATTTCAATATTTTTGTTCCTTCGATACGTTCGAAAGATGCCTTTACCGAAGCAATTTTCATTACCGGATAAACAGTTTTTTTCTCGGTAAAATATGATTTTAATGTGTAGTTATAAGAACAGAATTGTTTCCATTCTTCTTCTAAAAACGATATGCTCTGCCTTTTAGTACCCATAATGCGTATTACAGGATCAAAAAATGTTTCGGCACACAGTCCCACACAAACCCACTTCGTGCGGCTCTTATTTAAAAAATATACACTTTGAGCTAACAATGGTAATTGGTCCACATCAGCCACTTCCCTTACTTCTGATATCTCTGAAGGTGCTTTCTCGCTAACATCATACTGACGCAAATCTTCATCCGTGAAAAAAGGTTGAGACAATACTTCAAATTGAAACTCGTTTCGAAATGAGGACATATTCAAATCTTGGTCATCCTGTTCTTTTGGTTTATCAACGTTTTGAGTGAGAAATCTTTTCTTCTGTACATCATCACCTTGATCATCCACGTGTCTTTTCTTCTCCTTCAGGAAATATTCCACTTGTTTAGACGTCACTATTAAATACATAAAAAATATAAGAATTATATATGATTAGAAAAATATAATAAACTTACTTTTATATAGATCGATGATACACTATTAACTTTATATAACACGACTCACAGTTCTGCAACAACTGAATCAATTCACAAATTAACGGCCTTATATAACAAGATTTTAGGTGGGGGTAATACTAATTTAAATCCTCACCTCCTCCAACCACAAGGTCACTAAGCAGAAATCAACACTAGAACCTCCTCTGACCTCAACACCATTTTAAGGTTATCTGACTCTGGAACCTCCTCCACGTCAAGGTTATGGTGAAGGTCAGGGGTAGGTCGATTCTGAAACCTCCTCCGACCTTGACCTTGAAACTGGAACCTCCTCCATGTCAAGGTTATGGCGAAGGTCACATCAGGGATAGGACGATTCTGGAACCTCCTCCGACCTTGACCTTAAATTTTTCCGTCAAGGTCGGAGGAGGTTCCAGAATCGGCCTATCCCTACTACTTTTGAGAAAACACATCAGAAGATCGGCAGTTGATTATTGTTGGACATGTGCGTTTTCCGTTATTTCTAAATTTTTCGTTTCAAACGGTGGATTTTAAATCTCCGTACACAAATTTATGGAAATTTGCCTAACTGGAACGTGTTCTTCGCTCTTTTTTGCTCTTTTACACCCATTTGTATAAGTAAAATGGGTAACGAGAGTGACTCATAGAATTAATGTAAAAGTGCTATAAATTAAACAAAAATCTGAGTACAAACCTCAATTTAAGAAACATCACTAATATAATCAGTCTTTTAATAATTTAATACAATTAACACAAAGTATTCTAGTTAAATAGTATAAAACATGTTTAAATTGACTTCTTCACATGAAACGCATACCATCAGTATCATGACCGTAAATGTACTCACATTACGAAGACTAACCATCCGTTAATCATCAACCGCATTTGAAACTGGCCTACATTTGTTTACTTGCTTTCCGACTTCTATTCATGAAATTCTTCAAACTTTCATTTCATCTGTCTCCTACACATTTTTCGAATAGAGTACGTTGTACGTAATGACTAATCGATATTGAAATTTATGAATCACTTTCAAAACGGCATACAAACTTAAATGTTTCAATCCATATTATATTTTCTTACTACTCTCTGGATAATTGTAAAATTTAACATTCTTCCTGTTACTATAACTCTTATGACAATTTACAGTTCTAGTACATAAATATGTATTTGACCTTCTGGTATGAAATTAATTACAAAATTCAAGTTCAAATGTACACTGAGCATTTGAAATGATAGATGTACATTTGAACTGTCATCATACTGTCACTCGTGTTTTCATACCACTTATGCAAAATATGGCCATTGGTGGCGCTGTCATCGCATGTGCATGGTCCCTATAGTGATTATTTTTCAGTAAAGAAAAATGTATTAAATATTGGTATTCTTCATCCAAAAATAACAAAAAATGAAACTATGTAAATGTACAATAATTTGGAAAGTGAAAGTTGATAATGTACAATAATTTTGGTATACCCGTACGATAATTTGTTGTGTTCTCCTTTTGTTAGGTGGATAAATATAAAAGAAATAAAAGGATGATTAATACACGAACACCGGTCAGCTTTATTTTAAGTTTTTTTTTTTTTTTTTAAGTGGCGGCGTGGGTCCTCTAAATTTTATAAATGGGCGCCACTGGGTATCAGTTTGATTCTAGTAGAAGGTCGTACCCAGTCGAGCCTTCCAACACTAAAAAACTACCTATTAATGACAAATTTATATCAAATTACAATAATTTATTTTGGGATGATATAAATTGATATGTAATATATCTTTTTTTTTAAGGTTTACGTAAGCCTTAGCTATGACTATCGTTTTCATCAATAATTAATTCTAATAGTAATTTAAAAATCTAAAGTAAGTTTAACAACTAAATTCTAATAGTTCAACAATAATACTTCAATTTTATGTTTAAACAAAGTACAAACAAACAGACAGACAAACAGCGGAGGGTGTGAACACTCTTATACGAAAGTAAATTTTTCTATTAAATTGTTAATAAAAGTTTTAGAAAAAAACCTGTTTTTTTTTAACAGAGCGGTTATAGTCTGATCCGACTTCGTTCAAGATCTGCTCCTTCGACGATTTAGGTTGTCGAAAAGCAATCCCGAAGTACAGAAGATGAAAAAACTCTCTCGCTCCGTCGTACAATGCATGGATTTGAATTCCAATTTGCGTTATCTAAATTATCTAATTCATCTCTCTTCTATTTTAGACTAGGAGATAAAAGAAAAGGCCTAAAATGAGCAAACCGGGAAGATCCCGGAAGAAAACTTAGAGAATGAAAAGTGGGAAACTCAAACATTTACCTCGATTAACACCTGAGGCCTCTTAAAATCGAAGGTAGAGTGTTTTTTCAAAATTCTCTATAGACCTTTTTAATTTCTGACAGGTTTAAGGGTGTGTCTAAATTTTTCTGTTTGAAAAAATGAATCCTCTCATTATTTTATCAAGGATGCGGATATGTTACTAACGATCGTACATCAAGGGTGCGTTTCATTTGCGCGCTCAAATGCTTTGAGCGCTAATAAGCGTTGCTTAAACCATTCCGTTTGGGTTTGCAAACGCTTATAAAGCGCCAGCTGACGAAATGATAACGTCATATGACGTCATAGTTTTCGCTCACAATTGCTTATTCCATGGAGGTATGGCAGCAAAAGCGTAAGCGCTTATGCCCCTAACGGAACGTATGAGACGTGTATGAGATCAGCTAATCATAGTCAGATTATAAACAAACATTACACTTCAGAAACAGCTGCAGCAGCTATGATTGGATCAATTTCACTACTAAAATTATATTTTTAAGGTTATGAATTCGTTGTGCGAACAAAAGTCAAAAGAAACACTTTTGCGTATAACGGCTTAAGCAACTAAACGCCAAAGGAAACAACACTGCTTATAAGCGTGAGCGCTTAAAGCGTGTGAGCGTGCAAACGAAACGCACCCCAAGTCCGTGCGAACGTAACAAGTTTGGTTAGGCAAGGTTAACAACACTGCGTGGGTGTGACGTAGATATGGAGGAACATTAAAGGATATTTGGCGCACAGTTATTCCATTCTTATTCCACGCTTGTAAAATTGGGCCTAAATGTTTTTAAAATCCATCAATTTCTTTCTCCATATTCATCTTTCTCCTAAAACTCTTCTGGCAACACTGATTTTAGTCGTGCGTGGTCGTGCAATGGAATTTCGCGATTTTGGGCGACCATTTCTGATGTATATAGGCGATTTTGGGCAAACAAAAACTGGCAACACTGACTGGGACTGAACTTTTGACTTTGACATTTCGGAATGTTGCAGTAAATGATGGGTAGAAATAAATGAAAATAATTAGATCTATTACACCAGAGATAACGTTATCAGAGAAATAATTATATACAATGTGGCGCTTAGGATTCAGAATATTTTGACTCGCTGAAACATTTGAATCCTCACTTTGAAATTTATCATGAGCGAAGATAATTGTGTTTTCTGCAGGATATGTGCTCACAGGGAACCCACGGATTTATTTTACGAAGACGATGATATTGTCATCTTCAAGGACATCAAACCAGCTTCCAAGTTCCATTTTCTAGTGGTAACAAAGACCCACATAAAAGCTGCAAGTCACTTAACTAAGAGTCAAAAGTCCTTACGTAAGCACAAAGTGAAGTATTTTGTATTTGTTAAAGTAATAACGAACATTGTTATTTGACAGTACAAAAAATGATAGAAGTAGGTAAAGAGACGATAGGCGAACAAGGCGGTGATGTAAATGATGTTAGACTTGGTTTTCACTGGCCACCGTTCACATCAATTTCACACCTACACTTGCACGTCATTTCACCCACTTCTGAAATGGGATTCCTGTCCAGGCAGAAATATCGCCCGAACACGTTGTGGTTTGTGACGGTATGTAAGGTTTTTCCAAGAATTTTAGAAATGTTTTGGAATTGTTGAATGTTTTAGGCTGATCAAGTATTGGAACGTCTCGACTCAGCCAAACTTTAGTTGAAAAGTATTATTATTTATTAAGTAATTTTGTTTATATATTATGATGCAAATTATACACAATTTATTTTATTAATGTTTTTATTTATTGACATCTGACAAATTTATAAATAAATTTTTTAATTGCATAAATAATCTAAAATAATTTCATTATTGTTTAGATTTCTTATGCAATTAATTTTTTTTTCCACTAAATAAAGACGTATGTTGTACTTACAGAAAAATACCACAAAAATCTCAAATTTTAAAACAACATGAACGACATGATTTGGTATAGAATGTTTTAAAATTTGAGTTTAAAAAGAAATGTGTTAAGGCCATATTTACTTTAATTTACAGGAATAACTCATGCCATGAGACATTTAGCTTCAGATTGTTAATTTTTTTTGAAGCGATATCAGTAAGGTATCACAGTTTCACAAATGAAAATAAACCAATCCGGGTATAAGGTTCTGTTAAAAAAGGATGGCCCTATTCACTTATTAAAATTTGATGGCGCTCACCTCGTTTTAAGGGAAGACAAATTGCTTTTCTTTCTGTTAATCAGACTAGCAATTAAGATGATGCACCTGCAAATTCTAATCATTTTCAACAATAAAAGATTACAAAAATAAACTAACTAAAAATGGAATGGTTAATTACAGTTAGGAGGTAGAGAAAAGTAAAAGTGTATAAAAATATATAAGAAAAAAATTATGAGAAACAATAGAAATACATGCATGATACATCCCTTGCATTATTCAGAGAATGACATATGTAATTAATTATGTAGCTATTTGTTTTTTTTTATCAGTTTAACATAATGTTATTTGTAACAACAAATATTAAACAAAATTGACAACCAATATCTTTGGCATTTCAAAGTGACTATTTTTGTGACAAAATTCCTTTTTCCATATAAAAATTGTATGAATCTCATTAAAATATAACTTTCATCCAATCATCTTTCACATCATTATTAGATTATTGTAAGTCTTTTGGTTTTTATTAACATCTATATATTACATCGATACCGTTATACTGAGAAAACTACATTATTTATTTTTGTTTCGAGCCTGTGCAAATAAATTTAGACAATGAATATCTCGTTGTGATGCTGAAGTAAAAACTGAGTAAAGCTGTTGATGGGGCCAATTGCCGACAATGACATTGGTTCACTGTCGGACCAAATCAAATTTGGACCAAATACTACTGCTAAATTTTGGGCTGTCATTTTATTTAGATCTTGCCTTTCCATTACCTACAGAAAAATCAATATCAGATTTAAATTTACTTTAAAAATTTCTGGAAATATTAGTACAAAACCCTCATTTATTATAGAAGCTAATGTGACATAGTCTAAAACAGAGAAATTTACCCTCGACAGAAAACTGATGATGTACTTTAAAATTTTATAATTATCCTCGGGTAGTTTTTCCATAACTAATATAGACACCTGCCTTAGCTGTTCATCTTTACTCCAACCTAAAATAAACGAAATTTAAAAATGCAACAAATAGCTCTTTTCCTACCATCTTTTACAGTTATAATGAAAATAATAATAAATTACTTGAATCTTTATGATAATTACTTAAATTTTTATGATAAATGATACCACGAAATCTCACAACACTCACATGGAAACTGCATCACTTCCTCATATAAATCCTGTGTCAGAATCGGCTCCTTAAGTTCTCTTAAAAATGTTTTAAGCAAAACAGCTGCTTCATCTGGATTATCAAACGTTAAATTTAAACCTCGATTGGCACTCTCTTTCAGTTGTTTTACCTTGACACTGTACGCAGACCTTCGAAAGAGACCCTCTGTTTCCAGAGCTTGAAAAGTAGATTCCAAAAGTTTATTTATGTTACATACAAACTCATTTACATACAGAAATAATTAAAAAAAAAAACATGGTCGGCAAGTTTCTAAGATGAACTTTCTTTTATTCACTATTTAGTTACTAAGACATTTTTTCATCGCCAATTATTTACTTTATTTGTCGGTTTATCTGTCGGTTTATTCTCATAGTAACAATTGTGATCACAGAGAGATGAAAAGACCAGGCCTTAGGGCCAGTTGTACAAAGTAGGTTTAAACTGACGCTCAACTGAACCAGGTTCAAAATGAACAAAATCGCATCAAATTTTATTTATGAATGCATTAATTGCCATATGTCATTAAGATCCTATGCGAATTTGTTTACTTTGAACCTGGTTCAGTTGAGCGTCAGTTTAAACCTACTTTGTACAACTGGCCCTTAGGCTCAGTTGTACAATTCCAGCTTAACTTTAAGCCAAAGCTTAAACCCTTAACAACAATTGTTGAAGTGGGCTCAAGCTTGTACAACTGGGCCATAGGTGTAGACAGTGATATAAATGACTGAACAGAAATTCATCTGCGTTAGATTGCAATCGATTTAGGCGATGTAGGAAATGGCAGTAATAACTCTTGTTACTACATTTCCACATCGTTATAACTACGCCTATGACTGACTGTTGTTGCATTTATGACCTATAATGTAAATAACTTAATTCTAAAGAAAAACACATTTTGGAAGAAAAGTAGGTTCCCAATTGTAATACTTGTTAATGAAACGTAATTCTAAACTGCTATTACACCGTTAAATAGAATAATTCGTGTTCGCACTCAAATGATATAATCATCAACGACCGTTAAAATGGGTTTACAAGATGGCACTTCCGTCCAGCGTTCCTCTTAATGATCAAAATAATAAATGCTCCTTCCTCCCCTCTATATTCAAAGGTTATAGTTCAAATTATAGAAGTTTTCAATTTAATTTTTTGTGAAATGTTTCAATCACGACATCCTGACCTAACATTGCATTAGGATTGACAAATTGCAGCTAGTTCGCTACTTAATAAGTCATCCCATACAAAGCGGCCAAGCGTGCTGTCAAAGCATATTGAAACAGCTGTACAGAGGATGCTCGAGGAATTCACTGCAATCAAAACCGACTTGCAACAAAATTTTTAAAACTTTCAATATGCTTTGACAACATGCTTGGCCGCCTTGTATGGGATGACTTATTAAGTAGTGAAGTAGCTGCAATGTCAATCCTAATGTAATGTTAAGTCAAAAAGTGATCGCAGGATGTCGCAATTGAAACATTTCATTACTTTTACTATTAATTGCGAATAACTTCGGACAGGTCAGTTTGGTTTGCAGTGGAATTCTCGAGCTACGCTTCTGTTGACGAGATCCCAAATAGGGCCGAAACAGCTGTACAGAGGATGCCCGAGGAATTCACTGCAATCAAAACTGACTTGCAACAAAATTTTAAATTTTTTGCGTTTTGAGTTCTTATGTCAAAATGATTGTTGTAACATGATAATATTGATAAGTTTCTTTACTAACAATAAAATCATTAAAAATATATAAAAACTCAGAAACTGCAGTTATTTTCTTCATCCCAGCTAAAATAATAATTTCTTTAAAGTTATAACATTTTTATGTTCTGTCTACTTCTATAGAGGATTGTAGAAAGCAGAGATAATGAAATGAAATCAAAATTGAGATAGAACAAAAATGCTTACCATCTGGTTTATCAAGATACAGTACGCACTCTCTAACGACTGGTGGGATATCAACTTTGTAATGCTCCTTTATGAATGTTAATGTGACTCCAAACTGTCTTGTAGGTTCCAATTTTTCAGTACCCCGAGAATCTGTTACCGTTACATTATTTTTGCCACCCAATCGTTTATCATGCCTGGAATTTTTTTTACTGAAAATGATGTAAAATAAAAGAACAGAATCTCACTCTCTAATTTCATGAGGTATAGACAACTGTTCTAAGGTTATGTCTTTATTCAGTTCCTGCAGGGAATTTATGTAATTCAATTTCTTGCCAAACTTTACGCTTATGACCGGTCGAAAAACTTGCGATATTATTTTCAAAAAACTGGTCGGATGAACTATGTACAGAGCCTTCAAGTTCTTCTTGTACTTCCGATCGAATGCTTTGTAAGCCTGCCACAACCACGCTATCGATGGTTTATTTTTACTGTTTAGGCCATAATGAAAATATATCAGACTATAATCCTGCTCAACGTACTTATCCAAAGTGTGTATTAAGTATCTGCGAAGAAAAAGGGAAATTAACGCTTGAATGACAACTTTCTAAATGAAACATAACCTACACGGCTATGTTAAACGAAGCAGAAAAAAATGCAAGATTACTTGCAAAATGAAATGATACTTTGATTTGCTCACTTTAAGAACCTGTTGTGGTTGATTTCTTCAGTGGTTGGTAGTTTGCACGCGTAGACAACAATAATTTTCCTTCCCACAGAATCATCTCCTTTAACATCAATTATTCCATATCGTGATATGTCATCGAAATTCTCTATTTCATCACCGACTGCCGGATAAGAACCAAATGCACTACTCAAACTTTCGGGTCCATTTAGGAGCTCATCGTAATTGTCTTCAGTGAAATCTGACATGGGGGAACCCATACCGCTTGATTCTATTTCTTGCATTAAATCTATCAGCAACTCTGTTAGCAAAGGTGAATTCATCGAGCGTTTCTATTACAAAATGAGAATAGTTTTTACCTGTGTTGACGACCGAATTAGGGGCTTGGTGCAGTTCTGTGTCATCGAATTCCAGATTCGGTTCGTAGTCATGATAATCTGATAAGCTCGGATAAGGCTCCTCGCAATCTGCAACTATAGATAAGATTAACGTTTGTCTACGCACGCAAGTATTCTCTGTGATTACCCGGAAAATTCTTCACGGGACTCATTCTGTTTTCCATTTTCGGCTGTGATGGGTATCAAATCATCTCTTTAAAAAACTCGTGAAGAAAACATCGACTGACTGCCACTCCCTGTTCCTTGCACAAATGAAGCCTCTTCGACGAAATACCAAGAAACTGCGTAAAGCTGTGAGAATTGTTTCGAAATATTCCCGCAAGCGAAATATCGTTCCAACTCGTCCGTCTCGATCTCCCCAAACACTTTGTTTTGACGTCTACTACGGCGCCGATGCTACCTTTGCGTTGCTGGTTGACAGCTGATCCGCTTGCAGACAACTTCTGACAAGTGCGTAATTTCATGCTCAGATTGCTCAGAAGTAACGGATGATCAAAAAGTTTTCTGATCATTGTCATACATAACGTGATTAGAGCTTATTAGAGCAAACACGATTTATGAAATAATATAAACAAAATTAAATTGTATAACAGGAGGGAAGGTACCGCAGTGAAAGAATGCAATTAGGGTAATTCCGGGAGAGATGGCTATACAGGCCGAAATTTTACACGCCCACCTATTTCTACCCTTGGTGAATTAATCCATCGGGTGCGCCACCTATTAAATTTAAGTTAAAAAAAATTCGCATCTCTTCCGCAATTACCCTACTTTTGACGGAAGTTATCATTTTGCAGCAGGTGATTTTCTGCAACATAGCTGTTTGGTGTTTGCTGTTCGTCGACATAAATGTTTTGTCCAACAGTTGCATGTTTTTAGGTTTTTTTAGAAGTTACGTATTTAGATTGTTTGAGCACTTTATACAATTACAATTTTATAAGAGTAATTGAAAAAGATAGTGCGAAATATTTATTTACTGTCTAATTAATTGTTTTACACTTTTACGTTAACAACACAAAACTTGTTACTTGATGTAAAACCTAAGTAGTAACCATACAGTATGCTTATATTTTCAACAGGTTTTATACGTTCGAGTGACTAAAATCAAATTTCAATCACTAGCGCAAAATGTGCAAAATCAACAACTATCCATGACGACCGATCATTGACGTTTTAAGTAATGTTACTTCAAAAATATCTTTTCAAGATTCTTTGTTGTTAAAAAATGCAACTGTTGGACAAAACGTCGTATATCACACGTGAGCGAAATGCAATTATACACTCGTGAGAATTGTCTCACTCGTACTTCGCACTCGTGACTCTCGTGAGCCAAAATTCTCACTCATGTATAATTTTGCATTTCTCTCACTTATAATACAAGGTCTCTATAAATGATTCTAACATCGCATTACCTCTGATAAACAAATGACCATGTGTCACTAACCTATCAGTCTATCACTAACCTCACTAACCACCCATACTGAACACAGTCATTGGCAACGGCATCGGTTTTAATTCTTAAATAATCAAACATCTTTTTCAGAAGCTTATTTGGTGCAACATCATCAATTTAAGGAATAAGTTGTAAACTCAAATTGAAACATTTGATACTGGTGTTGTGTTTTAGCAATAATGGTTTATTTAAAAGTTTCAAATTTATGACAGTGTTGACACTGACATTTCTCAGATAGTAGAATACACATTCAAAAGGAGGTGGAATACCCAACGCAATATTCAATGCCTACTTTGATGTTAGAATCATTTATAGAAACGCTGTATAATCTACTATAGGCGCCATGCACATCTTAGGCCGTATGCATACGGAGCTACTCAAAAGAAATTGATCACTGACGCAAATCACTAAAGGGATATTTTCGCGACGGATGAAAGACGGCGTGTTTTAAACAACAACGTTTTCGTGAGTAACCAACAACGTTTTCGTGAGTAACTACGACGTTATGGTTACAATTTTTGAACGCGGTTACTGTAACACATGGATGAACCTTCCGACCTGTGTACATTTTCTGCATCCATGGTTCCATTATTTTCGACTGGTAATCATTGTAATCCGGTTTACATGTTTTAAATGCACGCGTGTGCAGTAAATTTGTCATCTGTTGACCTTTGTGTTTTCTCTTTTTCCAAGTACCATAGATATATTTCAACCAATACGCTTTCGCGACGCTGTAATCCATGACGTAATCTTTAAACCAGGCATTGAACCGCGTTACTCACGAAAATATACCTTAACTAGTCCGCGCTGAATCAGAACTAGACTAGCGTCTAGCTGCAGATCCCCCTACAGCCAATCAGAACAAGGATAGCTCAAATTACCAATCAGTAGCGTATAGCACGCTCTAGCCAAGTAGAATAAGGCAAAGTAATTCAAATTTTCAAATTGAAACTTAGAAATACAGTTTCAATAATAGTAGTGTGATTCACATTAAAAGGGTAGGTACTAATTGAGCTGGTGAACCAAAAGAACGGTTTAGCTTAAAGCTGGGGAAAGAAATACAGCAATGAATGAAAATACTTTTATTTGTCATGTTTGTGGCTCAATATATAAGTCAAATATAACTAATTTTAAACATTTAAACAAAAATAACATTATATCACAAAATCTTTTAACCGGACACTGAATCTCGCACTATACACTTAAAGTTTCACCGTCGTTCGACAGCTTCGTCAGAAGTGAAAAATATAAACACGTTGTCAAAATAAACAAGGTTGTCAACGGAAACTGAAAAGGTAAATTTAATTTTTTTTCTCTTTCTTTTTTTCTAAACAATAAATATTTTATTTTAATAAATGTTAAAAATTGACAGCTCTATATTCTATTTAAAGAATCGAGAAAACTAGAAAATGTATCGTTTAAACTCGCAAAATCTGTACGTTTGTTAATAGAATTCGACGACATTTTTATTTTACACATTTCTATAAAACGTCTTTTAAAAATATTAGACTCATAATATAAAATATTAGTGTTTTCAAAATCAAAATTATGGTTATTTTCTAACGAATGTTCAACAAGCATTGAATGATTTTGATTATTTTTTTGGATATTATGATATTTATGTTGATCTAGACGTTTTTTTAAATTTTGACTTGTTTCTCCTATATAACATGAATTACAATTTAAACATTTAATTTCATAAACCACGTTAGGTTGTTTTAATATCGGTGTTTTTGTTTTTAAATTTGAGAAAATAATATTTAAATTGTTTACAGATTTACTTGCTAAAATTAAGTTGTGTTTTTTGAAAATGTGTTTAAATATGTTATACATATAGCGGTTCAATATAAGGTAATGATATGTATTTCTTGTTTGAAGTTTGTTTTATATTATTGTAGATTTTTGAATTTTGTAGATATATATTTATTGGATAAGAATTTTGAACAAGTGTCTTCTTTATTAAATTTAAATTATCATAAATGAAAAGTTTATCTGAAAGTAAAACAGCTCGATCTGTTAAAGAAATAATTGTTGCAATTTTATAGTTTTTAGATGTGTACGAATGAAAATTAATATATCTACCTGACCACGTAGGTTTATGAAACCAATTCGTTATTAATTTGTTATTACGTCTGATGATATTTACATCAAGGAAACTTAGTGAATCGTTAACTTCTTTTTCTACTGTAAATTGTAATCTATTATGGAAAGAGTTAAATCTACTTAAAACAAAGTTTACTTTATCTGAGGGCAAAATCAATAAAATATCATCGACGTAACGAAAATATAAAATTAAATTAAAAGGTAATGAGTTAATGATAGTTTTTTCTAGTTCCTGTATGACAATTTCAGCTAAAGCAGGCGATAAAGGAGAACCCATTGCTGTACCGAAAATCTGTTTATAAAATTTATCATTGAAAGCGAAATAAGACGTATCAAAACATAAAGTAACAATTTCTAAAAAAATTTCTTTGGAAATGTCTGTAAAATCTTTAATCCACCTTTTATCCACCTATCATTAATGCTTTTTAAAGCTAACTCTTTTGGAATGTTAGTAAACAAAGAAACAACATCTAAAGAAATTATAATACAGTTATTTGGTATATCTATGTTTTTTAATTTATCTACAAGTTCAAAAGAGTTTTTTATAAAGTATTCTGATTTACTAGTAACTTGAGTAAGAATTTTTGAAACAAATTTTGATAAGAAATATAGAGAAGAACCAATAGTAGAAACTATTGGACGAAGAGGTGTGTTAGGTTTGTGAATTTTTGGAATGCAGTATAATTTTGGAAATGTGGAATGCTGTACTTTAAGAGATCTAGCAATATTATTACTAATTTCAACAGATTTTTCTAACTTATTAATAATATTGAAAGTTTTACGCTGGAAATTTTCTGTGAGATCATTATTTAATTCTACGTATGTATTATTGTCAGAGAGCATGGTTTGAACTTTTGAAAAATAATCATTTTTGTCAATCAAAACAGTAACATTGCTTTTGTCTGTTACTGTGACAATAATGTTAGGATTTTCTTTAAGAAATTTTTTACAAGCCAAAAGATCTCGAATAAGAATTTTATATTTTGATTTTTCAAAAGTCCTATCAATATTCCTAATGTAATTTAGAAAATTATAGCAAAATTTATTTCTTATTTGTATTTTGGAAGCTGAATCTAAAGATTTTATACCAAACTCTAAGCTACTTAAAACGTTTAGAAAATCTACTTGCTTTTTATTAAAATAGGGTAATGAAAATTTTTTTCCCAAAGCAAAAATGTATTTTAAATTTGACGGAATCTCAGTTTTGGTATAATTAATTAAACATTTATTGATTGTATTTTGGTCAAATTTTATATAAAAGTTTTTATCTCTAATAGAAATAAGATTATCTAACTTTTTAATCTGTGTCGATCGAATTCTATTAAACAAACTTTAATTTTTTTGGTTTTCAAAATTTAGAAAATCTTTTAATATGATATTATCTAGAAAATTACTTAACTGTCCTAAAGTATAATCTAATTTCCACATTAATTTGGTAAGAGTTTTTAGAGTTACTTCAATTTCATATGAAAGAATTTTACTAGCGAAATCCGATACATATCTGTCAATTTTGTGACATGACATCATACGCTCTTTTTAAAGGGTCAATAATATGTTTAGGATATATACCTTCTTTTCTACATTTAAGCAAAAAGAGCTTACGATTTTTTATTTTGGTAATTTTAGTTAAAGTTTTGGAATAAATTTTGCACAGTACCTTACTTTGGTGCCCTCCACAAAATTGTAAAATCCTATGTTCTTGATATCCATATTTAAAGTTGGTTCTTGTCCGATGAAATTTGTATCACAAAATCTTTTAACCGGACACTGAATCTCGCACTATACACTTAACGTTTCACCGAAATATCTCGAATTGTTCTTCTCTGTTCACGAATTCACGAGTTCACGAATGGAAGTGGTCCGATAACTAGCCGGGGCACCCTCCGGAACACGTTCCGATGCATTTTATCGAAATATTTTGCTCTGTGCTCGGAAAAACGAGAGGGAATCAGCCTCTTACTGCCAAAATTCGCAACAATGGCGCAAGCATAGCACCGTCGACGATAACGCGATGCGAAATAAGAAATGCACGGAGCAACGAATTGTTGAAAAATACAAAATAAGAACAAACTTTATCGACGAAAAGAATGCTTATGAAAACTATCTACGATGCTACCAAGAATCTGAAAACGAAAAATTTTGTTACGAGAAGAAGAAGAAGAGAACGAAAATAAAATTCAGTAAATACATCAGAAAATCAATAAGTAGAAAACGCAAGGTACGGTATTTCTGTAAAAAGATTTCAAATTTTTATATGATTTTAACTTTTCAGCTACGTGCACGAAAAAAAAACGCAAGCGAATAAACCTCAATACCGAAAATTCACGACAATGGTGCAGAACAAACTCAAAAATGCCGCCAATGCGAAATAAGAAATAAACGTATCAACAACGTGTTTAAACATAAAACAAACATCAACGACCAGGACAAAAATATGAAAAAAGCCATCTACAATATTGCCAACGACCTGAAAACGAAACATTAATTTTTTTCTACGAAAAGAAAAAGAAGACAACGAGAATAGAATTGAGTAAATACTTCACAAGACATTGGAACATCGAAATTTACGACACTACAACAACTCAAGGTAAGACGATATATTGTTAAAAACCAATGACCAAGAAAATATGATATTTATCAAAAAGTATAAATGTTTTTCAAATTTTAATTGCATTTTATCTTTTCAGCTAAATACCAGGAAAAGAAAGAAACGCAAAACAGTAAGCCTCCTACTGCTGAAATTCGCAACAATGTTGCAATACAAATTCGAAAACATAAAACAAACATCAACGACCAGGACAAGAAGAATATGAAAGAAACTATGAACGATGCTACCAACAACTTGAAAACGAAACCTTTTTTTTGTTACGACAAGAAGAAGAAGAAGAAGAAAAAGAAGAAGAAGAAGAAGAAGAAGAAGAAGAAGAAGAAGAAAAAGCAAAAGACAACGAAAAAAGAAATCAGTAAATACTTCACAAGACCTTCGAACATAGAAATTTACGAAACTACAACAACAACTCAAGGTAACACGACATATTGTTAAAAACAAACGACCAAGAAAACGTGTCAATTATGCAAAAATTAATACGTTTTCCATATTTTGATTGAATTTTATCTTTTCAATTAAGTACCCAGACAATAAACGCAAGACACTTAGCCTCCTGCTACTGAAATTCACAATATAAATTCGAAAACGTACAACAAACATCACCAACCAGGACAAGAGTATGAAAGAAGCGATCTACGATGCTGTCAACAACCTGAAAACGAAACGTTCTTTTTTCTTATTACGACAAGAAGAAGACGACAACGAAAATACAAATCTATACTTATCCAAAAAACATAAACGTTTTTCAAATTTCAATTGCATTTTATCTTTTCAGCTAAATACCCAGAAAAGAAATGCAAGGCACTTAGCCTCCTACTGCTGAAATTCGCAATACAAATTCGAAAATATAAAACAAACATCAACGACCAGAACAAGAGTACAAAAGAAGCTATATAGAATGCTGCCAATAACCTGAAAACGAAACGTTTTTTTTTTGTTACCAGAAAAAGAAGACAAGGAAAATAGAATTGAGTAAATATTTCACAAGACCTTCAAACATCGAAATTTACGAAACTACAACAACAATTCAAGTTAAGATGACATATTGTTAAAAACCAACGACCAAAAAAACGGGACACTTATCCAAAAAAATGTATATGTTTTCCAAATTTTAATCGCGTTTTACCATTTTAGCTAAAAACCCAGAAAACATACGAAATATATGAAAGAAGCTATCTATTTACGATGCTGCAAACAATCTAAAAACGAAACTTTTTTTATTTACGAGAAGAAGACAAGAAATATAAAATTTAGTAAATATTTCACAAGACATTGTAACATTAAAATTTAAAACACTACAACAACTCAAAGTTTTTACTACGAGAAGAAGAAGACAACGAAAATAAAATTGTATAAATACTTCACAAGATTTTCGAACAACGACATTTACGAAACTACAACAACAACTCAAGGTAAGATGACGACGTATTGTTAAAAACAAACGACCAAAAAAACGTGACACTTATCCAAAAACTATACATGTTTTTCAAATTTTAATTGTATTTTATCTTTTCAACTAGGCACTCGGAAATGAAACGTAAGGCAATAAGCCTCCTACTGCTGAAACTCGCAACAATGTTGCAATACAAATTCAAAACGTAAAACAAACATCAACGACCAGGACAAGAGTATAACACAAACTATCTACGATACCACCAACGACCTGAAAACAAAACAATTTTTTTTGTTACAAGAAGAAGAAGACAAGGAAAATAAAATTAAGCAAATACTTCACAAGACATTGGAACATCGAAATATAGGAAACTACAACAACTCAAGGTAAGATCACCGGTATGAAGTTAGCAATAACTTTCAGCAATAAAAAAAAATTCTAAAATAATGCCAAAACAGCTCAAGTATTTGTATATTAGTATAAAAATTTACCAATTAAGTAATATTAAATATCTTAAAATGAATATTTTTACAAATTGATTAGAGATTGATCTATTAAGTAAGGTTGCGCGAGGCGTATTCAACTTCTTCAAAAACGTCAGCGTTGTCTTATTTTTAAATCAAATGTTTTTAGACGAAAATAATCTATTAATAACGAGTATTCGATAGTGCAAAAACAAAAAGGGACATATTTTTTGTTCGGCCACAATTAAATCTTAAACTTTAAGTTCCGCGTGCTTCGTTTTTCTCAAAAATGACAGCGTTGTCTTATTTTTAAATCAAATGTTTTTAGACGAAAATAATCTATTAATAACGGGTATTCGATAGTGCAAAAACAAAAAGGGACATATTTTTTGTTCGGCCACAATTAAATCTTAAACTTTAAGTTCCGCGTGCTTCGTTTTTCTCAAAAATGACAGCGTTGTCTTATTTTTTAATCAAATGTTTTTAGATGAAAATAATCTATTAATAACGAGTATTCGATAGTGCAAAAACAAAAAGGGACATATTTTTTATTCTGTCGCAATTAAATCTTAAACTTTGGTTCTGCATTCTCCAGGACGCCCGCTTCGTTTTTCTCAAAAATGACAGCGTTGTCTTATTTTTAAATCAAATGTATTTAGACGAAAATAATCTATTAATAACGGGTATTCGATAGTGCAAAAACAAAAAGGGACATATTTTTTGTTCGGCCATAAAAAAATCTTAAACTTTAATTCCGCATATGCCGACGCGCGCTTCGTTTTTCTCAAAAATGACAGCGTTTTCTTATTTTTATAATAATAAATAAATAATATAATAAATAATTATAAAATAAATAAATAATTATAAAAAATATAATAAGACAACGCTGTCATTTTTGTAGAAGTTGAGTACGCCTCGCGCAACAATACTTGATAGGTCAATTTCAAATCAATTTCTAAAAATATTCATTTTAAGTTATTGAATATTACTTAATTAGTAGATTTTTATAGTAATATATGAATACTGAAACTGTTTTGGTATTATTTTAGAATTTTTTTTTATTGCTGAAAGTTATTGCTAACTTCATACCGGTGGTAAGATCGCATATTGTTAGAAACCAACGACCAAGAAAACATTACTTTTATCCAAAAAGTATAAATGTTTTTCAAATTTTAATTGCATTTTATCTTTTCAGTTACATACCCGCAAGAAAAACGCGAGGCAGTAAGCCTCCTACTGCTCAAACTCGCAACAATGTCGCAATACAAGTTCAAAAGCTTAAAACAAACATCAACGACCAAAACAAGAATATGAAAAAAGCTATCTATGATGCTACCGACAACCTAAAAACGAAACATTTTTTTTGTTGTTACGAAAAGAAGAAGACAATGAAAGTAATTGAGTAAATACTTCACAAGACATTGAGACATCGAAACCTACGATATAACAACGATTCAGTAAAATGTTACGTTTTCATTATGAATTGACTTTCTCATACTGACTAAAAATTAAATTAGAAAAAAAACAACACGCATCGCACAAACATTTTCAAATACTTCACCACCTATAAAAAAAATAAAAAAACCATATGATGAAATAAAGGAAATTTTATTGGAAAATTTCAATTACTGAACCCTCTCAAACTAATAAATACTCACTACACCGTACAATTTCAAACGCCTCACAACACAAACTAAAAAATTAACAATAATAATACATCGTCACCATGATGACAAACTATATCAAAATTTAAATTACTGAACCATCACACTAATAAATTAAAATTAGTCGCTACAACGTACAATTTCAAACGCTTCACAAGATAAACTGAAAAAATAACAATGACACAGTAATACATCAATACCATGACGACAAATTTCATAACACTCAATTTTTCTGAACATTATTTACGTTTTCAGAAAATGATACGACAAAGAAAAAGAAAACAAGACTTATACTAACCAAAATGAAGGCGAACACAATTGTCTACATTGCATCGGCCCAAAAGAAAACAATGAATTAATCTAAGACGTTAACATTTTGTTCATTTCAAAAATATTATGTAAACGTTTTCATAAAATCATGTCACTGTGAATAAATAACAATAATGTGTACACGCACCATTACAATTAGATACAATAGAGTAATTTAAAATAATAATGTACATATATTTCTTATAATAAACAACAATAATATGAAAATAATTTATTTTAAAACACAAGTACATCACGAAAAGTATCCCATCTTTGCAAGCAATATTTCTGCATCTACAATAATAATAACAAAATATATATATATATATGTACAGTGTGTCCCAAAAAGTTTTATACAAATGGAGAAAAAGTTTATCTTACATTTCACAAAAAAAACTATTCTTTATAAAAAGCTCTGCATGACTTGTAGATCCCTAATCAGGTACAAAATTTTAAAAAATTGGCTGGAATACAGGGAAAATAAAAAATAATGATTTGGACGGAGAGCAAAATACGTTCAAACTGTAGTGGAGAAGCAAAATGTTCATTGAAATTGTGATTAAATAGCAAAAAATTATGCACACTTGTAGATTATTGATATTCCCAGATAAAAATTGATAAAGAAGGTTATCAATGTTTTATAAAAATAAATTATCTAACAATTGCTGAGGTGTTTATTTTTTAATTTTTATCTGGGAATATCAATAATCTACAAGTGTGCATTATTTTTTGCTATTTAATTACAATTTCAATGAACATTTTGCTTCTCCACTACAGTTTGAACGTAATTTGCCCTCCGTTCAAGTCATTATTTTTTATTTTCCCTGTATTCCAGCCAATTAAAAAAAAAAATTGTACCTGATTATGGATCTACAAGTCATGCAGAGCTTTTTATAAAGAATAGTTTTTTTTGTGAAATGTAAGATAAACTTTTTCTCCATTTGTATAAAACTTTTTGGGACACACTGTATATAACCGAGATCTGTATATATTACGTATGTTGTCACTAATTCTAATTGAAACTGAAATTAAACTTTGAACATATAATGACTACATTCTTAACTCAAAACCGAAACGTCAAGACAACGACAATAAAAAATCTTAAATGCATAACAATTTGTTAAAACACTTTCGTATTATAATATCTAACGATCAATTACAAATGCGAAATATTTCCTCGCCAACCAAGTATTCAAAACCGCTTAAGCAAAAAAAAAATATATATATACTCCTATTAAAAAGAACCTAATTTTATTTTTCATAGCCTTCCACCGATTAAATAATTTTGCATCTCATAAAAATAACGTCTTCAATCCTGAGGAAAAAAAAAAAAAAAGAAAAAACGAAACCAAAACAACGAGAATTTAGAAATCAATTGCAACTAACTTTAATCGCTAAAAACAATGTAAGATTACAGAACAAGGACAAAATAACAAGTCGTCAATAAAATTTCCAAAAACCATAAATCTATTATATATTCTAACAAAAACGAATGTCAAATTAAATGTTTCAAATCACTGTCTGTCTACATCCATCACTGCAAGAAGTCGAATAATAAAAGAAAACGTGTAAGACATCAACGTGTCATCAGCTCGATCTTTGTCGTCATAATCTGTAAACTGAAAATTTCTGTCATCGTTAACGCATCGAATAAATCTCAATTGCATAGCATCAAGATATATAGAGTAAGTGCAAATCAACTATAACTGAAACATTTTTCCACTTTCTTTAATACCAACCGGTTTGCAAATTACGTTTACACAAAAGCATCAAACAATATGGCGGCCTCTCTTGACACTGACGTTTTTGGCGCTACTAAATAATAAATATAATATACTATGACAGCTACCAAATTACTACCAATTCGTTTTACTACTTCCGATTTGTAAGTTAAATTACATTTCCATAAGAGATAAGAGTATCAAACAGAATGGCTGCTTTCTTGACTCTGACATGTCACTACTGGGTAATTACTTATACAATGGCTGCTTTCCCGTTGCCCACTTCATGCATGCAAACGAGCTGAAAAAGCCAAAAATTCGCGAAGCGCATTTTCCAATTGACATTTCAATGTTTGCGTTTCACACTCAATATGTCCTTCCCCTGCCCACTCAAGCGCCACCTATTATTTTTGTGCTCGGAACACATGTTCCCCCACCTTAAATTTCGCCCTGATACGATACGTTCTACAAGAAAATTACAAAACAAACACGTGCTATTGAAAAACAATTACTGTAAAATATTTTAACAAAAAAAAATTAAACAATTTTCAAAATTTATTTTCAATTTGTTGTATGTCACACCTCTACACATACGTTTCCGTAAGTATGTACTTAAAGCTCATTCGTTTAAAAATCAACTGTGTTTAGTGCGCAAAATTCAGAATTAAAGGGAAAACGTTATACTACAGTTTGTCAATCTTGAATAAAACTCAATACAATGACGTAATAAGACTTAGATATACTGTGTCTTATATTTTCTGCATTCTCGATTGATATCAGCATGAGAATCAAATAGCAAATATCTGTGAGTATGTATGCGACGAAAATGTCACTCAAATCCTATGTCACATGACTATGGATGACAATATTTTTTAAATGGTTGTATTTACCATCCCACTCTTAAATAAATATCAATTCCTCTTTGTCTACAGGAAATCTAACCACAATATAATACATCATTGGACTCGCCATGATAACAATAGGTCTGTTTGTTATCCTGCACTGGTGTACATTAGTGCACACTTTTTTTACGAAATATGCCTTAATGAAGCCTAAATTCTTTGATAATGTGTCAATACAAATCATACACATCCACACTGGACATACCACACAAACATTTAAGGTTGCATTAAAGCGTATTTTGTGAAAAAGTTTGCATTGGTGTACACCAGTTCAGGATAACAAACAGACCTAATATAACAAACGGGTAAGTAAGATTCGTACCAGTGTTGCCAACCTTGCCTAACCAAACTATCGTACGGGTATACCAAAATTATTGTACATTATCAACTTTCACTTTCCAAGTTATTGTACATTTACATAGTTTCATTTTTTGTTATTTTTGGATGAAGAATACCAGTATTTAATACATTTTTCTTTTCTGAAAAATAATCACTATATGTGCAGTTCATTTTTTTATTATATGCCATTATGCCGATCGATCGGTTGATAAGTCAAAGAGCTTCTATGTGGCTATCTCCTTCTAACTTTCGTGAAACAGCCTTACGGCTTTTGTCATGTCATGTCATTTCAATTTCTTGACTTAAATTTATACGATCGGCATATAATAAAAAAAAGGAAGTTTGTTAATCACTATTTTAATAAATGCCAATCGATCGATCGTAATTTTAAGAAATTTTATATATATAGCTATCTCCTTTTAACTGTCGTGAAATAGATTTGCCACTTGCAGTTGGGGGTTATGTTGTGTTCTGAACTCAGATTGATCGGATCGGCTTATTGTAAAAAATGACGTATAGGTAATATACTAAAAACAAATATAACATCAGAACACAAACGTAGTTAAAAAAAAAGCTGATAATACTGATGAAATTATGAATTATTGAAAGTATAGAATAAAAATACTATTCCGTTTATCATTAAGGCCCGGTTTTACAATCACAAGTTAACTTTAACTACCAGTTTACTTCCATAGTTACAATTATGAAAACAATTATTTCTATGGGAATAAACTGAAAGTTAAAGTTAACCTGTGATTGTAAAATCAGACCTAAAACTATTATATAATTTGCTGAAAAGAATCGTCAAAATTATTGTAAAAATATAGTACAAAAAAAGCTATCGTACGCGTCCTTAAAATTATCATACAATTCGATAATTATTGTACGATTGGCAACACTGATTCGTACTCTTATATTATTACTATTATATTATTACTAGGTACTAAAAAATTATCGCAGTAAGCTGACGACTACCGACTTACATGTTTTGAAACAATTTCAAATTGAGGGATTCACCAAATGTAAATTTAACTTGCCTACATTCAGTTGTCAAATACTCAAATTTCTCATACCATTTCACTCAACACTCATTCTTTGTATAATTTATTTAGATTTTGTCTTGAGCTACCCCTAACAACATGTGACAATGCTGAATGGTATTTTAACTTTTACACGGCACAACTTCTGAAGATAACCACCAAAGAAGGAACATCAAACGCAAACACCCTCCATAACAAGTGTCGATACTAAGAAAAATCAAGAACTGTATTCGTACCAACAACAGTACCCAGCGAAAACCTGTACGTTTATTCAACGTTAATTTCACGTTGTTACGGTGGAAATAACGTGATTCGTTGAAAAATGCAAGGTTGTTTTTTGGTTGAATTAGCAACCATAATTATACCACGTTTGTATAACGTGTTTTTTAACGATCAATATGATAATATGAACGTAATTATAACGTGAAATAAATATGTAATAATTTTGTCTTTTTACGACGTGATTTATACTATGAGTAAATGCGATGTATCTACCGTACGTTGATTACCATATCTTTTCAACGTTAATTCAACATCTACTATTCTACGTAATAAATGAGAAAAAAATTAACGAAACTAATACGTTAGATAAATCATAATTTACAACTCAATTTTTAACCCACGTTTTATAACGTTATTTTAACGTATACCGAATAAATATGCGTTACAAAACGTGATGTTGACGTTAGAAAACACTTAATTTTACAGTGATTGTCTATTGTGTTTCACACCTTTGAATTCTAATTTTACTAAAAATCTCTGAAATATGAGGTTCTTCTCCATGCTTGGCAGCTTTGAAATGAAACGAAACAGGTATGCTAATTTGCACACACGAGTCAACCATAACCTCTTTTTAAGTTGACGTAATCTGTCAAATTTTTTAAGTTAGTTTGAATTTGATGCCCAAAATCTGTGATTAAAAATACTAAAGAACGCAATAGTCAATCAATTATACATACATATTGTCACGAAACTCATTGGGGACAGCTGTATACAGAGTGGAAAGTTTAACTGGAATAAATTCTGTAACTTAGAAGATTACGATTTGTAAAAAAATTCTTGGAACAGGTCGATTTTTATTTTTAATGGCGCATATTAGAAAGGAACATTTTTAACTTTTCAATTATTTGGAGGGGTGAAACGACCCCTATGTTTTTTTTTTAAATCGAAGATCTCCAGATCTCACCCCTTTAGACTTTTTTATGGGGGTATTTAAAAAGTAAAGTTTATGTGATTAAACCAAACGACACAGCAGAACTTCAGAACTTCAAATTCTGCATGAAATTAGGAGAGTAACGCCGGAAATGTTACAAACTGTTAGGGATGGAATTTATAATCGATTAGGGTATTGCCAAGTGAGAGGTGGCGAGCATTTTGAACATCTGATGCGTTAAAATTGTTCTAGTCAAAAATTTATTTTTTATTCTTTCGCCTTTTACTGTTTAAGAAAAATTAAAAAATAAAAACGTAGCTGTATTCCCAATTGAACAAGCTTTAAGAAAAAAAATTACTCAACATACCATTTCCATTAAAAAAAAAAGTTAAGGGTTGTTTCATCCCTCCAAATAATTGAAAAGTTAAAGAAATCCATTTATAATAAGCGCCATAAAAATAAAAATTGACCTGTTCCAAGAATTTTGCTACAAATGGCAATTTTCTAAGTTACAGAATTTATTCCAGTTAAACTTTCCACTCTGTATAATTGTTAACGGGGTCACTTTGCTGAACTACGGATAATGGATTAATTGCGCGGGACAGTCGATTGGGGACCGAGCGGGAAGGTGGCCCAATAGCGAAGGGTGCTCAATAAAGCCTAAAAATGGTGCGGTGGTTTTTCTGAAGAGGACCTTCCTTTTTAGAGCCGAGAACCGGGACAAAGTAAGCAAGTCTTTGTTATTCCGGTAAACTACTCCCAAGTGCCTTTAGCCCATACCTGGACGGAACCGTCTACCGAGAGCTACGTTTACACCAACAGCTGAATTTATTGCAAGCGCGAAGAGAGCGTGACAATATTGTGGTGTTTATGAGCAGCATGTAATTTTTTTAAAATTTTCATAAAGAAATAATTTTGTAAATAATAAAGTAAATTGAGAGTACTGTATTAAAAGTGTTTTGTCGAATATTTTAAGTTAGTGTAAATATTTTTAGAAATAGGCGATTTAGAATTACATGTTTATTATAAATAAATTATTTAGAATTTTTGAAATGTATATACAAGGAAAATAAGCTTAGGATTGTAATAATTAGAAAAATGGATTTAATGATGTTATGATAATATGGATGTTAGAAGGAAACTGTAGGTAGTAAGGAGTTCGGAAATTGAACGAGTGAGGGCGGCGCGTAGCTATTGTAAGTTAAAGTCCCCGGTTCGGCTTTATTACCACTGCCTCTGCCCGCTTTACAAATTCCGTCACGGAAGCGATAAGGAACTGAGGTCTCCAAGTGGCTTAGCGGTCTAGCCTAGCCGCCTTGGAAAGTCATTTACTCGGCGGCGTGGGTTCGAATTCCACCATTAGCCATGTATGTTTGTTCAGTCTAATGATTTAGACCCACCTTTAATACACGTCGTAATTGTCTGATTCAACGTTACACGTGGACATTGCCGCGACATTTTTTCGTTGTTTCAACGTAATCATAACACATGAATTCAACGTTTGTTACATGTTATTCTACAACGTTTTTTATACGTATCTGTGCACTGGGATTTAACATTGAAATACCGTGTACAAAGACGTTTAAAAGAACTTGATTCGAGCGTTGTTAAAACGTATCAATAACACACGAATTCAACGTTGATTAATTGTTATTCTACAACGTTTTTTACACGTGGACAGAGACGTTTAAAAGAAATTGATTGCCGCGACATTTTTCGGTTGTTTCAACATAACAATAACATATGAATTCAACGTTTGGTTACGTGTTATTCTACAACGTTTTTTACACGTACGTGTTTTCGCTGGGTACAAATTGCATTGAGTCTTCCACCAGTGAGAATTCACAATCAACATGAACATAAAGAAGCAGCGCGCACGATAAAATCATACAATACACGCGTACAGACGTAAGTAAAACTAATTTTCCTTTATTGGTAACAACACATCCCAAGCATATAGCAACAAGCTGCGAAACGATTAACATAATTACCAAAAAACTTCACAAACACGTTACATTTTCATTCCGTATTGAATTTGTACACGAAAAAGACATGTGAAACAAGTAAAAATTAGCTTCAACGAGTTAATGTTAACGGAACAAACTGCAAACAATTCTTAAAATCGCCAAAATAAACTTCTCTTTTTGTTACAGCTGAAGAAAGGAAAACCAACTTGGAAACGCAAAGACAAAAATGTGCCATCGTATGACGTCATCAACAAAATTGCCCCCTTCACGACAACGATCAACGACAGGAACTTACCTACCGGCACCTGCTGTATCGACCAGTTACATAAAAAAACTAACTTTCCTTGATGCGTACACCGCCTTCCATTTTCATATGCCACCCTCCGACTTGCTTCACACATTCAACTCAAATTATACGTAAAATTTTATGATAACAAATTAACCGATTGACATCTCAGATTAAGGTACGCGTTCTATTGAAGCCCTCAAATACCAGAAGATTCTTTTCAAATAGCCACAATATTCTATAAGTTACTATTTCTAATAAAAGCTCTCTCTCTCAATTTCAACAACATAAACATTTAACTAAAAATTACTTCGTGTTTGCTTACGTTCAGAGAAGAACAGCAAAATAGTAAACTATAAAAACTGAAAAGACAATACGTCATATTACGACTTCACCATTGATTGAACTTTTGAATATTGAGATTTCAAACGATTATCAGAAGCCATCAAAATGTAGCAAATTTATAGAAAAAAATTAAATCCCACGAAATTATTCACAACATGACAATAGACAGTCGCCAACCATGAATTTTGGTCGTCAATAAAGAAATAAATTTAAATACATAAATGAAAACGTTTCAAATAAATGCTCTAATTTTTAATAAAAAAAAAAGTCGAAAATTAAAATTTTTGACATTGTTCCCAATACCCGAAACTGAGACGCCAATATTTTAAACTTTAATGAAAAAACGCCACCTGCTACAAATCTTTGACACCAAAAACGACCAAAATTTATTACTCGCGACCTCCGTACATGTTATTCAATAAAGTAAAATCAAACGCGTTCGTTAATGAAACTCAATTTTTATTGAAGAAAAAATTCATTGTGACCGTCCACTGAGGGAAGGCCGCCGACCTTTGCGGGGGACGGTCACAATCTTCGTTTTTCTTTTTGCTTAATTTTTCACGCTGCCGCCGCTTCTTGATGCTTTTTCTTCTATTTTGCCGCGCCTGCCACCGCCTATATTTTTCGCAAACCTCGGTTGCCGCCGCTGTCGTTCTCGATGTTCCAGGCGGTGACGGCGAAAAAGGCGCTGGCTGCGGCGGCGGCGGCGGCGAAGGAGCCCTCACGGGGCTGTGCTTCCCTCTCCGTCTGTCAAACAAACAAAAAACTTATTAAATTTTAATAATATTCTTTGTATTTACCTTCTAATAAAGACATTATTATTATTACGATTATTATTAATCAAACCTGCTAAAAAAAAAAATTAAGGCAAAGCTAACTTCACAAAATGTAATCAAATTCCAAAAACACCGAACAAAATTCAAAAGTCAAATAAGTCAAGCAAACAAACAACATTAATTTTCGAGCACGATTTTTAAGTAAAGATTCATGAAAATACAACAACAGTTCAAAAACACTTACGTTTACACGACGTCGGTATGCTGCGGCGCATATTGATTAATTCTGTTGAAAAAAAGAAAAACAAAAAATCAATTGAGAAATTAACAAACGCACATCATACGAAATACACGCAAGCTCTTGAACCAAAAAACCGCTCGAAAAAATTTCAATAACATGCCTACAACTTATTTCGCCTATCTTTTTCTTTTTTCAAACATACGTTTAAATTTAAAATGCGATTGTTGCAAACTAATTGCAACTTTAAATCGATCGCGACAACGAAGGACATCCTCCGAAATTTTTGTACATAAAGGATTTTGTACGTAAAGGATGATTTACATTATAAGACAACGACACGACACGTAGCGTAACAGACAAGACACGGAAACATTATTCAACGTAATTCAATGATATCATGCACACTATCCTGCAACGACACGTATCGGCTAAGACAAGACGAGACGACAATTTGACCAGGAATGTTTTTCGTGTCTGTGCGTGTCGTTGAAGTACAGTGTATTTTTCGAATCTGACTGTCTGATGTGTGTCTGATAATGTACACATTGCGTATTTTTCGTGTCGTGTCTGTTACGCTACGTGTCGTGTCGTTGTCTTATAATGTAAATCATCCTTAAATCGTTACAGTCACGTAATCATACAATACGATTGTCGCCGTCGGCTTAAAGCAAACGTCGTGTTCTTTTTAAAAAATTTCAATTCAATGCGGCACACACACCAAACGAACGTTGAAAAGAGAGCACTCAGTTTTAAAAAAAAATTACATTTCACGTCACCAAACGTTTATCCTTTGCGGTCTACAATTCCAAATAAATTTACTCATGACAATTAACAACAAAATTTATCAGAGAAAACAAAAGTTGAAATTGTAAACGAAATGCTTTCTATTTTTTTTGTTATATCTCAAAAAACTTGCAGCTTTTACTTTTACCAAAAACCAGCAATTCAAACATTAAGTCAACCCGAACAATTAACTGCGATTTTCTCGTTCGAATTCCAAGCAACTTCTCAAAAAGTTCGAAATTTTCCTCAAAAACGAGAATTTCCAGCATGCCCGGCGACACTGCGCGCGAAAATTTCTAAACAGCGCGGGTGTCACAGTAAATGCAACTTTTCGAATAAACTAATAAAAAATTACGAGTTTTCAACACAGAACCGAAGAACAAATTCGATAAGGATAACGATAAACTGAATGTATTAAACACACGAGAAACTTTGCAAATTCAAGAGCTTGGTAAAACACGCGCAGAACTCCGAAAACATAAATCGCTCGACGCACGCGCACCCGAACGAACAGCAAATTTCAAATATTACCGTCGCGGAAGAAGAAAATACGATTTACAGCTAAATTTCGCAAGCAATTCACAATAAAGATGAAATTTACATACCTTCCACGGTCCATGGCAACTCAACAATGAAATAATTTACCGTCGTCTTGGCATTTTTCGCGACTTCTTTTCGGAATTTTTTGCGGTACCTTGGGGGGGTCGGAGCGAATCGAGCTCCACAGGAAAATCCCGGAAAAAATTGGACAAGTTTCGGGGGCCGCCCCCGCCACAATTACCGACGGATTCGGCCCGGGACACGTTTCCACTTAACTTCGTCCTTCCTCTTGCCGCCCCCGTGCGCAACTTCCCCCTCGGACCCACCCTAAGGTGGCGAAATGCGCTCGAGCGGAACGATGCGCCCAATGCATTTTAAATGGGGACGCCCTTATTGTGATGGTCTTTTCGATTTGGACGGTGCCCCTTTAATCCCAGGACGAGCTTTTCACGGCAGTTAGCTTACTTCCTCCCGCGTCTTTCGAGGCCCCGCGCGTTCCCGTACGATGCGCAGGACCGACTCGGCACGTCTTAGAATGCGGCTCCGGGTGACTTACGCCCAGGAATTTTTTTCTACGCAACCGGAGCAGATATTGCCGAGACGCTTCTACAGGAGCAAAGACGACTCCTCTCTCTATCCAACGCCACCCGTCTCGATCCGAAAGGATCATAAACAACCGAACGACGAATTCTTTAAATCAGTGCATTTCAGGGGCATTCGTTCGAAATTCCAACACCGTCGCAGCCCGTCACCGTCAAGGTACAACGTCCGCACAATGGCAGATTCGCGTCTCGCCTTTCCCGCCGTGTTCGCGGAGAAAAGTACTTCGTGTCGCACATCAACTGAAAGGTCTCGACCAGAGGAACTCGACCGTCATGCCGACGCCGTCTTGGAATCCAAGATGATTTTAACTTTTCAGCTACGTGCACGAAAAAAAAACGCAAGCGAATAAACCTCTGAATACCGAAAATTCACGACAATGGTGCAGAACAAACTCAAAAATGCCGCCAATGCGAAATAAGAAATAAACGTATCAACAACGTGTTTAAACATAAAACAAACATCAACGACCAGGACAAGAATATGAAAAAAGCCATCTACAATATTGCCAACGACCTGAAAACGAAACATTAATTTTTTTCTACGAAAAGAAAAAAAAGACAACGAGAATAGAATTGAGTAAATACTTCACAAGACATTGGAACATCGAAATTTACGACACTACAACAACTCAAGGTAAGACGATATATTGTTAAAAACCAATGACCAAGAAAACATGATATTTATCAAAAAGTATAAATGTTTTTCAAATTTTAATTGCATTTTATCTTTTCAGCTAAATACGAGGAAAAGAAAGAAACGCAAAACAGTAAGCCTCCTACTGCTGAAATTCGCAACAATGTTGCAATACAAATTCGAAAACATAAAGCAAACATCAACGACCAGGACAAGAAGAATATGAAAGTTTGCGTAAAACTTTCAATATTATTAATAAGTTAGAAAAATCTGTTGAAATTAGTAATAATATTGCTAGATCTCTTAAAGTACAGCATCCCACATTTCCAAAATTATACTGCATTCCAAAAATTCACAAACCTAACACACCTCTTCGTCCAATAGTTTCTACTATTGGTTCTTCTCTATATTTCTTATCAAAATTTGTTTCAAAAATTCTTACTCAAGTTACTAGTAAATCAGAATACTTTATAAAAAACTCTTTTGAACTTGTAGATAAATTAAAAAACATAGATATACCAAATAACTGTATTATAATTTCTTTAGATGTTGTTTCTTTGTTTACTAACATTCCAAAAGAGTTAGCTTTAAAAAGCATTAATGATAGGTGGATAAAAGGTGGATTAAAGATTTTACAGACATTTCCAAAGAAATTTTTTTAGAAATTGTTACTTTATGTTTTGATACATCTTATTTCGCTTTCAATGATAAATTTTATAAACAGATTTTCGGTACAGCAATGGGTTCTCCTTTATCGCCTGCTTTAGCTGAAATTGTCATACAGAAACTAGAAAAAACTGTCATTAACTCATTACCTTTTAATTTAATTTTATATTTTCGTTACGTCGATGATATTTTATTGATTTTGCCCTCAGATAAAGTAAACTTTCTTTTAAGTAGATTTAACTCTTTCCATAATAGATTACAATTTACAGTAGAAAAAGAAGTTAACGATTCACTAAGTTTCCTTGATGTAAATATCATCAGACGTAATAACAAATTAATAACGAATTGGTTTCATAAACCTACGTGGTCAGGTAGATATATTAATTTTCATTCGTACACATCTAAAAACTATAAAATTGCAACAATTATTTCTTTAACAGATCGAGCTGTTTTACTTTCAGATAAACTTTTCATTTATGATAATTTAAATTTAATAAAGAAGACACTTGTTCAAAATTCTTATCCAATAAATCTTATAGAATCAGTAATTAAAAATCGTGTTAAATATATATCTACAAAATTCAAAAATCTACAATAATATAAAACAAACTTCAAACAAGAAATACATATCATTACCTTATATTGAACCGCTATATGTATAACATATTTAAACACATTTTCAAAAAACACAACTTAATTTTAGCAAGTAAATCTGTAAATAATTTAAATATTATTTTCTCAAATTTAAAAACAAAAACACCTATATTAAAACAACCTAACGTGGTTTATGAAATTAAATGTTTAAATTGTAATTCATGTTATATAGGAGAAACAAGTCAAAATTTAAAAAAAACGTCTAGATCAACATAAATATCATATCCAAAAAAATAATCAAAATCATTCAATGCTTGTTGAACATTCGTTAGAAAATAACCATAATTTTGATTTTGAAAACACTAATATTTTATATTATGAGCCTAATATTTTTAAAAGACGTTTTATAGAAATGTGTAAAATAAAAATGTCGTCGAATTCTATTAACAAACGTACAGATTTTGCGAGTTTAAACGATACATTTTCTAGTTTTCTCGATTCTTTAAATAGAATATAGATCTGTCAATTTTTAACATTTATTAAAATAATGTGACGATGATCTGAGACTTTCCGTCGCGCGCTCGAATGTTCCACATAAACAACCCCGGCTATAAAACACGCGGCCGCCGGTGAGTTCGAATTAATTTAGATTTGACAGTTCAGAATTGAAGTCGCGTTATAAATTTTCGCTCGGCTGTTAACATAAATTACTTATTAGTTTATAAATAAATTATTGTTTAAGTTAGTGTTAATTAGTGTTACTTTTTATTAAATTAGATTATTAACTATTTCGTGTTTTGATTAAAATAAAATTAATAGAACCTTTAAAATCGTTACATTGGTGTCAGGTGCGAGGTTCGTGAAAATAAATAAACAATTAAAATTGAATTAAATTTAAACAAATTATTAAACAAAGTGCAGTGTCGAAAAAAAAACAATGGCTTCAAGGAAAGTGTTGGTAAAAGAGTTAAAAGTGACCGAATTAAAAGCCGAATTAGAAGAGCGCGAATTGGAAATTTCCGGAAAGAAATCGATTTTGCAAGAGAGACTACACCAAGCGCTACTAGAAGCAGGGGAGGATCCAGAAGCCTTTTTATTTGAAATCTCGGGCGGTCCTGCCGATTTAAGTAAGATATTCAAAGATGAATTGCTGGAACAATCCAGAAGTTTAGACGAGAAATTTCGAGAACAATCTGGAAACTTAGAAGCTAAATTAAAGGAACAATCTGGAAACTTTAAAGCTGAATTGCAAAATAAATTGACGGAACAATCTGGAAATTTGGAAGATAAATTAAAGGAGCAATCCAGAAGTTTCAAAGATGAATTGCAAAATAAATTGCTGGAACAATCCGAAAATTTAAAAGATGATCTAGACAAATTAATGGAATACTCTAGAAACACGGAAGAAAACGTGAAAATTTTAGAAGAGAAACTTGCAAATAAATTAATACAACAGTCGAGAAATTTGAAGGATGAATTTCTAGAACAATCAAAAGGGCTCGAAGATAAACTAGTGATAAAAATATCAGAAGAGACGAGGAATCTGCAGGAAAATGTGGAAGAAATACTATTCCAGCAGGACAACAAAATTAAGAATCTCGAACAAATCATGACAGGGTTGCGAATGTTCGGGGATCCGTCACCAGCAGGAATACCAGAAAATAATGAGGCCCAAACTGTGGTAGGACCAGCGGAAACTTCTAAATTGAAAATAAAACCACCGACATTCGATGGGAAATCTTCTTGGCCTAACTACTTCAAACAGTTTGAAGCTGCAGCAAAAGCGAATGGATGGACGGCCAGTGAAAAAGCCACTTCGTTAATTGTGGCCTTGAGGGAGGACGCTAGCGATGTGCTACAAATGATGCCGGCAGAGGAACAAGAAGACTTCCACAAACTGGTGAACAGGCTGGAGATGCGTTATGGCCAGGCGGATCTGAGCGACGTGTACCATGCGCAGCTGAGAAACCGTTGCCAGAAATCCGGAGAGAGTCTTCAAGAATACGAGGCTGATGTAGCGCGCCTAGCCCGGTTGGCATATCCTACAGCGCCTGATGAATTACTGCAATGTTTGACGATGCAGACCTTTGTAGATGGAATCCGTGACCCGGACAACCAGAAGGCATTGAGAATGGCCCACCCTAAGACATCCAAGAACGCATTGGCCTACGCCTTGGAATACGAGGCGGCGAAGCGAGTCTCGAGAGGACATGTTAAGGTACGAGCTGCCATGGACTCCCAAGAAGAGGAACCCGCCAGCGTCAAGGTGCGATCTGCTGCAGAGGAGCGGCCCAAGGATTATACCACAGAGGAGGATATTCGCCGCATTGTGGAACAAGTCCTGAGACGGAAGAATCCGCTGGTGTGTTGGAATTGCCAAGAAGAGGGACATGTTCGCAGGCGGTGTCCCAAGGCCAGGCAAGATCCTCCACGAAGGAAGCCACAGGGAAACTAAGCCGGGTCGGTGCAAAGGGGCAAACGTCGACCCATATTCAAAGGCTCCCAAAGACAAAAGCCACAAAAGTAATAGCCCTGCGGCGATTAACCAGCAGTGTCTTCGTGGATGCCACCATTGATGACATCCCTCACACCATGTTATTGGATACGGGTGCGACGAAGACTATCTTGAGGCCCGACGTTATCAAGTCATCAAGACGCACTGAGCCGACTAAATGGAGACTGAGGACAGCAACGGGAACATCAGCGACTGTCCATGGTGAAGTAGAGGTGACCATTACCATTGGATCGACCCCCATCAAACATCGTGCACTGGTAGCAGAAATAGAGGACGAAGCGATTCTGGGCATGGACGTCATGTGTGCTCATGGGTTCCAATTGGATCTGAAGCGTGGCGTGATGGCGGTTAACAACGACGAATTGGTTCTACATCAACGAGAGGACGTGTCCGCTCGAGTTGTTCTCGCAGAAGATGTCGTATTTATTAGCAGAACCGAGGTTATAGTCGACGCAAACCTGAACGGCGCTTTCCAAGTTGGGCAAGTCATTATGGTCGAACCTAACACTGACGATCAGAAGATTGGAAAAGGAGTTCTCGTTGGAAAAATGTTGTTGACAGCAAAGAAGGAAATACCAGTTCGCCTAATGAATGTGAACTGTTTCCCTGTCAACATCAAGAAAGGTACGATCTTGGGAAGCTGTGCCATGGTGTCCTCCATCTCCCGCCAAATAGAAGCAAACGTACAACAAGAAACGAAGGTCCCGAAGAAGTTGTTGGAAATGGTCGTGTCGACGGCCCAGGAACTGACTCCAGAACAGAAGACAAAAGCGAAGAACCTGATCTGTCAGTATCAAGATGTGTTCGAGGTAGAAAATGGACCTAAGGGAAGAACCGACATAATCAAACACAAGATAGAGACCGGGGAAGAAAGACCCATCCGTCAAGCTCCAAGGAGGTTACCATTGGCGAAGCGTGAGGAAGCAGAACGCATTATTCGTGAGATGGAAAAAGACAATGTGATTGAGCCATCAAGCAGTCCATGGGCGTCACCGGTGGTGCTTGTGAAGAAGAAGGATGGATCCACACGGTTCTGCGTAGCCTATCGATTGCTCAACAACGTCACCAAAAAGGATAGCTATCCTCTGCCACGGATTGATGACATCCTGGCCGGTTCAAAGATCTTCTCGACCTTGGATCTAAAGAGTGGTTATTGGCAAGTGGAACTAGCGCCCGAAGATCGAGAAAAAACGGCGTTTTCCCTTGGTATGGGTCTATGGCAATTCACGGTGATGCCGTTCGGGTTATGTAATGCACCAGCGACATTCGAGAGGCTGATGGAGACGGTTCTGAAGGGTCTGTCCTGGACAACGTGCATGGTATACCTGGACGACATAATTGTGGTGGGGAAAACTTTCGACGACCACCTGAAGAATCTGGAAGGATTGTTCCGGCGGCTTCGCGGAGCTGGACTAAAGCTTAGTCTCAAGAAGTGCCACCTGTTCCAGAAGGAAGTGAATTATCTAGGCCATATTGTTAATGGGAATGGAATCGACGTGAACCCAGTGAAGATTCAGGTCGTGAAAGACTGGCCAACTCCCAAGAATAAACACCAGATAAGGAGTTTCCTAGGCCTATGCACTTACTATCGTCGCTATGTTCCCGGATTTGCGGACATCGCTAAACCGTTGACAAAACTCACCGAAGAAGGTCGTCCGTTTGAATGGGACCAACATTGCCAAATTAGTTTCGAACAACTAAAACAGTACTTGATAAGTGCTCCTATTCTAAGTTACCCTCTCCCAGAAGGCAAGTTCGTCGTGGACACTGAAGCTAGCAATGTTGATATCGGTGGCGTACTGTCCCAGATACAAGAAGGGCAAGAGAAGGTGATTGGCTACTTCAGTAAAGTCCTGTCAAGGCCGGAACGAAATTATTGCGTCACTAGAAGGGAATTGCTAGCCGTGGTAAAGTCCATAGAACATTTCTACAAGTACTTATATGGCAGACACTTTCTCCTGAGGACGGACCATGTCGCTTTAAAATGGCTCCTCCGATTCAAGAATCTTGAAGGACAAGTCGCACGATGGATCGAACGACTTCAAGAATACGATTTTGAAATCCAGCATCGGGCGGGAACTAGCCATAGAAATGCCGATGCTTTGTCAAGAAGACCTTGTGCCGAAGACTGTAAGCACTGTAGTCGGCTGGAGGAGAAAGTGGCCACGACTGGGAGGACGGCCATCGTAGACGACAAATGGCAAGGTGAAGAATTGCGACGGGACCAGGAGAACGATCAGGATTTGAAATTGGTGCTGGAATGGAAAAGTAGGGAGGCAAGGCCTACTTGGGAAGAGATAGCACCGTGTGCACCATCCGTGAAATCGTACTGGGCGCAGTGGGACTCCATAGTGCTGGATCATGGTCTTCTGAAACGAACGATCGAGAACCAGGAAGGCACGGAACAGAAGACACAGTTACTGATCCCCAAGAATAGGGTGCCGGAAGTTCTGAGGGAGCTTCACGATGGAACTTCGGGAGGGCATCTGGGAATCAAGAAGACTATGGAAAAGGTGCGCGAACGGTTCTACTGGGTGAACTGCAAGGAAGACATAAAGGACTGGTGTAGGAAGTGAGTAGTCTGCGCAGCTAGTAACGGCCCCCACAGACGAGGCAAGGCTCCTATGAAACAGTATAACGTGGGAAGTCCTTTTGAGAGAGTTGCCATAGATGTAGCCGGCCCATTTCCACAAACGAATAGTGGAAATAAGTACATCGTCGTGATGATGGACTACTTTAGCAAGTGGGTTGAAGCATACGCCCTACCAAACCAAGAGGCGATAACTATTGCTGAAGTCCTTGTCCGAGAATGGATCAGTCGGTATGGCGCGCCCATGGAGCTGCATTCAGATCAAGGGAGGAACTTTGAATCGGCTTTATTCAAGAACGTGTGTACTCTGCTCGGCGTCCGGAAAACTAGAACCACTGCACTTCACCCGCAGTCGGACGAAATGGTGGAAAGATTCAACAGAACCATCAACCGACATTTGTCCAAAGTCGTCTCCGATCATCAGAGAGACTGGGACACGTACATTCCCCTTTTTCTACTGGCATACCGTTCGTCCGTTCATGAGACAACAGGAGAGACACCAGCAAAAGCGGTATTTGGGCGAGAGCCAAGACCTGAATTTTGCGATCTGAAATTTGGCGTGAAGCCTGGCGAAATCCCTGCCGACGAAGACTACGTGAGCGGTCTACGCAGAAAAATGGACGACATTCACAATCGAGTGCGTCACAACATACAGACAGCCAGCGACCGAATGAAGGAGCATTATGACATCAACGCTCAGAATGGGGGATACGAACCTGGAGCGCTGGTCTGGCTTTATAATCCTCAAAGACGTCGAGGTCTATCGCCAAAACTGCAGACATCTTGGGAAGGTCCTTACAAAGTGATGAAACGGATCAACGATGTCATCTACCGCATCAGGAAGATTCCGCATGGCAAACCCAAAGTTATTCACTTCAATCGAATGGCTCCTTACAACGGAGAAGAAAATGAAGGGACAGTACAACGGACGCAAGGTTCCGAAGTAAACTTCGAAACCTTCATGTTTCATCACGCCACAGGAAGTAAGGCGCGATTCGGGGTGACCACAGAGAGACAGCAAGACCTTTTTCAAGGTCTGTCACCAGAGTACAGAGTACAGTCTGGCCCACTGTGTGGCAGAAGATCTAAGGATGTCCAAGGGGATAGCCCAAGTCTTCCGGAAGAAATTTGGTCAGGTCGAGGAACTCCTAAGACAGCACCCCATGGTGGCAAGAGCCTGCAGATCATCCACACGGAGGCGGAACGAAGACGACACTTGCATTACTTAGTCACCAAGAAGACATCAAGCGGTAAGCCTGACTATCGCAGTATTTGGAGAGCTTTATGGAGCCTGAAGAGACAGCTGGTGGAAGGTAAGGAGACGAAATTAGCCATTCCCAAGATAGGCTGCGGACTAGATGGGCTGGACTGGAGGGTCGTTCGCAGCATGATAGAAGTCATCTTCAACGGAACGGGAATTGAAGTTCTAGTCTGCAGTCACCACCCACAGGCAGCTGTTGGCAGTAGGAAAACCGTAGACTGCTATTTCTTCCAGACCGGATGTTGTAAAGAGGGACCAGCATATCGATTTCGACATTCTCCTTCAAGGCTATCACGAAGAACGTTCCGAGACGAAACGTTTTTAAGAAGGGGGCAGTGTGACGATTGCGGTGCCAGCCCGTCTGATGCGTCAACACCGACGCGTCTTAGACGAGAAGCTTCGAACGCTTGGACATCACGTCAGCGATGATCTGAGACTTTCCGTCGCGCGCTTGAATGTTCCACATAAACAACCCCGGCTATAAAACACGCGGCCGCCGGTGAGTTCGAATTAATTCAGATTTGACAGTTCAGAATTGAAGTCGCGTTATAAATTTTCGCTCGGCTGTTAACATAAATTACTTATTAGTTTATAAATAAATTATTGTTTAAGTTAGTGTTAATTAGTGTTACTTTTTAATAAATTAGATTATTAACTATTTCGTGTTTTGATTAAAATAAAATTAATAGAACCTTTAAAATCGTTACAATAAAATATTTATTATGTTTAAAAAAAGAAAGAAAGAGAAAAAAAAATTAATTTACCTTTTCAGTTTCCGTTGACAATCTTGTTTATTTTGACAACGTGTTATACTTTTCACTTCTGACGAAGCTGTCGAACGACGGTGAAACGTTAAGTGTATAGTGCGAGATTCAGTGTCCGGTTAAAAGATTTTGTGATATAATGTTATTTTTGTTTAAATGTTTAAAATTAGTTATATTTGACTTATATATTGAGCCACAAACATGACAAATAAAAGTATTTTCATTCATTGCTGTATTTCGGACCAACTTTAAATAAAAATAACATTGTGGAAAATGTTGTCAGCAAAGCAAAATAAAAAGTTTAGCAACTAATTGTGATAATAAGACGTTGAAGAATTACATTTTAGCAGTATTGATGTACATACATATACGTTTCTACAACTCACATACTCGGTGAACATTTTTTTATATTTGCACCCTACCTAGATACTTTAACACCCAGAGAAAAGCTGTAAATACAAAAGTTATAGGGATTTATATGTATTATTTTTTAGAGTGTAACGGTCCGTCAATCTTCGGTTTGGTCTGTAGTTGCCGATCGTTGCTCTGCTTGACGGCGGTTCGGGTTTGCTCGTCGGAGTCCAGGTTCAGAAATAAAAGCGTCGATCACTTAGCAAATACAGTTTTATTTACAAAATAGTTTATATACACGTATCCACAAATTGGAGTGTTTTTTACTGTGGTAACACTCACGGACTGGTAAACGAAATGTTAAACTCTCGGACGGTATTTTCGGTAGCGGTAATATACGGTGTGTCTCGAGGACAACGGTAAACTACGGTGTGTCTTACGGACACTAATCGCAGGACGGTAGTTTCGGAAACGGTGTGTCTTACGGACACTAATCGCAGGACGGTAGTTCTGGAAACGGTGTTTCTTACGGACACTAATCGCAGGACGGTAGTTTTGGAAACGGTGTGTCTTACGGACACTAATCGCAGGACGGTAGTTCTGGAAACGGTGTGTCTTACGGACATTAATCGCAGGACAGTAGTTTCGGAAACGGTGTGTCTTACGGACACTAATCGCAGGACGGTAGTTTCGGAAACGGTGTGTCTTACGGACACTAATCGCAGGACGGTAGTTTCGGAAACGGTGTGTCTTACGGACACTAATCGCAAGACGGTAACGCACTGTGCATACGTTCCCACTCAGGGTCAGGATATGCGAGACACGCGCATTGGGATAAGAGAGAGTGAGACACCCACTCTTGAATCAGGATGTGTGAGACGCCCACACTCGGTAAAAGAGAGGGAGCGAGACTCCCGCTCTATGATCAGGAAGTGCGAGACGCCCGCACTCGGTAAGAGAGAGTGAGACTCCCACTCTGGGATCAGGATGTGTGAGACGCCCACACCTAGGTAAGAGAGAGAGAGCGAGACTCCCGCTCTATGATCAGGAAATGCGACACGCCCGCACTCGGTAAGAGAAAGGTCAGGATAAAAACAGGAGCGGTTGTAGGTAACGCGAACGTAGCACAGATTGTTAAACGCGTTTGAGTCAAAACATCGACGGATGAATGACTTCGCGGAAAAACTGCATTCGAGCCACGTCCGGTGGCTCGGAATGCCCGGCGCGTCACTAACTTCAAGCCACGTCCGATGGCTTGATAGCGCGGCGGAGCCACGACCATCGGCTGAATGAGCCGGTGAGCGAATAACTCAAACTTGCTCGCAGTGCGCTTTTATAGGCTAGCGCGTGGAGGGGGAGCCCTACTCCTTTCAGTACTCCCACTCTGATTTGTACCTTTATGAATCTGCGCGAGGCATCCTAAATATACAGACTAAATAATATATACAAACTTAACTAAATATGTACAAAAATAGTAACGGAGTGGTCACTTCGTTACAAGAGTTTTCAAACTCCTAAAGTAAACCTACATGTGGGGTGCAAAAAAACCCGTACATGCAAACATTTTAAATTGCTTCGTTTTTTACAAAATAATTTATAATTCATTTTAGATTTCAATCAACAAAGAAAATGGGAAATGCCATAATTCGTCTAGGAAAACCTTCCCCAAAAGAAGTAGATTAGATTCATAGCATGTTAAATGAGAATTAAAATTATATTCCAGAAAAAAGTGTGCATTTTCAGTGTCCATTAAAAGGATTCGTATTACAAAAGATTAAAGTTAACCAGTGACCAGTACCAACCCTTATAGTTTTAATAAAATCAATTCCAAGCGATTTAAAACTACTACTTATGTAGCTATTTAGTTGAAAGATTCACTGTAATTAGAAATGAACCCCCTTTAAACTCTGTTTCTTCTGATCAGATGTTGCACTGAAATAAAACACGTCTCATTAGAATTCAAAGTGTCATGCTATTTTCTTACTTATTGCATTAAAACTGTATTGCATTAAAATGCAATCAATAGCACTAGTGCTATTGATGCCATTCTTGAAATATAACGCAGTATCCACCCTGACCCGATGTTCGAATGAATATTACGATTGGCATTGGATATCTAATTTTTAATTGCTGTAAGTAAAAATAATAATATTAATACAAAAGAAACATAGAGTATGATATAAAAGCCAGATTGAGTTTCCCATTCTATAACTGGAAGCGTGCTGTAAAATATCTAACACGGTTCACTGTGTCGCACAGTGTGTCGAAATGAGAAAATAGTGGACATCGATATTTTTCTGAGGATATTGTATTTAATTTTTATATCCGTCGTTTTCCATACACCGTTTAAGCACATTTCTGTACAGTATAAGGTTTAAAATTAAGAAATTTACAGGGCGCTAAACATATAATAACACATTTTACCATAATTTTATTTGTAGTTATTTCTGAAAATGAGCCGTATATTATACGATTTATCGTAGACGAAATTCAATTTATAAAGTAATCTTACTGGTGTGCTTGAATATTGCTGAGAAAGTGTATTATTATTACGTACTATAGAGTGACCGGCAGAAAACTGGACACATATGGGGAACTTTTTTTATTATTGATTTCTCAGAAAAATTTATTCTTTATGAAAGCTCCTGCATGTTCCCAAACTTAAAATGCAACAAAATTTGAATACCTCTTGTCATATACCGAGGAAATCAAAATATTTAAAATCAACGTAAAAGTATCTTTATTTTTTAAAATTCGTTTGTATCGTAGAACTTTAACTTCATAGAGTTGGATGCTTGTTCAGGTGTGCTAAGAATATGACTTGCCAACAGCAGACAACAATAAAGAGTTTAACTTGAAGGCTTCCGCGGCCGTCGTCCATGTTTGAATTGGCTTCCGGTTGGAACCGCGTCACGTTGACTTCTACTGCCGACGTTTCGTTCTTCATTGCAGAAGAACTTCTTCAGGGCTGCTGCTGCTGGTGGTGTTGCTGCTGCTTCGGGTTAGCGCAATTAACTCACCAACCTACAAAGTTTACAAATATCTAGCACAGAGTCTCAAACCGTTTGCAGGTAAAAGTGAAACCTTCATCCTCAACTCTCAGCACTTCGTCCAAAAAATTCACTAGATTTCCTTAGACCCTCAGGACATTCTGGTCAGCTTCGATGTAGAATCTCTTTTCACCAAAGTGCCGATTCCCGACAGCATCACAATCATCCAACAACTGTTCACAGCCCATAACCAACCCAAAGACTTAATTCCCTTAATAGATTGTTGCTTAACCTCAACCTATTTCATGTTCCGTGATCAATATTACGAACAAGTCTCAGGCACAGCCATGGGCTCTCCTCTCTCCCCAATAGTAGCCAACATTTTTATGGAAGCATTCGAACAACAAGCCCTTACTTCTTTCCCACTTAAACCCAAGTGTTGGTTCAGATATGTAGATGATGTCTTTGCTATTTGACCACACGGTAAGGAATCCCTAAACAACTTCTTTGAACACCTAAATTCTCAACATCCTGACATTCGCTTCACTTTGGAATATTAAACTGACGGCCACTTACCTTTCCTTGATATCTTAGTAAGCCGCCTCCCTAACGGTAGATTAGGACACTCTGTGTATCGCAAACCAACCCATACTGATCGCTATCTGAATGCACATTCACACCATCATCCTTCTCAAAAACCGTCAGTCATTAACTCACTAGTCAGCCGTGCCTTTGCCCTATCAGAACCCTCTTCACTTCAAACTGAACTGAACCACGTAACAAAAGTTCTTCTAAATAACAACTACAAAAAGCAGGACATCCAAAGATCCATTTCTCGTCATCGCACCCCAATTCCTCCACGTTCTGAACCTGATACACCTCCAGTCGCTACAGCTTACCTACCTTACATTCACACCATAACAGATCGAATCGGCAAAATACTCAAACAACAGAACATCAAATCAATTTACTTACCCATGACGAAACTCTCAGATTGCCTACCCTCCACAAAAGATCACATCCCCTTACAATCCGAAGGTGTGTACCGAATTCCTTGTTCCTGTGCACGTGTGTACATCGGCGAAACAAAACGGTCTGTTAGCACTCGTGTTTCTGAACATGAACGCTGTACTAGACTACTACAAACAACTGGCTCGGCCCTAGCTGAACACAAACTAGAAACCGGTCACCAAATCCTATTCTCCGACACAAAACTTCTAGCCCGCTCATCTCATTTTTTCAATCGTAAAATCCGTGAATCCATAGAAATACTCAAACATCCCAATAATCTGAACCGTGATACTGGTTTTTACCTCCACAATGCCTGGAAACATCTCATTAACGATCCGTCACGCCCCAACAGACCAATCCCCGGTCACCGTTCCGACTCACTACCCCCACCGATCACTATAAATACCACGACAACAGACATACCCACTCAGTCTCAACGACTAACCCGAAGCAGCAGCAACACCACCAGCAGCAGCAGCCCTGAAGAAGTTCTTCTGCAATGAAGAACGAAACGTCGGCAGCAGAAGTCAACGTGACGCGGTTCCAACCGGAAGCCAATTCAAACATCCTAGACAGGCATGATTTCATATTTGAAATCATATAGAAATTGTAAATAACTTTTCCAAATAATATTTTAAAAGATAAAGGTTCTTTACTCTTATGTCGATTTCAAATATCTTGATTTCCTCGGTATATGACAAGAGGTATTCAAATTTTGACATGTGCATTTTGAGTTCGGAAAGATGGAGGAGCTTTCATAAACAATAAATTTTTCTGAGAGATCGATAATAAAAAATTTCGCTGTATGTATATGTCCTTTCTGCCTATCACTGCATATCCGTTTCTTGTATTTTTAGATAAGTAGCGCCAACGAAGAAACACTTGAACTAGTAAATTGTCCAGGCCGGATAAAAGACGTCGTCTCGTGAAATCTAGTAGGTCGTGGTTAGTTGAATTATAATACACAGAATGTTATTTGGACTACTTTATTCTTTCGCAGTCGTTCGACAGCTTGAAAAATATAAACATGTTTATATTTTTCACTTCTGACGAAGCTGTCGAACGACTGCGAAACGTTAAGTGTTTGTGCGCCATTTAGTGTCCGTTTAAAAGAGTTTGTGATGCAAGATTTTAAATTTAAATTGTTTGCGCCACGTAAGAATCAACTCGCGGAAGAATGCGCAGTGGTTACATTGAAGACACAAAGATCAAAGGTACCGACGCCAAGTGAACAGACTGTGTGTAGACTGTGCTAATACGGTCGTATTAGTGGTTAGACACGTGTTACAAAGAATTAATTTTTGAGCGTTTACGGTAAGAGTTTGTAGAATATTGAAAGTAAATAAATTTTATTGCCTTAGACATGAAAATTAAAACGGAAAGAGGAATCATAAATAAATCTTACAGTCAGAGACCTAAACGATCACGTCGCTCTGTTCTGGCCAGAAAGAAATGGAATTGTATAAAAAAAAGTACGTATAGAATCTGTTGCGTGTGCATACGAGGGGCGTGCTTTTTGCGTATGTGATTGTGTGTGTGTGAACTGTATTTTGTGGCCCTTCGCTTATTTTTGTTGATGAACAAGCCTACTTTATTCTTTACAAGTCTTTTATTCACTTATTTACACAAAACAAACTTAAACATAAGAAAATTTACAAATTTTGTAACGGAGCACGTGAACACGTAAAAGCAGAAACTGATGTTTTTGTCATGCGCGAACACTCGGACCTGCGTGAGATTTATTAATCAACAACAAGATCGCATTAATTCGGGTTGTCTCGTAATGATTCGTGCGCGCTCGAACATTCTCATTTAAAATTAAATAAACTTCTCTGAACATAATGCCGCCCGCATTGAAAAGACCATTTCAAAAAAAAATTCAAACAACATATAAGAAATCGTCAATAAACTACAAATCACCTTTTACAAGCACTGCGCACAAATTGTCTGTGGGTAATATGCAAATTCGGTTAGCTGGCCTTTTGACTTCACCGCGAATGGTCTTGATGGTGACTGCTCTAACGATGCCGTCTTCCCCAGGATGTAGTTGCTGAACGCGTCCGATCGGACAAACCAAAGGAGGTACGTTGTCTTCCTTCACCAAGACTAATTGACCAATTTGCGGTGCGGGGCTGGAGCCTTTTATCCATTTAGTCCTCTGCTGTAGCTGATGTAAGTATTCTGTTGACCAACGATGCCAAAAATGTTGCCTCAGCCGTTCAATAAGCTGTAATCTCGACAAGCGATTTACATTTAATTCGGTCAAATCAGGTTCTATAGTGATTCTTAGTGAGTCTCCTATAAGGAAATGGGCTGGAGTGAGAATATTCAGGTTATTGGCATCTTCGGATAATGGAAGAAGAGGTCGTGAATTTAGGATGGATTCTATGCATGTGACAATGGCATACATTTCTTCGAAAGTCAACAAAGCATTTTTTACAATTCGTTTGAAGTGATACTTAAATGACTTCACTGCGGCCTCCCAAATGCCCGCGAAATGTGGGGCCCTAGGTGGAATGAAATGCCATGTTATGCCTTGAGTCATTAACGCATCTAAAATATTCTTGTTTTCTAGAATCGTTTGTCGTAGCTTTTCTAGCTCTCTATTTGCCTTCACGAAATTCGTAGCATTATCTGAATATATGTTAGAAATCATTCCTCTTCTGGCTAGAAATCTCTTAAATGCTTTCATGAAAGCCTCTGTGCTCAAATCCGTCACTGATCTATATGCATTGCCTTTACTGCCATGCAAATGATAATTGCAACATAGCATTTTGACGTCGAGGATTTTCTATGAGTGCCATTTCTTATAAGAAAAGATCCGCAGTAGTCTACTCCCGTATTGACAAATGGTCGTGCGGGTTGAACACGTGATATTGGTAGATCTCCCATGATGTGTTGATAAGGAACGGGTTTCGCTTTGAAGCATGTTACGCAGTTTCTTATGACACGTCGTACAGTGCTGCGTCCGGACAATGGCCAAAACTTATTTCTTAAGTTTGCCAATGTGGCTTGTGTTCCTGCATGAAGTTCAGATTGGTCAGTATGTTGAATTAACAATGTAGTGAATGGATGTTTACTGGGCAGAACTACAGGATGCTTTTTTCCAAAACTGCAAGTAGTGTGACGCAATCTTCCACCTACCCTGATTAAACCTTCACTGTCTATGAAAGGATTTAATGATCTAATTCTACTGTCAGTTTTCAGATCTTTCTCAGGCAATTCCCCATCGGGGAATGATTGGAATTGAACGATCCTGACTATGCATTTAGTAGTAGCTTCCAATTCTGAAGTTGTTATCCGTTCGGTATGAGACTTGTATTGTTCGCCTTTCGTGCGATTTAGTAAATTGTAAATAAACCTTCTACAGTAAGTAAATACTCTTTGCAATTTACTGAATGATGAAAATCGGTGAAGTAATTCCGTAGATGTAACTACAGCGATGCTAGCAATTTTTGATATATTCCGTTTTTCTGGAATGTCGATATCTGATGAATGAATTTCCGATTTAAGCCAGTGTTCACAATCCTTTTGTAACCACGATGATCATTTGTAGTGTACCAATTGATTGGGTAATATTTCTCTGGAGAGAATGTCGGCTGGGTTGTCGCCGGTATTCTGATGGTTTTATGATGTCTTGAATTTCACCTATCCTGTTAGCTACAAAGGTCTTCAGCTGTCGTGCAGTAGTGTTTATCCATGCGAGGACGATGGTTGAATCTGTTCAATAATACGTGTGACTGATGTCAACATCTAATGCATGCATTACCTTATCCATTAGCTGTGCTAGTAGCAATGCGGCACGTAACTCTAATCTGTGTATTGTCATTGGCTTTAAAGGAGATACCCGAGATTTAGAGCACAATAAGGCACAAGATATCTCTCCGATTTTGATAAAACATCGAACATAGACGCAAGCGCCGTAGGCAGTCTCACTCGGGTCACTAAAGCCATGTAATTCTATTATGTCCTTGTGTGGCATAATGTTTCGTTTTATTCTTAAAGAATTCAAGATTGCCAAGTCATTTTGATATTGTAACCTGAAACGGTCGCGAATTTGTTTATAAAACAAAAAGCATGTTCTTGTTGTAACTTTAATTTTAAATAACAAATAAATGTACATATTCTAGGAATTGTAACTGCCAAGCGGAAGCAATATGCCAGGTCTACCAGGGCCGTTACGGTCTTTCAATAGGCAAGATAACAAGGGGAGGGTCATAAATTTTTGTCACATTGGGATTGCTTTCCATTTTACTTGAGTTGACTATCACATAAATCTTTCACGCGAGTTTCTAATGGTCATCTGGTGTTCGTTAGAAATTGTACAATTTGACATGCATAAGTTCGGTAAGAGGATGCTGCTATTGAAAACTATCGACTGCAGGGCGTGACCGGGAATAACATGCTGATTTTTATTTGCTTCTAAACAAAAATCTGCAAGCGAGCGCCGTGTTTCCACAGTAAGCGGAACCCCTTCCGGGGTGGTCGTTTTTTAAAAGCTGAGAAAAACACATTCCAGGAACCGGGGGGCGTTTATCTTTCTGAATGCTAAACACAGCTCTATTGGTCAAGGGGTGATTGAATTTGATTTTCTGATCGGAGGAAGGGGAATTAATTTTGTTCAGCCGAAAAATGAAAATTAAAATTACGGACAGATAGCTTTTAAAACGATCAGTCGTATTAATTGGGCTTGGCGAATTGCTTTGGGGTACTTGTTTCTCTGATTTAGTTTTCACAGTAGAGTTAAATCATTTTATATCGGTACGCCTAAAATCCTAGTGTTTGAGAGTCAATTAAATAAAATTAAACAAGTCGGTCTCGCGCACGGTAAATTAATCGCGGGTGGATTTAAACTTAGTGCAGTGAGTGTATTGGATTTTAATTTCGCGGACGAGGATTTAGGTAATCTGACTTAATTTGTATTTTATTCATTACATACTTGGTGGTATAAATTGTTTAAAAATCATTTTAATTCCCTCATCCATTTGTGGCCAGATAATCTGTAATCAGATAATTTCAGTACTTGCTTGGCTTGTGCAATTTTTTTTACTAAAGTGGTTTCATTTGCATTCTAACCGAGCTTAAAGGTAAATAAGTTGCATCCACATTAGTGGAGTTGGTTGACCGCGCCTCCACAGGAGGGCTCCGTGAAAAGTAGCGATTACTATTGATTCTCTCGCAAGTTGATCGCCTGGGCGGCATTTTGTATCACATTTTGTATCCCCGAACATCGGCTTAATTACGTTCATTAAGTAAGTACACTGTATGCACAGGGCCACATGTGCGCTGGTTGATTATACAGAGCGTGTCTTCGAGTACTATTGAAGTGGTAAACACGAGTACCAAGACCAATCTAATTTTGAAAACAACTTAATTGTTGATGTAAATTGAATAACAAGGCCACCATTGTTTTGGGACAAGCATAAAACCACCAGCTGTGTAATTGAAAACATTTAGTTCGTCACGATATTCGAACGAGAAAGCAGTTAAACGAATTCTACTGTATTTCTTACAAATCGTAATTTTTTCTTGTGTGTTTCTCTGTATTGGATTTTTAAAATGACAAGGTTTTTCGCTCATATTTCTAGACTGCAGTGCGGCTAGAAATCCGAGTTTTTACCTTTTTTTTGCAATAAATAATTAATTAAATTTAAATCCGTATTTTATTTATACGTAGCTAATTCCCGCTATCTCAGAATTATTATCGTCTCACCATGATTCGAACCAGGGTGCACAGACATAAGTGGAGTCCTTCACTAATTAGCGATCAAGAGGAAATAATTATTGAAAGCTGTTTTGAAATATTGGCAGGGTTACCTCGGTGTTTTTGAGAATAGGTCGACGCAGAGCGTAATACTATTGTAGGTCAATAGGATTTCCTTTAGAGCTGCAGGTAGAGGCGCCGTCTAGACGTAGGGCATGAAGCAATAAAACCTGACCTTTTTAATTGCCAGAATATTTGCATAAATAATTTGGCCTTGATGATGAGAGGTCCTAATAATCCTAACGGATCAAATATTTAGGCGATACGAGATAGAATTATGCGTTTGTTAATTTGGTTGTCATTTAATTTCATGCTGGTGTACTGGAATGTATCATGTTTGGAGTTTCACTGCAATTCCAGAGTTTTTATATTTTCGTCCTTGTCTAAATTTAAGACTGTCGGTTCTGCTGCATCAGGAAGTAATTGATTCAATAATGTTCTCTGAGACTGAAACCGCCACGGTCCATTAACTTGTTTATTTCCTCAAACAGTATTTTAATGTCGGTGCTGTTCTCACAACCTGTTAAGAGGTCGTCAACGTAAAAGTCTCTGCATGCTATTTTTGAACCAATTGGTAGTTCCCTTGTTTAGTTTATTGCAAGCTGTTTTAATGCTCTTGTTGCAAGAAAAGAAGCCGAGGCTGTTCCATAAGTAACAGTACGTAATTAAAAAATCTGTAACGGCTGCGTTGGCTCAGCTCTCCATAATATTCGTTGTAGAGTTGTCTGTGATTCGTCCAGTAAGACCTGCCTATACATTTTAGTGATGTCTGCAATCAAAACAATATTATGTGTTCGAAATCTAGATGATATTGAAAACAAATCTTGTTGTACCGCTGTCGGTAAATTGTTACGATTATTACAATTTTCTATTTGCCAGAACTTTGCAATAATTGAGTCCAGAGCATTTTCTATCGCCAGATTGCATGCGACGTTGCTCGCTAAATGTTTGACTGAAGAAATCGAACCAGAGATTATCCAGCCTAATCGCGTTTTTTGCATGATTATTTGCGTGTTTGGTAATTTTACTTGGCCCAAAAATAGTAAGTGCCAAAATAGTTCTGCACCGATTAATAAATCTATTCTTTTTGGTACATTGAATTCAGAATCCGCTAATTTTAAATTTTGTGGAATGTTCAGCTCGCCTTTGTTTACAGTTACGGCGGGAATAGTGTTGGTAATATTTTGTAGCACAAGACAATTTAAATTTGTTTCAAATGCATTGTGCTGCGATTTTATTTGAATTGTCGTCGCCGTCTGAATTCGCGTTACTGCCTGATTTATTCCAGTGACCGGAATATTGACTGAAGTTCCTTTTAATTTTAATTTTTGTATTAAAGAAGCGGTTATGAAGTTCGATTGCGAACCCGAATCGAGCAATGCTCTGCATTGGTGCAACTCACCATTAGCATCGTAGATTTTGACGATTGCTGTTGACAATAGTATTTGCGGGTAATTTTGTTGTACAGTGTGAGCAACAACAGTTTGCGATTCTTCGTTCTGAGCATTTGAATTGTTGTTTTGAGCAGTCTGTCTGTCTTCTGCTGCTTGCTCAGTAACGTGGAGCAAAGTATTGTGCTTTTGTTCACATTTTCTGCATTTACTTGCATTACATGAATTCGCGTTATGTCTCGTTCTTGAGCAATTTAACCCAGATAAGCCTGAACATATTTTTTTTTGTAATGTAGCAATTTTTATTGATTTTCCTTTGTTAATACGAAACTACAATGATAAGAAAATACAAAAAAAAAATTTAATATAATAATAACTTCTGTAGTCCCCGTCCTGTATATAGGACGTCAGGCTTAAGGGCGTCTATTATTGTTGTAATATTGTGTGATACCCTATGAAACATTTCGGACGTCGGATTGTAGTTTTCATGTGACAGTGTTTACATTTGGTTTATTTTTCTTGTGACATAACAAAATGATCCTGGAGATCAAATCAGATACCTAAATTTTCGTCCTCATTTACTTTTTCCTGTAGCAGTAGTGTTGAATTCTTTTTATATTTTTGTAAAAGTGCAATAGCAATTTGTCTTTTAAAATGCTAATGATGTAGGTTACCTTTGTGGACTTTATGAATTTGTCATATCAATTTCTTGAGTAGTTAGAGAAAAATACATTTTTTTTCTTCTAATCGATTCATGTCGCATATTTTCATCACAACAGTCCATGCATAAATTCAGTTATTTCATGGTCTAAAAATAGTTCAAATAGTTGTAAAGGATATAATTTTGTAGTATTCTCTTTTACCGAAAAGGACTCATCATCACTAATATAGGTTTCCAAGTTTTCAATTTATCACTTATAAATATAATTTTTTAACCTATATTTTTGTACTTTTCAAAATCTTTGCACGCAATTATGATAATGATAATATTATCTTCTTTTTCAGAATCAGAAAAGTTGTTTGTATTTACTTCCGCAGGCGCTCGTAACAGACTAGAAGGAACATTATCGAATGTAACAATATTTTCGTCATCCAAATCCTCATCTGTAATGTCACTGGTAACACCATAGACAAAATAAGGAAAGACTGTTTGCTGAGATAGATATATTGGGAAGATCATTGTTAGTTCGTAGAACCACCCTTCGGTGCGTTAGTGATGCTATATTCTAGGGAATTCTTTTACGATATGTTGATGTGATGGTTGGTTAGAATGGAAATTTCTAGTTCATTCCGTCGCTGAGTTCAGATTATTTATTTTGTTGTCACCTATATGTCACACTCATAAAAAAGAATGCATTGAAAAGGCAAGTTTAACAAAATATTTTTGATTAAAAACAGTCAATAGCTATATTTCTTGTTAATTCAATGCATTTTTTTTTCTGAGTGGAGTTGTGTTTAAATCTCGTAGATTGGTCGTACGGTAAGTAATCTTAAAAATGTAAATGTAATTTTTACTTTAGTTTTTTTTATAAATTTCTTTTATGAAATATTATAATAAGATTTGTCTGAACTTCATAATCGAAGTATTGGTCGATTCTGCGTTCTCTGTAAGACATAACCTCAATTAACAAAAATGTTGGGACGATAGAGCGGACTGTAATTTGCATTTCTTGAACGAATTTAACTCATTTTGATTTTTTCGAAGAAAATATTGTATATGTTTTCGAGCTGTTTATTTATTAAAGGTAATAAATCCTGAGTTCTTGTCTTCTTTTTGTTCACTGCAAACCAGGGTTAGAGATCTTACCATCATTACAGATAAACGCATAATCGACTCATAATTGCATAATCTAGACTTATAATTTTGTGCCGTTAGCCTATGCTATTTGTACAGGTTAAAAGCGAAATTAATTTTAAGTCTCCATTACTTTGATGCTGAAATCCAGCCTAAGTAAATGTAGATGAAGGGTTACATTGTAATTGCCTTATTTTTAGTAGCTGCACGTTCTTAAAAATTAATTTAGATTATCTTATTTTTCAAGGATTCCTCGACCAACCAAGGAAAATCGTACACGCAAGAAGAAAGAATGCCCGAAGTGCACCGAATGCAAGAGCCTTCTGGACATATGCGCGGAGAACTTTGTTAAAAACCAGGCAATGTTGAATCAGATGTATAAACACAAGAAGGAGAAGGCATGGCGTTTGGTTAACAGCGGTAAATATGACAAAGAAAAGCTTTATGAGGTAATCAAAGACGTCAATAGGAAGAATAATCGATTGCGAGGAAATATCAAGGGACATAATTTACGAAGAGTATGGCAACAACAATGTCTTTTTAAGAGAGACCAACTTATATGTCACTGTGTACCCTTTCGAATTATCAATGAAAGAGTTTTTCATAGATGTTATTGTAGTGACCACGATTTTTTATAACATTAACAATAATATCATATGCGTGTACAGCAAAAGTACATAATGATTCGCTAATATATTTTAAACTATTTTTGAAATCTTCAAATTCTTTAAACATGGTAAATGTATGGTGAGGTAAAACATTTTCACATAACAAATTAGATTTGCAAATTTCACAAGTTTAATAAGAAATTTAGTTAACGAAGAAACCACAAACATATGCCAATGCTTGATCATTAGCTAAATTTAGTTCGGGTGAATTAATTTCCAAATAAAATTCACAACTAGTAAAGTTTGAAAACGTTTTCGATCGGGGTGGAATGTTTAACAAGAAGTCATTCAAATTTTCTAAAATATAAATTTTATCATCCTCGCAGTTAGAATTATAAGTTGGTAAAGCAACAAGACTATTTAATATTGCAGTTTTAAGAGCACTTATGAATTGAAAAGGTGACGGATTAATGTGTGCCCTTCCATGTTGTCTAATAACACTAAAAAGATCTTTTAGAGGGTCTTGATTTAATGCTCGAGTTCTAAGAAATTTAAAGCCAGCTTCTTTACACATATTCCAAATCATAATAGCACCTTGTATTGTCTGAATCCATCCTTCTTTACATTTTGGTGTTCGTGAAACACGACCTGTTTTAATATCAAAAAATTGCCAACTTGTTCCCATTTAGCAATTTTGTTCTCATCAAATTTTAAGTTGTATGACTTTAGAGCATTTCTAGTATTCTTTAAAAGGTGTGGAAGATCATGAAGAGCAACAACTTTTTGATCATTTACCGTGAAAAAAGGACCTGGCCTATCACTCTTCAATAAGTTGTTTCGATGTTGCAGCATTTGTCATACCCTGGTCACATATGCAACATGCAATATGGAGTGTTTCCTCATTGCCATATGTTTGTGGTCTCTTCAAATCACTCAATATCCACACTCATTTATAAGCGAAGGACTTGTCACAAGACTGCCCATATTTTTATTACATTCTGTTAATTTTGATTGGTTTTCATGTGATTTACATAAAGAATTAGTTCAACGTTATCTGTTAAAAGTTATGATGAATACAGTTATTAAGAAAAGTTTTAGAGATTTAAAAAATTCAAAACTTGCTTTACAGAAGCAAAGCAGAATGAGAAAGTTTTTACATAAGTAACTGTAAATATTTATATTACGTACATAATATTTGAATTTCATTCTTGATTCATACCTATTTATTTTTTGTTTACTTTTCAGAGTTTGTATTAAAGTTTGTTCGTTATTTATTTAAATATTTATATTTTTTGTTCAATCCTGTTTATTTATTATATAATAAAACAGCACAATTAAACCATTTAAGAGTTTTAATTAAAAATTATTTATGTTATTATCAATTATTTATAGTATTCATATTATTAATAATACCTGTTACGCACATATCGATAAAATTCTGAAAAGATGTAATCGCCAAAATAGTGAACATTGACTATTTTGGAGCTTTTGTCTTTTCAGAACTTCATCGATATGTATGTATACGTACTATTATTCAATTTGAAATTTACGCGCTCTTTAGTTACGGGTAAAGTAGATATCTGAATTACCGTTTAAGGCGACAATAGTTCCGGGAACCGCCTTAGTGTCTCTGCTACTGCCAAAAAATTTACACAGAGTTGATCCTCTTTCACTTACTTTCTCTATGGGTAACACTTTCCGGTGGCAAAAATATGACGTCTGACATTGATTGCGTATAATTTTCGTCATATAAAGGAACCAAAGCTTCATTCAATGTTAGATATCTATAGGGACCATGCACATGCGATGACAGCGCCACCAATAGCCATATTTTGCATAAGTGGTATGAAAACACGAGTGACAGTAAGATGACAGTTCAAATGTACATCTGTCATTTCAAATGCTCAGTGTACATTTGAACTTGAATTTTGTAATTAATTTCATACCAGAAGTTCAAATACTTATTATGTATACAACTGGAAATTGTCATAAGTATTATAGTAATAGGAAGAATGTTAAATTTTACAATTATCCAGAGAGTAGTAAGAAAATATAATATGGATTGAAACATTTAAGTTTGTATGCCGTTTTGAAAGTGATTCATAAATTTCAATATCGATTAGTCATTACGTACAACGTACTCTATTCGAAAAATGTGTAGGAGACTCAGATGAAATGAAAGTTTGAAGAATTTCATGAATAGAAGTCAGAAAGCAAGTCAACAAATGTAGGCCAGTTTCAAATGCGGTTGATGATTAACGGATGGTTAGTCTTAGTAATGTGAATACATTTACGGTCAGGATACTGATGGTATGCGTTTCATGTGAAGAAGTCAATTTAAACAATAGCCCCAAGCGATCATCAGACCGACTTCATGTCAAATGCATGTGGAACATGTGTTATACTATTTAACTAGAATACTTTGTGTTAATTGTATTAAAAGACTGATTATATTAGTGATGTTTCTTAAATTGAGGTTTGTACTCAAATTTTTGTTTAATTTATAGCACTTTTACATAAATTCTATGAGGCACTCTCGTTACCCATTGTATTTATACAAATGGTTGTAAAAGAGGGAAGAACACGTTCCAGTTAGGCAAATTTCCATAAATTTGTGTACGGAGATTTAAAATCCACCGTGTTTGAAACGAAAAATTTAGAAATAACGGAAAACGCACGTCCAACAATAATCAACTGCCGATCTTCTGATGTGTTTTCTGAAATACTGTGCTCATACAATAGAATTCAATTTGTAATATATTTTCACATCTATTAGTGACACCATGCAGGATTTGTATAAATTTTGCATATTTAGAAATTGTACAGATTATCAAACAATAAAACTTGTTGCAAGATTTGAGTAAATTTAGAAAAAGCCCTAAATATTTTTAATACAATTACAAGAAATAACAACAAATCTGCGCACAACCAAAAATTTTATTGACCATCAATGCCATGCAAAATTTCTTCTCCAAATACCAAAATTTTCGCTCGGCTGTTGAAGTTATGTATAGGGTGACTGTGCCTGATGGCCGGCCACTACCAGTTGGTCGTCCACTTACATAAACAAGATTTTAAAATATATTTCAACATCCATTGTAATTGCAAAATTAAAAATTACAGAGTGACGTTAATAACGTCACTTCAACGTGTCACAGGTGTATTAATCTAAAAACAATGTTTTCATACCACTAATGCATAAATCATCGCCAGGCGGCGCTGAACGCAGGCATGTGCATGGTCCCTATAATGATACAAATCTTATCGCGTAAAATTGATGTCCTTCGGTTCCATTTTACATCACACAGAAATTTCATTTTAATTTTCAATATAGATATGTAACTAGAAACAGCGTTTACGAACGATAAAGTTAACTTTGTGAAAACACATAAAATGAAAAAACACAACATTTGACCTATGCATTTGACTTTGATTTGATTATCTATGAGACTTTTAAATGAGTGTCCTATATGTAGGACGACAGGTTAAGCAAAGTTTGATACTCTTCACTTGCTTGATGCGCTGCTCTCCTGAAAGTTTTAGAAATTTTGGGTATTGATATATAAAATGATCGTTTTTGCAAACAACACACATGGGAACATGACTCGATACATGCGCTAATAATTTGGAATGCTTGGTTAGCTTTGTGTTTGTTGTCAAATTCAAAGTGTTCTTAGATATTGCTTCTAGCGAAGCGCATTTATGTGAAAGAAATTCTAATATATTGCTCTTTGCAAGTAGGAATTTCGTCCCTTTTTGTTTTAGATTCCCATTCTTTATTCGAAATCCGATCTAATTTGTTAGTTATTAAATAAATTAACCAGTCATCCCAATGCTCCACTGGTCGCTTTATAGTATTTTATATAACGAGTGGCTAAAGAGGTGCTTTTTTCACGAGTGGGCCGTTTAGAGCATGAGCGTTAGCGAGTGCTCTAAAGCTCACGAGTGAAAAAAAGCACCGTTTAGTTACGAGTTATATACATAATTTTTTGTAATACCATATTCTTAAGCTGAACAGATTAATAATTAATAATTAATTAAAATAAACTTCGAATGAAAAACGTCATATTGATCACAGTTCACTAGGACTGTTGTAATTTCTGGTTTCCAAGGTAAAGCAAGTTGTTATTAATCAAATTTATTTTGAAAACGTCACTTTGAAATTTAGTTTCGCTAAAAACTATAAAAGTGAGCGAAAATCAGTTTATTAGCAGTGATGAAATTGAAGATATCTTTGGTACTCCGCCAAAAATTAAGGAAAAAGCGAAAGTCGCAAGTTTGGAATTATTGCCGGCTAAATCACGAAAAATTTATAAAGTCGAATGGTGTCGGAAAAATCGAGTGACGACCGTGACTGAATCTGCGATGCTAAATATTAATATATGGAACTTTTGTTCTGGTGACTTTTTTATTTTATAGTAATTTTATTATTTTATAGTAACTTCTTTATTTCACACTTTTAAATAATGACACATATTAGACACTGAAAACTGTCAAATAATGACAACTTAGGAATATGGTATTACAAAAACGCTTTTAAAGCTCTGCTATAACGCATTTAGTGATTTTTTTATATCTATCCTTGTCGCACATTCCTCTCATCTAGGGATAAAAAACAGTTGGAAATAGAGATGGGCCAGGTAATGCACCCGGTGCAATGAAAGCACCCATGTGGGTGCATTCAGCAGGGTGCATATATGAAAACACCGGGTGCATTCAAAAATTTAAATTTCCCGCTGGCTATGGCCACCTATGGCGGTCGAGAATTTGACACCCATCCACTGACATCCTTTTTTACTCTCCCTATTTATCAGGTTGAATGCCTAGATTAAAGGATAATGTTTGGAACAACTTTAACCAAATACAAAAAGGCGACAGTAAAAGGTCATATGCTAAATGCAAGTTTTGTTCGAAAATATATTTTGGAAATCCTTCAAAATTAAAAAGTCACCTGAAAAATTGTCGAAGTTGTCCTGTCGATGTAAAAGGAAAATATTTCAAACGACCATCACGAAGCTCACAGGCTACATTGGACTCAGAATTATCATCCAAATCAATTTGCAGTTCAACAACTAGTTTATCCACTGGTGTCAGAAGAAACTCAGCTCATTTAGCTCAATTTTTTGATTCCGTTACATCGTCAGAACAAAATATGCCATCTGTGTTATTTGCCAGAGCAATATATACCTCTAATATGTCATTTTCCATAGTTGAAAATCCATAGTTGAAAATTGGTGGAAAGCCTTTTTTCCTGAAAAAATCCTAACCAGGTTTGCATTAAAGTTCTTGTCTCTCCCTGCAACAACGGCTAGTTGTGAAAGGAATTTCAAAACCTTTGCAAACACAAAAACAAAGAAAATAAACCGATTACTAGAGAAACGAACAGAGAAACTTGTTTTCATAAAATTCAATTTGAAATATGCACAGGATAAAATAAAAACTTTAGATGACCAGGAAATGGAGGATATTAAAAAAACAGAAAGAAATAATAGTACAACTGTCGAAGAAAGTGTAGAGGAAATTACAGATGAAGAAACTTTCGAGGAAACAATGAGTTTGACGTTAATGAACTTATATGTACAGATGAAGGTGAAGATAGTGAAAATGTAGAATCTAAAGAAAATGATGAAGAAATGTGTCAAGAGGAGATAGACAATTTGGAGTGCTTTGAGGATAGTACAATGAGAGGTACTTTCGAAGAAGCCAATTTCAAAAACCCAGCAGGAAACGCGAACACATTAGGTGGAGAGATTGATGAAATTTGCAATGAAGAGAAACATGGAATGATAATAAGTGACAGTCAAAAACAGAATGGCCAAGAATTATTGAATAATCCTGAAAATAAGAAAATCTTATATCTTAGCAATGGTAAAAAAATAATGGTTGTACAAAATTTTAAATTAGAACAATTCGTTATGAAAAAGAGATATTAATTTATTATTTTTTTGGTTTATCAGCTTTGATGTGCTTTAGTGTTCTTGTGTTTTATTTAGAATTCTATGTGTAATGAGAAATAGAGTATTATTTTTGTTACTTACCTGTCTTTGTTGAATATTAAATACCTAGATAATCAAAGAAAGTTAATATTAAGTTTGTTTTTGTTATAAAAAGAATATTATTATTTTTATTCATGTTATTTATTTTTATAATAAAAAAATACAATAAAAAATAATTATTTTTTTATTCAAATTACCCTCAGCAAATGTTATTTCTAGTTTATAGTTATTAAAAATCAGTGGTTACGTTAGTTTTGCAAAGTATTCGTGTTAGAGAACATAATGTTAAATAATTATTGATTATAACTTATCTATTGAAAATATTACTCCTATCAAATTTTTGGTACAAAATTAACTTTGTGGTATCTATTAAAAGCAACATAACGTATTTAATAAAATTTTATCTTTTATCGCAATCGCAAACTATGACTGTGACCACGCAGGACATGTAGACAGTGATGCCAGATCTACTGCTTTTATGGTACAAAATACCGTTCTTGTTAATTGTTCTATATCGTTTTATCATAATTTATTTGTTTATTCAATTATATGAACCGTCGCCGTAAGTAAAACGATATAGAACAATTAACAAGAACAATTAGGTATCATACAAGCGGTGTCTGGCATCACTGCCCGTAGATCAGCCACCATGATTTGTATTCACATAACCTCGCTTTTAAAACTAACCTTAGGTATTACAGAATAATACTATAGCGATAATCCACGCAAAATATGTTATATTTGGTATCATATTGAAGCATTTTTTATTTCCTATATGAATCTAGGCAAATTGGCAATGCACCGGGTGCATTGAGGGTGCATTCCATGATTGCACCGGTGGAAACGATTGCACCGGGTGGAAACCCATCACTAGTTGGAAATATTATTTGAAGTGACGTTTGTCAAAGTTACTGTCAGTGGTTAAGAAAATTGAGCTTAAATATCGCATCCCAAACTTTTATCGCATGACATTTAATGATTCCGCCCTTTTCGTAAAAGAAACATTCTGCATTTCTCAAAATAACAACTTTTTGATTGGTAAATAACTAACTAGACATAACCTAACACACTTTTAAATTGAAACCAGTGACATTGCGGTAAACAGAATTCCCTAAAACTGTTGTCTTCGTTATTGCACTTGCGACAATTGTATTTGTTATCTTTGTTTCTCAATCCTCTCACGAGAGGAATGGGATTGCGTTACCTGTACGGAGTGTTGATTTAGTACCTTACTGTGGTGTGTTTTTGAACGCTATCTACAATTTGTCGCAATGTGATCGCGTTTTCATGGGTACAGGTTGGCAATTCGTGTATTGCCTGAATGTGCTTTTTAATTATTAATTTTTTGTTATCGTAACGTTCCTTTAAACTGTTCCATGCAATACCGTAATTGTCCGACGTGATTTGCAATTCTTGGACGCAATTTGCCGCTTCGTCCTTAAGACATGCTTTTAGCAATGATTATAAGAGTATATACAGTGTGGTGATAAAGTAACGCACCAAGCGAAAAAACACCCTTAGCGTTGACTTTTTCAAAAAACGCTCGGACAGGTCGATTTTATTTTTAAAAAAGACATCTTTTACAATCAATTTTAATTTTATGTCAGTTACCACTTTTACGCTGTGACGTCATTGACACTTTTTTTAAATGACAACCTATTTTTTTGAAAATGTCATTTGAAAGCACCCATTTTTCTGAGTACAAAAATGTTAATGAATCACTAATGCATAAGAAAATTTTGAAGAAAAAAATTATTGAAAAATGCAAATGAGATTTTTAATTTTAATAAAATTTCAACCTAAAATAATACTTTCTTGTAAAAACATAACAAAACAACTTAATAAAATTACAATAAATGTTGGAAATGCCCTCCACCAACCACTTGACAGTGACCAGCTCGTGTGTAAACGTTGTTAATTACTTTTGCGATGGTTTCACGGCTAATGTTATTCATTTCTGTCCTAATTTTGTTTTGTAAATCTTTCAAATTTTGAGGTTTGTTCACGTAAACTCGACTTTTTAGATAACCCCATAAAAAAAGTCTAGGGGAGTTAAGTCGGGTGAGCGGAAATGAATAACATTAGCCATGAAACTATCGCAAGAGTCATTAACAGCGTTTACACACGAGCTGGTCACTGTCAAGTAGTTGGTGGAGGACATTTCCAATATTTATTGTAATTTTATTAAGTTGTTTTGTTATGTTTTTATAAGAAAGTATTATTTTAGGTCGAAATTTTATAAAGAATAAAAATCACATCTCCATTTTTCAATAATTTTTTTCTTCAAAATTTTTTTATGCATTAGTGATTCATTAACATTTTTGTACTCAGAAAAATGGGTGCTTTCAAATGACATTTTCAAAAAAATAGGTTGTCATTTAAAAAAAATGTCGATGACGTCACGGCGCAAAAGTGGTAACTGACATAAAATTAAAATTGGTTGTAAAAGATGTCTTTTTTAAAAATAAAGTCGACCTGTCCGAGCGTTTTTCGAAAAAGTCAACGCTAAGGGTGTTTTTTCGCTTGGTGCGTTACTTTATCACCACACTGTATATACACCGTGTCCACATTTCGATGCTCACCATTGGTATCTCGGTTAATAGAAAACATAGAGCAACGGTTAAATAGGGAATGTTTTGCAGAATTCAATACTCGTGACAGATCTCATTTCAAATTCACCATAACTTTTTTAAATTTTAAGATAATTTTAAAAAACCAAAATTTGCCAATTTCAATGTTCCTCAATAACTCGATAACACCTAATGTGATCTCTTCGAAAGTTTTACAATGTTCAGACACTTTTTGAAGACAAAGATTTTGATATAAACAGAAACCCCCGATTGTCATTTTTTTTCAAGTTATTAGTGCTAACTTTTGTTTTTCATATGGCAGCCATATTGGATTTTTGCTTAGTTAGATAGTCTTTAAAAAGAGCTTTTCAACGATGTATAACATACCCGAAAAATTTTTATTTGTAGGGGAGATATTAACAAAAACATGAATTAATTTCTAATATGAAATTAGTAGGCTATGAAATTAAACAACAATAAGGAATGAAAGCTTAAAGAAATGCTAAGTAATACTGTAAAATAATGCTCGTGAAACTGGAATTCCAAAATCGTCTGTTCACAAAACCTTGAAGAAAACCAAATACCACCTTTACAACAATTAATTATACAAGGTTTAAACGATAATGACTATCAATGAAGATTACAGTTTAGTAGGTGGGACCTACGAAAATGTGAAGATGATCCTAAATTTCCTAGGAAAATACCCTGGACAGATGAAACACGATTTACCAATTGCGGAGTATTCAATAGGCATAATTATCATTGGTCTACTGAAAATCCACATTTGGTAAATCAAAAAGTTCAAGTTTGATTTGGTTTTAATGTCTGGTGCGGTTTAATTGGTATGCAATTTTGCTTATAAATTTCTTTTGTTTTTGAGTTTAGTTTCATTTTAGATAATGACTTACTAGGTCCTTTCATATTTGATTACAGTTTAAATTGGTAACAGATATGTGGAGCTACTAACAAACGAGATAATACCTGCTTTGAGAGAAATTATTAAACTGAGAACATGCTAAACATTTGGTTCCAGCAAGATGGTTGCCCGGCCCATAACACTCGTGACGTAAAACATTTCTTGAGAGAAAACTTTAATGAGAGGATACTTTCAAATAATGGCCTGCGAGATAACCCGATCTTACCCCCCTTGACTTTTATTTATTGTGGATGTATTAAGATCATTAAATGGAAACACACTACGTAGAGTTCGTAATTCTGTTAGAATAAAATGCCAAAAGTGTATGGAACAGAATGGTCATCATATTGAACAGTTTCTTTGTAAATCTGAGCTTTTAGTACTCCTTATTTACTTTTTACTTTTATGACTTTTCTTATCGTTTCGTATTTCGTTTTCAGTATTATTTAGCACATCTTTAATCTTTCATTTCTTATTGTTGCTTAATTTCAGAGCCTACTAATTTCATATTAGAAATTAATTTATATTTTTGTTAATATCTCTCCTATAAATAAAATTTTTTCGGGTATGTTATACATCATTGAAAAGCTCTTTTTAAAGACTATCTAACTAAGCAAAAATCCAATATGGCTGCCATATGAAAAACAAAAGTTAGCACTAATAACTTGAAAACAAATGACAATCGGGGGTTTCTGTTTATATCAAAAGCTTTGTCTTAAAAAAGTGTCTGAACATTGTAAAGCTTTAGAAGAAATCAGTTTACGTGTTATCGAGTTATTGAGGAACATTGAAATCGGCAAATTTTGGTTTTTTCAAATTACCTTAAAATTTAAATAAGTTATGGTGAATTTGAAATGAGATCTGTCACGAGTATTGAATTCTGCAAAACATTCCCCATTTAACCGTTGCTCTATGTTTTCTAATAACCGAGATACGAATGGTGAGCATCGAAATGTGGACACAGTGTATACAATTCAAACGCGACGATATCGCAAGTGCAAAAATTTCACTATCTAAAAGCATTGATTATAAGAGTATATTATAATATAATATATTATATAATATATTATATTAATAATATATATATAATATAATATAAATTAAATTCTTCACAGGGCTGCAGTCAAGAGGGCGGTAATTAATACTCTTTTAAAGTTTAACCGAGCTTTCGGAAAATTTTATTTCCTTTTTCAAGGTTTCTACAAAAACATGGCACTAATTAACAATTCATTAATAATCTAAATTTTTTACTTACTCCTTAATGAGTAAGAAAAGAAGTTAAATTCAAGTTAGAAATTATTCGAAATTATTTGACAAATTATTTTAGTGTCACTAAATTAAATTGAATTGACAGTAAATTTGTTTATTTGAGACAAAGCAATATGATGTTATAAATTATATATTTTTAGATTAAGAATTTTTAGAAGTGATTTTAAAATTTAGTAAATATGTGTAAATGCAACTAAGTTTCTCAATATCTGTTCTTTTATTCATGCTTTTATTATTGCCAAAAATATGACACATTTCAATAAACGTTATATAATATATGTAGTATATTATAATATACTCTTATAATCAATGCTTTTATATATATAATATATTATATTAATAATATATATATAATATAATATAGTATATTATAATATACTCTTATAATCAATGCTTTTAGATAGTGAAATTTTTGCACTTGCGATATCGTCGCGTTTGAATTGGTCAAAGAATTAAATGTTTCGTAAAACGGCATCCAATCTTCTAAATTCCCGTTAAAAGACGGTAACCAAACTTGTCCTTGAATTTCCTGCGAATTTTGCGAATTGTTTATTTTCGCTGTAAGCTGCACGTTTTGGTTGTCAAATAAAGTTAATATTTCTTCGCCACGTGACGTTGCGTTAAAAAAATAATTTTCAAACTCTTGAATCTTTCGATTTTTGCTTGAATGTCATAAAATTCCGACCAAAGTTCTTTTGTTTTTGCTAAACGTGTTTGAACGTTTAAAGTTTTCTGCGTTTACGTTTACGTTTTCGAAATTTGTGAGCGATGCCAAAATGTGACGTTTACATTTCGGCTCCTTGCACGTGTTTTGTTGCTTGTTCGCCATTTTGCGGAAAATGCAATGATTTATGGAAAAATAGGACTTGGAGACTCACCTTGTTGCGGATTGTTGTCTGCTGCCCGTCCTGCTTGTCTTAAACACCGTGGATGACTTGAACTTTCACTGATTTGTAAAGATGAAATGTCGATGATCATCCGGCTTCTTAGGACCATATATTGCGTGTGCATGCGAGGGGCGTGCTTTTTGCGTATGTGATTGTGTGTGTGTGGACTGTATTTTGTAGCCCTTCGCTTATTTTTGTTGATGAACAAGCCGGCTTTATTCTTTATATGTCTTTTATTCACTTATTTACACAAAACAAACTTAAACATAAGAAAAAATACAAATTGGCTGTTTTTGTCATGCGCGAACACTCGGACCTGCGTGACATTTATTAATCTACGACAAGATCGCATTCATTCGGGTTGTCTCGTAATGATTCGTGCGCTCTCGAACATTCTCATTTAAAATTAAATAAACTTCTCTGGACAGAATCGTTTTCTCCAAATAAATATCTTATGTATTTATTAATACAAGTGGCAAAGATGAAGGTAGCATTTTGGATCACGTAAAATATTTCATTTCTGATTAGATTTATAATGCATATAAAGGCCGATTTACACGTATGCAATGCAATCCAACATTACATTGTATTTAAGTAATTGCTTAGTATTTACAATGTTACAGTAAAAAAAAAACAATTGAATGTCACGGTTAAGAGATAAAATAAAAAAGACACTTTTTTAAAATAATAAATGTTTTCTGAATTAGTCTATTGTAAATATTATCATGTTACAATTTATGCACTTTTTAAAACTTATTTCAAAATATCTTTAAAGATGACTTAAATTTTAAATTGCGAAACCTTAACATAATACTTCTAAATAGCATCATTTAATGAAATATTATGTTGCAAATTATGCTTTCATTTGCTTATTACGAGACCTACATCTTTATGTAGTACGTACGTACTATCGGGGCCTTAAAATTTCGCACGATTTTTTTATCAAGTAGTAGAATTTCTCTAAATTACAGTTTTGTAGAACAGGCTTTTCCCTCAATTTTGACACTAAAGACATTTAACCAAAAGTGATTTGGTTTTTAGATTGTTTGGTTATAAGTAAGGTAGTAAAGTATTAGAACTGAAATAATAGAATAAAAGTAACGACCAACAATCTTTTAATTTTGCGGTTGCAAAACCTTTATAGACTTCTAAATGTTTATACGTAAATGCATTTTTAAGAGCATATTTGCATTTTTATGAGCATAAATGCATTTTTAAGTGCATAAATGCATATTTGAGAGCATATTTTTACTGCATGCATAATTTAAAATTTTTTCGTGCATATTTTCCAAGCTCTACTTATTACAAAGCAGAAGGTACTGTTAAAAAATTATTTTGTTATCTCAAACAAAAAGTTATTTTGTACTCTAAAATTTTGATGCAGCAACCGTGATAGCACTTACTTAGAATAAGATACTTAAAAGTTTTCTT